>JAVXUP010000004.1:1200000-1685000 GCA_033070095.1 Escallonia herrerae | reverse complement strand
TTAAATAGCGGTGTCATCTCGCACTATGCACAAATTCTGAGGCAAATAGGTTTGGCACATCCAAACATCAGTCCGTGCATTTTTATCTTGGACGCTTTTTTTCATCAGATCCTAGTACAAGAGTGGAACGACTGGGACAATTCAAGGAAGGGGAGAGGCCTGGCCCAGTGGAGACCGTCTGCTAACCTACAAGCATATCTTGGGTGGGATAGTCCAGCGAGCGCAAGTGTTTCCGACGTGTTTCTAATCCCATTTTTAGGGAATGCCCACTGGTAATTGGTTTTCTACGAACCAGTAGAGAGGACGGTATCAGTCCTCGACAGTCTCTACGATGATACCGACGTGATGCCTATGATTGACATATATACGTATATATGCACACATATGTATATATACACACACACACACACGTATATATATATGTATATATACGTGTATATATATATATATATATATATATATATATATATATATATATATATATATATATATATATATATATATATATATATATATATATATATATATATATATATAGATATATATATATATATATATATATACGTATATATATATATATATACGTATATATATATATATATATATATATACGTATACATATATATACGTATATATATATATATATATATATATATATATATATATATATACGTATACATATATACGTATACATATATATACGTATATATATATATACGTATATATACATATATATATATATATATATGCATACATATGTATATATACACATACGTATATATATATATATATATATATGTATATATACGTATATATATATATATATACGTATGTATATATATACGTATATATATATACATATATATATATATACGTATATATATACGTATATACGTATATATATATATATACGTATATATATATATATATATATATATATATATATATATATATATATATATATATATATATATATATATATATATATATATGGTCGTGATCCATTGCTAGCGCTAGCAGGGTTGCTAGCGCTGTTTTGCCGTCCGCTACATAATGTAGCGGACGATAATTTACGTCCGCTACATTATGTAGCGGACGTGGTAGCGCTAGCAATGGATCACGACCCATATATATATGTATATGTATGTATATATATATATATATATGTTTATATGTTATATATGTATATATATATATATATATATATATATATATATATATATATATTTATATATATATAGGAGCCGATCCCTGTCTACCGGTGGAGAAATAACAATTTCTCCATCATAAATGTAGCCGTCCACGTGTACTCGTGGATGGCTCAGATGTATTTTTTTTTCTTGAAAAAGTGGCAACCGCTGCTCTTTCTTGCGGTTGCAAAATTTTACTAAAGACCCCAACCGCTACTAAGTGTAGCGGTCGGTCATCATTTTTTTTTGACCAACCGCTACACTTAGTTGCGGTTGGTCATCCTTTGCCACAAATACACTCCATGAAAAAAATAGCCCAACCGCAACACTTTTATACGGTTGGGCACCGCACGAAGAGAGAAAATAAAGAGAGAAACAGAGAAAAGGTGGCCAGAAAGAAAGAGAGAAAGGTGGGCCACGCACAGAGAGAAAGAGAGAGAGAAAAGCACAAAGAGAGAAAGAAAGAAAACAAAGATTGAAAGAGAGAAAAGGTGGCCAGAAAGAGAGAAAAGGTGGGCCACGCAGAAAGAGGAAAAAAGGAAAGCAGAATGACCAACCGCAACACTTTGTTGCGGTTGGGGGCCGGTAAAAAAAAATGATGACTAATCGCTACACTAAGTAGCGATTGGGGTCTTTAGTAAAATTTTGCAACCGCACGAAAGAGTAGCGGTTGTCACTTTTTCAAGAAAAAAAACACATATGAGCCATATACGAGTACACTTGGACGGCTACATTTATGGTGGAGAAATTGTTATTTCTCCACCGGTAGACAGGGATTGGCTCCCTATATATATATATATATATATATATATATATATATATATATATATATATATATATATATAGGGAGCTGATCTATTGATAGCGCTAGCAAAATGGGGTATTTTGCAAGCGCGATTTGACCGTCCATCCTGAAAGATGGACGGCCCAAATCGCACCCTTTTTGAATACTGTCAATCGTCCGCAACACTATGTCGCGGACAGACTTTTTTACCTTTTTGCCCCTCCGCCCGTCCGCTACACTGTTTCGCGGACAGCATTTTATTTAAATCCCAGCCCCCAACCGCAACAAAGTGTTGCGGTTGGTCATTTTTCGTTTTTTCCTCTTTCTAGGTGGCCCACCTTTTCTCTCTTTCTGGCCACCTTTTCTCTCTTTCTCTTTTTCTCTCTTTGTGTGCATGGCCCACCTTTTCTCTCTTTCTTTCCGGCCACATTTTCTCTCTTTCTCTTTTTCTCTCTTTGTGTGCATGGCCCACCTTTTCTCTCTTTCTTTCCGGCCACATTTTCTCTCTTTCTGCTTTTCTCTCTTTCTTTTTTTCTCCGTGCGTGGCCCACCGTTTCCCTCTTTCCTTCTTTCTAGCTACCTTTTCTCTGTTTCTCTCTTTGTTTTCTCTCTTTGTGCACAGGAGATGCCCAACCGCATAAAAGTGTTGCGGTTGGGCTATTTTTTTCATGGAGTGTTTTGTGGTAATGATGACCAACCGCAATAAAGTGTAGCGGTTGGTCAAAAAAAAATATGATGACCAACCGCTACACTTAGTAGCGGTTGGGGTCTTTAGTAAAATTTTACAATCGCAAGAAAAGAAAAGAAAGAGCAGCGATTGCCACTTCAAGAAAAAAAAACACATATCTGAGCCGTCCACGAGTACAAGTGGACGGCTAGATTTATGGTGGAGAAATTGTTTTTTCTCCACCGTAGACAGGGATGGGCTCCCTTCAAGTTTTACGTTTTTGTTTTTTTAAAATACGTCCGCTACATTATGTAGCGGACTATTTTTTTGACAAAAATACCCTCTAGCTTCCATCCGCTACATTATGTAGCGGACTAATCTTCTGACTTTTTCCTCTTTCTCTCTCCTTCTCCTCATTTAATATTCTGACATTTTTCCTTTCTTTCTCCTCTCTCTCATCATTTTTTTCTCTCTCTCCTTTCTCTAATTAACTCTTTGACTCTCTCTCTCTAAAGTACCTCCGCTACATTATGTAGCGGACGAGAGCTGAAGGGTATATTTGTGAAAAAATTGTCCGCTACATAATGTAGCGGACGTACTTTAAAAAAAACGTAAAAAAAAAGATCTAGGGGACAGGACCTGACAGGTGTCAGCCTAGGGGACGTCCGCTACACTGTATAGCGGATGTCTTTTTGCTGATACAGTGTAGCAGACGGGCGGAGGGGCAAAAAGGTAAAAAAGTCTGTCCGCGACATAGTGTTGCAGACGACTGATAGTATTCGAAAAGGGTGCGATCTGGGCCGTCCATCTTTCAGGATGGACGGTCAGATCGCGCTTGCAAAATACCCCATTTTGCTAGCGCTATCAATGGATCAGCTCCCATATATATATATATATATATGGGAGCTGACGCATGTATTGCGGACTATTGACAGGCCTTGACGCATGTCAGGAAAAAGTCGTTCGCCACACAGTGTGGCAGACAACCTCTAGGCTGCACGTGTCACGACCTGTCCCGTCACCCGCCAAGAAAGTCTCCCGTTAGAGCGACTGTTCCCCTTGGTAGGTGTCACGTCACCAGGTTCAATATCTGATTGGTTTGAGTCCCCGAGGCTCTCTCTCTCTTTCTTCTATTTGGCCGACACCGCCACCAGACCAAGGACCAGTCTGTTTTTGTTGCAAGGCCGATCTTGTCAGGTTTGGACTATTGCGAGCGCTTGAAGGAAAAGGTCACAAGAAATAGTCAAAAGGGATCAGATATTGAACCTGGTGTAGAGCTCGACTTTAACCGCTACGTTTTGCGACTTGAAGGTGAGGTAGATCTACCCGAAATAATCTTGAAAGACATATTTGCAATGTGGACCGGTCGATTCAGAGGGCTAAAGGGCACCGACCAGAAAATTTAGTGCCGCTTTTGGAGAAATCTTCAGGCTTCAATGGGATTGTAGAATTTGGCAATAATTTGCTGATAGTTTATTATGCAGCGTGAATGAAAGCCTTTATTGTGCCTGTCTTATAGATCAAAGCCTTGAGAACATTGAATACTGAATAAACTTAAAGGATGTAGCAAAATTTGAGACAATTGCAGGAAGTAAACCTACACGTATTTAATTTGGATGTTTGGAAACAACATTAACGTCCGCTACATAATGTAGCGGACGGTGAGGCAGACTAGGGGTATAATGGTAAAAAGATCGTGCGCTACATAATATAGCGGACGGCGAAAAAGTGTTTCAAAAAATTAGATCTGGCCCGTCCATCAGGCCAGATGGAGGGCCAGATCACGCTAGCAAAATCTCCTATTTTACTAGCGCTCTCAACGATTCAGCTCTCTATACACACACCAATGCCCATTGTCCATGGCACATTAACCTTCAACCCAAAGGCCATTTTCTATGGCACGTGAACCCAAATTCTGAAGGGGGGTGAAGAAGCTAACCTCAATCTTGTGTTCTATCCCAAATCTCATTTTCCATTTCTTACTACCGTAAAGATGACTCTAGCAGTGAATATGTTAATGCCAATCCCTGTGTTCTACATATCCTCCATCCTCATTGCTCAGATTGTACTCGATGATTGTGCAATGGATTGACGAGTAGAGAGCAAACAATGCTATCGTGAAACATTTCTTCCTTTTTGTCTTTCACTGGGCTACTAAATTTGCCGATACTACACAGTGTGAGGTAACAATACACAGAATAGTTTATGTAAGTTAAGAGGTATGGGTATCACGTCGCAGAGAAAAAGATGTTCTTGGGTCAAGACCTCCAAATGTTGAAAGGGGTATTTTTTATTGCATCATCAGTAAGGGGAAGAGCATCAAGACGCCAATGACAGTAGTGGTTAGTTTCTCAAGGCACATCTGATCAAATTATTTCATACACCTTATTGACTGCAATCGATGTTTCTATATATATATATATATATATATATATATATATATATATATATATATATATATATATATAATAAGGAGAATGTAGATCTACAAGGTAGATAGAAACCTGTAAATAGATAAAACCCTGTATGGGTAGCAACTAGCAGTTATGGATAGCAAATGGAAGTGAGTTTTGTTGAGTGATG
Organism: Escallonia herrerae; assembly: GCA_033070095.1. Lineage (NCBI taxonomy): Eukaryota > Viridiplantae > Streptophyta > Magnoliopsida > Escalloniales > Escalloniaceae > Escallonia > Escallonia herrerae. Next base: position 1,679,776 of record JAVXUP010000004.1, on the reverse strand, counting down.
GGAAAATTTTTCGAACCGTGAACCCTAGCTACCCTGGCAGAAAGATGTTACCAAGTGCATTTCGTTACAAATGACTATCGCTATGAATTTTAACGATGACAGAAAAAACAATTAATGTCACTAAAGTTGTTGTGTATAGGGCTGAGCACGGCTCAGTTTGGGGGTCAAACCACAAACCGAATCATTACACTCGGTTTGAAAATTTTCGAACCCAACCGAATCGCAAACCAGTAGTTTGAGGGTTCGGCTTCTTCATTTTACACGGTTCGGTTTGGTCCGTTTGAATCGACTTACGCCCATTTATAAAGGTTGTCTCTTTACAACCTATTATTATATCTAAATTGTATTCACAGTCGAAGTTATATTTTCTCTAAGTTGCACATAATCTTCTTGCATTTAATATCTAAGTGGTTGTTTTAATATAAGATATAAGTAATATTTAAGATATTTATTACAATAAAAAAAACATTGTTATGCTTTCGTCATTGATAGACGAGAAAGAATGAGTAAACATACAAGATACATAGATCACTAAACGTTGGTATTGTAATAGCTCTCATTATTTTCTTTAGGTTTCGTTTATTTGGATTTGCTTAGACCGTCTATGTGAAAATTATCAACTAATGTTATTAAATATAAATTAGTATATTATAGATCGGTTTGGTTCGATTTGTGATCAGTTTAAAATAAATAAAGCGTGAATCGAACTGAAAATCTTTCTTCTAAACTCTCACAAAAGAGCTTTTCCACAAATCGAAGTCTCACACATTTCAGATGGTTTCCGCTCTGCACCTTTCCTTTCTTTCAGTATTTCAGTACAACCTTAAGGTTCTTTCTCTTCTCTCTTTTTCAACATCTCGCCCCACACCTATCCTCTTATCCATATCTTTGGGTTCTTACAGACGAGGTTGTGCTAGCATTGGATCCTGGGTGGCTGAACGTTTGAAATCCATAGAGATTTAGTTTCGAGACCGGTTTAAAAAATGTAAAACCGAACCATTAAGATTTTTAAACGGTTCAAACTCGATCAGTTCGGTTTAATCCTTCCGAGTTGATTTGAGTAGTTCGGTACTTATCTCTAACTCTGTGTACAAAAGAGTGTCCTTATTCCTCGAGAACACCATCTCCACCACATCTACCCCCGCATTGAATATGTCACTTTTACTCACATAGTTGTTTGCTTACATTTGACGAACAATTCAGAATTCCTTGAGTCGGTCTAGACAAAACTTGTACCCCATCATAAGCAGTTCCCTATTATCTATATCTATACACTTAGTATAAAAGAGGCTAAGTTCATCTACATCCATTTTAGGTCGTTACTCATGCTTTTTAACAAAATTACACACAATGCCACTTATGTCAACTTATCTCTGTACATAGTGCATATTCACCATTACCCACATAATTACACGTTGAAAACTCACACCTCAGATTACACGTGCACAACCTGCTTCACCTAGAGATGTCAAAGGGCCGGGCTTGGGCCGGCCCAGCCCAAGCCCATCGGGCCTGCTGTGGGGCCGGGCCGGGGCCGGGCCAGCGGGGCTGCCAACCGGGCCGGGCCGGGCCTGCCGAAGGCAAACCTAGGCCCAGTGCAGGCCCTGGCCCTAGGCCCAATATCTAGGGCCGGGCTTGGGCCGGGCCCGGGCCCTTTTTTTTTTTAATTCAATTTTAAAAAAAGTAACCTAATCTTATTCAATTTTAAATTTCATCTCTAGGCAATATTCATCTCTAGGCAATTTTAAATTTCATCTCTAGGTTTGAGGACTTGTTCGATTTTATTCAATTTTTTGTTATTCAATTTTAAATTTCATCTCTAGGCAATATTCACAATTTAACGAACCTAATCTTTATCCTTTTATTTCATTATAAGTAATATACATATATATGTATGTATGTATATACATATTTATTTGTTAGCCATTATATTTTTTATTATATGTTAAACATTTTCATACTCTTCTTGGTGAGCTTTATTAATAAAATCTTAACACATAACAATTTATATAGAAAAATAATAAATGTATTCATAGGCCCTCCTCCTTTTATCCGGGCTTGGGACCGGCTGCTTGTAAACAAACAGGCGAAGTTACCTATTTTTTTATATATACGAAAAAATATATATCTTGCTTGTAAAAATTTATTTTATATATATGGAAAAAAGTATATTTTGTGAAAAAATTTATTCTTAAAATTCTAACAATCAAAATAATAATGCATGTCTATCCAAAATATCAGCAATCAAAGATCAAGAAATCTGCAACGTCAACCAAAAGGATCAAAAGAGGAAAATAAAAACAAATTACCTAATCATCCAGAAGTACTTCAATATCCGAGTCACTGCTCTTCCTATCATCAATCGGTTTATCTTGCTCGCGGTATTTCGCATCAAGATAATCCTTCCAACATACACATAGCTCGAGCGACTCGGGGTTAAGACGACTCCTCCTGTCATCCAAAACCCTCCCGCTGGCTGAAAATGCCGACTCTGAAGCAACCGTGGAGGCTTGCACTGGCAGTACATCCCGTGCAATTTGGGATAAAGTTTTATACATGTTTTGATTTTGTTTCCAAAAATTTAACAAATTAAAATTAACCTGTTCTTGCCTTGATAAATCAGAATAATGATCAGTATTTGCATATACACCAATCTCATTAAAAGAGGAAAAAGTATACGAACCTGCCGAATTAGAAGTACCTTCACCTGGTAGTTGTCTTGCTACTAGATGTTCAAAGCCCTGAAGGTATGGCGCATAATACCTCTCAACAGTGGATGATGATGTAGCTCGCCCGCGCACGTCAGCAGAATTACGATAGACGTTGAACAAGTCCTCAAACCTCTTGCTCACTTTTGCTGTGAATGCGGTTGTCTCCTCTGCTGTGTAGCACATTAATTTCGATATCTCTTGTATCGAGGCGTTCACGCCATGCAACTTTAACCTAGGATCTAAACAAGTAGCCACAGTAAAAATAGCAGGCAGTTTACTCCAATATTTATTAAATTTTTGATCCATCACTTTTACTATTTCCTTAAAGGGTCCTATATATCTCCATTTTGTTAACATTGTAGCCATCTTCAGAATTTCTATTACAGCGAGAGGAGAGGTGGGATAGTACGTACCAGACAATAAATTGGTAGACGTGTAGAATACCTCCAAAAATTCAGCTAGGTATGTGGCCATCTGCCATTCCTCTTGAGTTGGCAAGCCGGCTGGGAACTGGGTTAGTAGAAAATGCGTATAGACTTCTCGGTATGCCAGAATGTGTAAAAGCATGTGGTATGTAGAGTTCCACCTGTGGACCACATCTGTAACTGCTCTCCTGCGAGGCATATTATATTGAACACACAACGTTTTAAATTGTTGTGTTCTCGGACTCGAGCTATTAACATACGCTGTCATACCCCTCATTTTGAGAAGAATATCTCCTGCAGCAGCTAAACCATCTTGAACAATTAAATTAATAATGTGACAAACACAGCGAACATGAAATAATTCACCATTAAGTACAGGTTGAAGCGTCTCCTTTAAAGCTGCAACAGCAACTTTATTATTAGAAGCATTATCAAAACTAACACTCATAATCTTATCCTTAATTTTAAATGTGGTGCATGCTTTTAATATAAGAATAGCAATGTTCATTCCATCGTGCGGATAAGGGAAGTGCTCGAAAGCGATGATTCTCTTGTGCATAACCCAATCTACATCAATCCAATGAGCGGTCACACAAGAATAACTAACAAAAGTATAAGGAGATTGCCAAATATCAGAAGTAAGACTAACTTTACCTTCAAATTTATCGAAATAATCGATAAGGCGTGCTTTAGCAGCATTGTACTGTCGGAGTGCATCGGATCTAGTTGTGTTTCTATGAACCTTTTTGTACAAAGGTTGAACGTATGTGTTCATATATCTAGAGTGCTTAGGATTATCGGCAAAAGAAAAGGCTTGTTCATCATGAATAACAAATTCAGCGAGACCGTCTCTTTGCTCTCGCTGATTATAAACAAATAACTTACCGTCAAAAGATAACTGCGTTTGGGTAGGTTCGACGTGGCCTTGTCGAGGTGCACACAGAGGGTAATGCCTGTTAAGATGTCCATTACCACTACCAGACGAAAATAATTTAGCGCAGTACTTACATCGAGCTTTTCGGATGCCGTCCACCGTAACTACATCGAAATGATTCCAACACTCGGCTTTCTTTTTTTCCCCTTTTGGACTTCTGGCTCATTACCGGAGGCATTGCTCGGCCCTTCTTCATCATGACCAGGCATAGGGTTGAGATTATGCCACGGAGTAGTAGCTTCGCCAACCGAGCTGCGTCCTTGACTATAATGCGGGGGGTCTTCATCAGGCGTGTATTCAAAATCTGGAATGTTTTGATTGAACTCCCAATTGGCTTGGGTATCTATCATACAGCCTGTACTCATTCGTCCAGGAACGAATGGTTGTGTTGGTGCTTGGATTGGTGTTTGTGATGGCCGTGGCGCTGGCGCTTGTGCTGGTGGTGGTGCTTGCGATGATGATGATGTTTTTCGTGATGACGATGCACGCCTCATTTTCTTCAATAATCCAGCCATATTTCACGCTAAACTTTGTAAGAGTAACTAAATACACAAGTATAAGAGTAGTAATAAGAAATAACAATTAAAAGAATGAACGAGTAACAAATATTAGAGAGTTAGTAATTAAAAAGAATTTAGCAAGACTAGTAATTAATAAACAAGAGTACTAATTAGTAAATACTAGTAGTAATTAGCAAGAGTAGTAATTAAAAAGAATTTAGCAAGACTAGTAATTAATAAACAAGAGTACTAATTAGTAAATACTAGTAGTAATTAGCAAGAGTAGTAATTAAAAAGAATTTAGCAAGACTAGTAATTAATAAACAAGAGTACTAATTAGTAAATACTAGTAGTAATTAGCAAGAGTAGTAATTGGAGAGGAAAATAGTAGCAAAGCTTGTAGAAATATAGAATGTTTAGGTAAGAGAGAGTAAGAAGATTGGTGTGAAAAATTAGAGAGAAATGGTGTGAATTTATAGATTTTAGAAACTTCACAAAAGACCAAAATACCCCTACAAACTATCCGTTTATAGTTGTTGGGGAGGGTAAGAGTGTAAAGGAGTTGAAAAATATAGGTTAGACTAAAATACCCCCCAAACTAGCCGTTATATTGCTGTTGGGGGGGTAAAAGTGGAATTTTGGAAAATGGGTGGAAGAAAGGGGGGGAAAAACCAAAAATTCAAACAAGTGGTGGGGCCGCAGACCGGGCCAGACCCGGGCCGCAGACCGGGCCAGAACCGGGCCGCAGACCGGGCCAGACCCGGGCCGGGCCAAACCCGGGCCGTTTCTGGGCCGGGCCGGGCTTTTTTGCTGAAACTGGAGGCCTGGTCCAGGCCCAGGCCCCAAGCCCGCTTGTGCTGGGCCGCTATTGTTCATGGACGGGGCCGGGCCAGCCCGGGCCAGAACCGGGCCGGGCCGGGCCAGGCCGGGCCAGCCCACGGGCCGCCTGGCCCGTTTGACAACTCTAGCTTCACCTTTCTTTCCATTCTCATCTTCTTCCCCTCAGAATTTGTTCTCATCCTACCTTTGCCTCCTAATTCTTATCCATCGGCCTCACAACATTATTGAAAAAAACAGGAAAATTAGTTTCTTTCGTTCATAAGCTTATTTTAAATTTCTATTTTGTTTGGTACCAGTTAATTTTTATACGAATTGAACTATGAATTTCTCTCTCAATTATGGATGAAAGTGTCAAGTAAGAGTGGGGTGTGTGTGTGTTAAGTTACCATCTACTACCTTAAACTGTTAGAGATTAGGCCCGACAAGGTTATCATGCTTAACACAGTGTGTGTGTGTGTGTGTGTGTGTGTGTGTGTGTGTGTGTGTGTGTGTTATTCCCATTTTTTCTACTTATTTTCGGGAGTTTATTTTGTTACTTAAATTCTAATGATAGTCTAATTAATAAATTTTGAAATACTCTACGTGATGCTTATATTTGAAAATTAAGGGGTGCTCAGTACTCTTTGATGTGAAGTATTATGCCAAAAGGAAACACCATTTCACATATATGTTGATGGTCCTAGATAATGGACATTTCTAATGATATCTTCTTTGTTTACCATTATATATATACGGTCTCTTGTAGATAATATAAGTTCAAAATATTTTTATTAGTGAATATAAATATTTTTATGAATGTAAGCTGAATCTTTTGGTGTTCACTTTGTCAATTTTCATTTCTTCTTGCTTGGTTCGTGTGAAGATGGAGGATTCACAAAATTAAAGTTAGTGTCTTTTGGTTAAGTAGGCTTGGCAAAATCTTATGGCTTCTCCTTGACCATTTTAATTTACTTTTTTCTTATGTTTGACCATTTTGACTTTGTGTCTTTATAGTTTCTAGGTATGGTATGTTACATTATTGAAGTTGATTAGTGGTTTTAGGATAAATTCAGAAATAGATAATTCTTATGGAGTACGATGTGTAATTGCAATTTCATGCCTTTTTTTTTTCGAAAGATTTCTTGTTATCATAAGTTCATCAGTGAATTCTGTCTGCAGATTTGTATTGCTTTTTTTTTTTGGTGCAAATGTCCTTTGTATTTCATTAAAACCAATTACAACTCTGTTTACTCAATCTGTACACTGAACTTGCTAGAGTATTAAGACCTCATACATACAACTAACTCTCCAATCTATACAACTAACTCTCCAAGATACTAGCTTCTTCTATGTCCCATGCTTTGCATATTTCTTTATTTCTTGTTGTTGCAAGTACTTTTGGCCAACTCATAATTCTGTATTGTATCCATTGTTGTATCACAACCTTACATCCTGCAGCACTTGCTTGTTTGCTTTCAAAAATCCTTGCATTTCTCTCTTGCCAAATGCCATATACAGTGGCAGCCACCCATAGTCTTCCCAGTTTGCTTTGGAAGCTTTTTCCTTTAAGATATTGAGCTATGAGAGCACTGAATTGATTCCAGGATTGCATTCTCACTTGTATCTGCAGTCTGCCCAATCCACTTTTCCAGATTTCATTCTCAAATGGGCATTGAAGGAAGAGATGGTCTTCTGTTTCCACATTATCACCACATAGGACACACTGATCCTCCTGTATTACACCCCAAGACCTCAGTTTAGCTTTAGTTCTCAACCCTCCCTTGCTTATTATCCATAACAATACTGCACATCTAGGAATGTGCCCTGTGAACCAAATAAATTTCCATAAGACATCACACATCCCATGTCTTCTGATTGCCTCCCAAGCTGATTTGATTGTAAATACTCCATGCTTGGTTAAGGTCCATTTACAGTGATCAGAGGATTTTGGCTTAGGCTTTTGACATTGAGTCATCATAGAGTTAATAGCTTGTAGTTCATATGACCTGTTCAGCAGCTGTTTCCAACTTCCTCCTTGTATGATGGCACACACTTTTGTATTCTCCTGAAGACCAGAATCATAGATTGCCCTTTGCCCAAACATTTCCAGCAAAGTATGCTCATTAATCCATCTGTCCTTCCATAGATACGTTGACTTTCCATCCCCAATTTGATAGTGTACAAACTGACTACATATTGCTCTGAGTTTCAGCAATTTGCACCATGTCCAGGATACAACCACAGGTGGTTAAGGTCCATTTACAGTGATCAGAGGATTTTGGCTTAGGCTGTTGACATTGAGTCATCGTAGAGTTAATAGCTTGTAGTTCATATGACCTGTTCAGCAGCTGTTTCCAACTTCCTCCTTGTATGATGGCACACACTTTTGTATTCTCCTGAAGACCAGAATCATAGATTGCCCTTTGCCCAAACATTTCCAGCAAAGTATGCTCATTAATCCATCTGTCCTTCCATAGATACGTTGACTTTCCATCCCCAATTTGATAGTGTACAAACTGACTACATATTGCTCTGAGTTTCAGTATTGCTTTACTTTGTATGGGAATTTGATTCACCTTGCAGATTTTGTTCCTCTGCTAAAGCGTTTAAGCCTAATAATCAGAAGCCACTAACTTTACGAAAGCAAATTCCACCACTAATGGACAGCCCTGCCAAGCCTCAAATGGAAGGGATTTGGTATGCTTTTGGGTATCCATTGATTCTTTATTTGTTAATTTTTCTTCATGCAGTACCGAAGTATCTTTCAGACACAAAAAAAAAGGAAAAAATTTCCTTAACCTATTAAACTCTATCTACCCATTTATTTATTTCCTTACATTTCTATTGGACCTCACAACCAATTTATATTCCGCTCTGCAGAAGCTTGAAATTCTCGTTAAAGAAGCAGGGGAAAGGGTCATCGCACATGACAAATTTGGATAAGCTCTTATAACTTTACCAAGTTTTGTGGTGTTATACTATTTAATGATGATGTTTACCTTTAGATCCAATTGTTTCAAAATTAACAAATAAGGAGCGCACAAATAAGAAAATATCTCTTATGAATTTTATGTTTTAGCAATTTAAGTTTTCCGTCCATATTGTGATTGGATTAAGGAGCGCACGTTTGATTTCCCGAGGAAGTTGTCATAAAAAGTTGTTGTTTCTTCTTTTCGGATCATTACAGCATATCAGCAAAAGAATACCAAGAACTAACTAAGGAAGAGCTTCTCGAGGTAAATGGCATTTTTAAGTAGGTGTAAGTGTATGTTAAATCCAGGTTGGTAAACTACTGACATATCTCTAACCATATGATGTCAAGGAGTACTACAAAACGATCGGGTGCTGGAAACAATTGAGGCTACTGTCAAGGAGTACTACAAGACGGACAAACAGTAGCTATAAGAGTAATAATTTTGAAAAAAGGAGTAGATGCAAGGTTAGGAATTCAAATGGGGATTTGAGAGACTACAATTTTCGGCTCATGGGAAGTACTGGCTTCTCAAAGAAAAACATGTGTTTGAACATGAACCTTTACCTGGCAACATAATTTGCTTTCTACTCCGTTTGCTTAATTTGTTATTGTTTTTGCTTTCAGTGAACTAATAGGCTTCTCTTTCTCGGTCTCTACATCATTCTAATGGGATATATGATTTGGTTCAGTTTGTCAAGACGATACAAAGAGCAGGGCTCTATCTACATCTTCACGTAGGCCTTTTAATTGTGCAAAACGAAACTTTGGATGGTACTTTATTATGCTTTCTGATATAAAGAGTAGGCTTATGCTCTTTTTCCTCTTTTCCCTCTTTTCTTTTTCATCTCATTTATGTGTTTGAATCCTTCTTGTTATAAAGGGGGTCTGGTTTGGTTACATCATGTTCCAGGCATCAGAGGTCTCTTTTCTGAACAACAATAATTGGCAAAAAAATATAGAGATCATTAGTAAGAACTGCATAATGTTAAATTTCATTTAAGCACGAGGCTAGCTGAAAACTGCAATTTTCTTTTTTATTCTTAGCATTTGCATATGGCAGTGCAAAGTTACCTAGGAAATAGTCCAGTTGCCCTTACAAAGGTGATTTCATTTTTCTACGTAACTATCTTCTACCTACACATTTGCAGCTCCATTTTTTATTCTTACCGGTTTCAAAGGTAATTGAACAAAAAAGGCTTCGTCAGTGCATGCACCACAGTAAGAGCGAAAATCGGTAACATTGAGGTATGTTCATAAGCAGTGTGCAATTTCTAATCTTTTACTTTCTTTGAAGAGACATAATATTGTTGTTTTAAATCTTTCAAATTTCCCCTTTCCTGTGAATTCCTTCTTCTGTGGATGCGTGATGCATGATATCAAACCTCAAACACTACTAGGGTTTTTCCTAATAGTACATGGAAGCGTGATTAGAGTATAATCATCTCATGCCTCACATGATATCAAACCTCAAACAACAAATGTGATGAGATCCACAGAAAGATCTTTATCCCTTACGTGGACAATACAACCATAGAGAACAATAGAAACATGCGAAGGACTCTCCAGACTAAGTATTATCACAAGATCAATCTCTAAAGGACATGTTTTCACCCTCAATAGCTATGCAAAAGTAAGGGATACCAAAGAATATGTCGTTCCAGAATCATATACAAGTATCTAATGGGTTAACCTGTAGTTTACCTGATACAATGTCATTAGATGTAGCAACATCCTGAACAGACATTGGATAAAGCCTAGCTGATTATCTGCGCCTCTGCCTCTACTGGACTTAAGACTACTGGGTCTAGCCCTGCGGCCTTGTCCTCTTCCCTGATGAGAAACACTACTTGACGATGCACTAGCTATTGGTGCGGGACCAAAAGTTAACTGATTATTTTTAATAATTGGACAGTCTCAAACCTAATGCTCCACACTGCCACACTTAGAATACCCTTCAATAACTCTGTGGCAGGCCTAGTGTCATGAGGTGGCCAAAAAAAAAGCTGACCCCTACCCTGACCAGTACACTGTGTAAGTCAACCTCCACAATTTCGTGGTGGTCCAAATCCAATACTCTGAGCTGGCCGAGCGCCTATAGCCTGCACTCCTCTAAATCACATATTATGTCCCTATTAAATTCCAGAATTCTACCCAATCTAAATCCATGAGCTGTTGCGGCCTAAATCCCCAATTTTGCCCTACCCTAGGCCTTGGGCACCTTATTGTGCCAACTATAAAATTGCTGATGCTTGTCAGCTCCTACAAATCTGCCCTGGAAAACTCTTACCTATCTTTCTTCTATCCATCCCATGTTTACTCATGCCTTCCTCTATTGGCAGACTTAGACTGTTCCAAAACACATGACAAGTAAAGACATTCCATATAGCTCGTCAATCGAGCTGGAATCACTTCATCGTTCAGTCAAGACATAAGCCCCCACTCAGACTTTCGGTAGCTATCTGCCTCTGTCAGTAACATCCTCACTGCAACTCTAACAAAACAAGAAAGCATCATCTCAAACTCGTCTACCGACTCCCAGTCCGTTGCCTCACATTACCGAACTTCCTTAACATCTGCTTACGATAACTCGTTGGGAATACTGATTAAAACAATTCCCTAACTATTCCCAAGTAATATCAATCAACGTAATATTCTTCTCTACCATTTTCCACCACTAATTTTCCTCATTTCTCAATTTATAGAGAGCAAATTTAACCTTTTGGTTCTCACTACAGCCAGTTGCTCACGAATTTTCCCCATTCCATCAATCTAACTCCTTCCTTTCAGAAAATCCATTAACACCCCCCACCCCCCCCCCCCGAAGCCATTTGCATTTATTTGGTAAATTCACACAAAGCACTCTTGTCTTAAGGTTGTGGCTACAGTTGAATCGGATTCGGTACTCCTTGCCGCTGGTTGGCTAGATTCTATGTCATCAAAGTCGGAATTGGCTTCATAATGTTCAGAACTGCAACCATTGATTCTGGGTTCTGCTATTCTCCCTATTAGGTAGAGATGCCCCTCTACAATCATAAAACTTCCATACAATATATTGCCCAATCTAGGATTGTCTAGTCAGGTCTCTCCAATACTGGGAAAAATCCCTCTCATCTTATGCAAATATGTTAGAATCTCATCTATCGGGGAGCTTTAGGCCCTCCGTACCATTTCCACTTCTAGTGATACACGTGCGAGCCATACTAGTTAAATAAATAGTTATCAGAGTTTATACTAATACGCCTCTAAAGAACAACACATTTACAAGCTAAAGGCAGACTTCTTAACTTTATCCTTTATCCTACCCTACTCTCATTAATCAAACTACGATTCTACATAATCATGTTTGGTATACTCTATGGTTTCGTGCCTATAGAACCATATATATATTCTTAATACTGCAAGACTGAATAACTTGGATACCAACTGTAACACCCCCGAAAATCTGGAGCTCCGTCGGCCCGAACTCCCAAAACATTAACCTACAGCATCACATCACACCTGTCGAGTCTTGTTTACCAACACATAATTCTGAGCATCTCAGTGGACATTAACTCAACTTATTCCAACTACAAGATTTCAAAAACTGATTAAGCTTAAGCTGTTACAACTTAGGTTCTACACAACTCAAGTTCTAAATAGAACAAGTTAACCATTCAATCCCACATAGGGATCTCATTACACAGTAGAGGTGGGCTCACCAGAATCTCACATAGGCTCTAAACCCATTCCCGAGCATGCTACAGCTGATCATTACCTGCAAAAGGATGTCAAACGAAGGGTGAGCTTTTGAGAGCTCCGTAAGGTCATACAAGGAGAACCAAAAGAATTACAAAATGATTCAAAAGAATCCATTAGATGATAATGTTTTAAAATATTTTGATCATTATGAACAATCTGATAAATTCCAAAATGATCATAATCAGTCATAAGTATATACCATCAACGACCGAAGACAATCCTAGACAGACACGAGAACAAACATTGACAATCATCCCAGTTTTCGAAACAAACATTTACAGTTATAACCAAATACCAATACGATCATTCGAAGAGCATTTCAAAGCTATCATTTTAAAATAAAATGATGATTTTCAAAAAAGGTTTCAAAGCAAACACAGATACTTCAGGGGAAATAGGAAAGGATTTCAAACAATCACAAACAGTTTAATCACAGTAATGGGAAGAGTTTCAACTTAATCCCCTCAGTCAGGTAACAATACCATCATTTGAACATCGTTTTCAAAAATAGTCATTGTAAGATACAGTGTGAGCGAATTCAAAAATATTGATCCTGGACAGATGCAATGCCATTCAAGCAATGCGCAGATGTACACATGCATGATGTACCAGAATAACTAGCCATCTTCATCGATCAAGGAACTAGCCTGCTTCTCCTTGGGAAGCAGTAACAAAGCAGCCTTATAATGCCTTCCACATAACAGATACCCAGGATCAATAGGGAGACAACAGGCACAGAATCAACAAGATATTCACTGGTTTACATGCAATAGAATGAGCATCAAGATGAATACAAATAACTGGAGCAATTAAGATTTTAATAACAATTCAGCATACTGATATAATTCATCGCTCAGAATTCAAAAATAACCACAGCAAATAGCAAGAACAATCTTAAAAGAATTATCAAATTTAGGCACAACAATTTAGAAGAACGAATACAAACAATTATCGATTTTGCTCAGCATGTGATATAAGGTGAGCATCGATAAGATTTCCAAATGATCGTTCCAGGTCCAACACTGTCAATAACTTTCTGATATCAAATGCATATCTCACTGCTTAACAATAGCTATAAGCAAATCGGAAGCATAATTATGAACAGTAGTTTTCAAAATTAGGGTTCGGATAAGAATCGTTATTCAGATAGAAACTCTTACCTGGATCTGAAGCGAAGTTATCTAATCGGAAAGTCTGTTGTTTTAACCTAAATGGAACGATCCAGCTATTAGTGTATAGTACAGACTATGATATTATGAATTCAATACTGAATCACGCATACTCGCAGAACAACCCTCACATCGAGAATGCAAAATTATCAAAATGCCCCCGAGGTGTAATACCAGAAACACCCCTCTCACACTTAAATTACCAAAACAGTCTTCCCATGAATAAAAATCACAAAACAACCTTATCGTATGCAAATTTACCCAAAAGTACCTTTGACATGTAAAATTACAAAAATCCTCCTCTATGTGATAAATTACCAAATACCCTCTAGGGGTTTTCGGCAACAAAAAAATCTCATAAACATCTTAAAATACTATTCTTAGCATCCTAAAGTTATTTTTGGGTTAAAAAATATTTCAAAAAAATTTTGCCCTAAAAATTTCGAATCGGTATCTGGACCGAGCGCTTAGAAGTCAGTTTTGTTAAAAATATCTATCTGCCTTAAATGGCACAAAATTTCAGATAATGAAATGTTTTAGTACAATAAGGTTTTCTTTTAGATTACAATAACTTAATTTGATATGCGAATAAATCGCTAATTCTTTTTAATCGATACCCTAATTTAGCATCATTCGCGGATACCAAAAATTCCTAAAAACATTCCAGAGCGTACATCTCGTAGAAGTAATGGGGGTTGCTGTTTTGGACTTTATCAAATTTTTACCCCTAAGTATTTATAAAACTTCGGACAAAAATTTTCCTAATTAACCCCCCTTTTTTAGTAACAAAAATAGTTACTATTCACGTCAAAACACCTAGTATTTCACCTAAAATACACACATCTGTCTTCAACCTCGAGTTGTCGCGACCTATTTCACACACCCACCCATACACACTCTCTCATACTTCACAAACTCACACATTGCCATAGATAATTATACCCATCTACCCTAAAACACACACTTTTAAACACAATTGCACACAATTACAACACAAATACACATGCCACATCACTGCACACACTCTAACTCACACACTGAACACACACACACACGCACATCCTATGTTACACGCACTCAAACCCACTGAAGACACACTAAACCGCGCATTAACCTCTCCCTTTACGTCTACACACTCACAAACACATTAATCATACACAAATTCATCCTCCAATTCCAGCCCCAAGCAACCCCACCCATACACGCACACTGCACGTAGCAGTCCACATATTGCACGGTGAAAATTACACACACAAAACCTTAAAATCCCACATTAGGAAGAAGAATGAAGAATCACCTTAAGATTTCCCTCTCAAACTCATTCTATTTATCTAATTTTTTAGCTGCCGAAGCCCTTCCCTAATTTTTTTTTTCTTCTCTTGCTCTGTGTTTTGATCTTCTACTACTGTTCATCAGTTTCTGTTTTCTCAAATTTTGATTTTCCTCCCCAAAACTTTTTTTTCTTTTCTTTTCTTTTTATTTAATCCAATCCTTCAATCTATAATTAATTAGATTAGTCATCAAATAAACTAAGTAGGAGTGGCATCTTTAGGACCAATGTCACAACAATTTGACACCTAATGCATATTTTCAAATTTTACAATTAAGCCTGCAAAATTTTCATATTTGCAAAATAACCCTAAACTTTGTGTTATTACATTTAAGTCCCCAAACTTATCATAATCTCTCTTAATTTTGTTAGATGCTACTAAAACATGTACTACCACCCATTTTATTATTTTCCATCACTAAAAATATATTTTACATTTATGCCCCAAAAGTTTTTCAAAATTACTAAATGACCTCAAAAGTTTGGAAAATTACATTTTTCCCCAAAAACAATTTTAGCTTCCATACGCCACTATACTCGAGCATTGCTGAAAATTATTGCCTGTTTATTTTTTGGGTCACAGATGGTTATTTTGAACAACTCCCGAAGTTCGGGATATTACAAACACTGACCATGAGTGTCAAGATAGAGGAATCAAATAGAGCCCCTAAAAAGAACAGAGGCTAAATACATTGATTTTGCAATTAACACGAGAATGATTGATGCTATCACAATTACGGTGAAAGGGGAATCATATAGAGCCCCTAGACAAAATGCATGCAATCTATACTGATGATACAATAAAGTGGAAAATGACATTACTGTCGTGAAAGGGGTATCTTAGGAAGCCCCTGGACAAAAGGCATGCAGACTAAATTGACGATGCAATAAAGTAGATGATGGCATACATTATCATCATTGTCGTGAAAGTGGACTCATATGGAGCTCCTAGGTGAGCACAAGAAAGGCAAATAGACAAAGACTATCCTAATTGTTGTGAGAGGGGACTCCTAGGGAGCCCCTTAACGAAATGATATGGATGAGACTAACTATGTAATGGACTGGAAATAGACAGACACTAACACAATTATCGTGAGGAGGGACTCACAGGGAACCCTTAGACCCAAAATGTAAGCAGGGTTGACAATACGTAACCCTAATGGAATGAGATATCAGAAGAGAAACCCCTATTACAATTATCAGGAGGAGAGACTAACGGAAGCCCCTAGACCAAAGATACCGATAGTGCAGCATACAAGACGATCTAAGATAAACATTGTTGACTGGCAGGATAGGGGATCCTTAGGGAGGCCCTAGACAGAATGCAAGTAAAGTCAACCCTTAAGAAAACTATAACAAAAAGGAAATCACATGGGAAAGCCACTTAAATACATAAACAAAGAAGAACCTATGACGAAGTTAATATCTTATCATAGTCCGAGAGAATGCTAAAATTGAAAATCACTTTGATTGCCTAATATGATGAATTAACCATTCACTTCGAGATCTATACATCATCTTATTATTTAGAACTTAAGGCAATGGTGCCCACTCAGTTGACATGTCTATCTCTACCCAAAGAAGGAAGACTATTGAAGTTTTTGATCAAAAACTTTTGAATTCCTCATCATTAAATTTCATTCAACTTCACAAAATAAGTCAATTCTTAACTTAAACACTCAGATTTGATCCTCAAGACAATCATGAAAAGATTGGGCCCAAAAGGTGAATAGTGAGGATGTATAAAAATGGTGGTGTACGAATTGTGAGGCTGATATGTATGCTGTAGAAGTGCATAAATAATTATACCAGCAAGATTTAATGGTACACCTTGGATAAAGTGGGTAAGAAGGATAAGTAGCATAAGAGCCGAAACGCCTACAAGGTTATATGAGAGAAATAGATGGAGGACACGGTGTAAGGGAGAGAGGTTGGTAAGGGCGGGTTTTTGTGGTCGAGTGAGAGATGGGTCATTAAACAAGATTTGACTTTGTTATAGAGGAGTGAGGAGGCCGCCTGTGTGCCAAGGATTTTTGGGAAAAATGATAGTAGAAGATTGATTAGAGAAATCAAAAAATTGCGCTAAAGTGGTGGCGGTAACACGAATGGTTACACCATTTACATAGGATTCTAGAGTGGCCGTAGCAGTGGAGTTATATTGTAATATCCCACATCGGATGTGGAATAGTATGAGATGACTCTTATAAGACCTTGCCAAGGAACTCATAAGTACCTACTTGGCTAGCCCTTTTGAGGGAGGCAACGCCCTGTGGTGGGGCCGTGGATCGGGTCGATACAGATGGTCTCAGAGCTGACTCTCGAAAGCTCGGGCTGGGATATCCAGTCGGGTTGTCGATGGTTGGGGAAACGAAGGCAAGCCCGGGTATATCCCACATCAAGAGGATGGTTGGGGCAACGAAGGTGAGCCTAGTATATCCCACATTGGCTAGAGAGGAAGATTCTGGGCTATGTGTGATTGAGCCTTAGCGAGGACGCTAAGGTATAAGGAGGGGAGATTATAATATCCCACATCGGATGTGGAATAGTATGAGATGACTCTTATAAGACCTTGCCAAGGAACTCATAAGTACCTTGCCAAGGAACAGCGATAAGATGGGATTCTTTGGGACAGGCTTGAAAACTGGCACAGATGCACACACCAAACATAATGTCTGACCTAGAAATAGTAAGATAAAGCAAGCTACCAATCATACCACGATGAAGTTTGTGATCAACATCTTTACCATTTTCACCTTTAACAAGATTAATACTGGGAGAGATAGGAGTACCTCTAGGTTTAGCATTATCCATACCAAACCTTTGCAAAAGCTCCCGTGATTTATGAAAATTCCTTCTTTTGATTGCTTGATTTGGAGACTGAGGAAAAAAGTAAGTCTCCCATCATACTCAACTCGAATTCCCTGCGCATATTCTCAGCAAACTCTTGGCATAGATCATCATTAGTTGCTCCAAAAATTATACCATCAACGTAGATTTGGATAATAAGAATATGCGAATTTTAGATTTGGTAAAAAGACTGGTATCGACTTTGCCACGAAAGAACCCATGATCAATGAAAAAGCTGCTAAGACGATCGTACCAAGCTCGAGGAGCTTGTTTAAGACCATACAAAGCCTTTTTCAATTTAAAAACATGATTGGGGTATTTTTCATTTTCCAAACCGGGAGGTTGTTTAACAAAAATTTCCTCCTAAATGACCCCATTCAAGAAAGCACTCTTCACGTCCATTTGAAAAAGTTTGAAATTCATATGACATGAAAAATGCCAAAAGTATTCGGATAGCTTCAAGTCGAGCAACAAGGGCAAAGGTTTTCATTGAGGTCCCTAAACGCACCTAGAGGGGGGTGAATAGGTGTTTAGAGCTCTAAGCAGAAATTTAAAAACTTAACTTACAATGTAGTAACAAAAATAGTATATACAAATCAGATCCGAAACCCTTCAAGCACTCTACGTAAGGGAGACCTACTCGAGCCTTTCACTAAATAGCTAGCTTCGGGTGCTAGCTCAAACCACAGTTCAGATCCAAAACCCTTCAAGGTTTCCAACGATTACAAGTGAAAAGAATATTTACAATTGAAATACAGTACACACTCATTTATGAGTAATATTACAATGAAAACAACTAAGCTAAGCTTTCCTAGGTGGGAAGATCTGAAACCTTATAAAACTAAACCAGGAAGCTTACTATTCAATATCTCAAACAGGAACTCGCTCAAAGAATAGTATATCAAAGTATAAATAAGATGAGAGAGTCTTTTTTAGAAGAGTACGAGAGATTTTTCAAAGATCAGAAAAGTGAGTTATAAATTCTCTAAGAGTCCCTTTTATACTAAATAGGAATATGACCGTTAAAAAGTAGATAAAGGGATAACACAGAGATTCATTTGAATGAATGAATAAAATAAGTCAAACAAAATGGTTTTAAAATATCTCTGAAGATATCGGTCGAATGAATGCAAGATTCATTCGAATGAAATGGAATAGCTGAAATATTTTGAAGCTACTAAAAGATTTAGTCGAATGAAAACTTCTTTGCTTCGAATGAAAAAAATTTCTTCAACTAAAAAGTCTTTGATTCGAATGGAAGATGTTTGCTTCGAATGAAAACTTTTGCTTCGACAGAAAACTTTTGCTCCAACTGAAGAGTTTTGCTTTTGATGAAAACATTTGATTCGACTAGAAATGTTTGCTTCGACTAGAAATTTTCCTTCAGATGAAAATATTTTGCTTTGACTGGAAATGTTTGCTTCAAATGGAAACTAATTTAAAACAAGATAAGCAAGACTGAAGGATCCAGTCAACTGAAGGACAGTTTTCGGTCGAATGAAAAATGAAAGTGAATGAGACACTTTACAACTGAAGAATTCAGTCGAAAGAAACCCTATTTCTTCCAATTAAAATCATTACACTTCTTGGTTTGGTCTTTTTTGGTTTTCTGGAAGATCTTTAACAAAAACTTAGCTTAAAGATTAATTTACAAGGAACAAGATATATAATTAGATCCAAGTCCAAATCTAAGTCAAGTTCAGGTCCACTTCCAAGTCCAATCTTTGACCAAGGACTATTCCACATTATGTTTAATAATGATTGGTCCTGAAATAATTCTTAATGGCATTATTATATTCATGTTAAAAGCAATAATCTTGAAATCATCAAACAATAAATCCTGACTCTTAAAGTCAACAATACTTAGGGTCTTTTGTGTATTCCTCAAACTCGATCACTAGGCTATGAAGTCGGGTAGTTGAGGTTCCACTAAAAGAGAACTTGAGCTGATCCCACAAAGTTTTGCAAGTTTGAAGTTCATCAAACTACCCAATTAGATCATTTTGCAAGCTGTTCCACAAGGTGTAGCGCACAGTACGATCTTTCTCATTCCATTCTGGTAGGTAGCATGGTCTCTAAGGGGTTGCCTCTCAGTGAACGCGACCATCTCTTTAGTCAAGTGCTCTTCGAGCTCTTGTTCATTCAGCATGAATTTCATCTTTTTCTGTCAAATATCATAATTATCTTCGTTAATTTCTCACCCTTAACGAGATCAGCTGTGACATTCTTGGTGGTCATTCTATTCACTACATTAGTTTGCACAAAGAAAAAGCTATTAATTATACATCCTTCTAATTATTTCAAAAAATACAAATGAAAAATATTATCCTTCCTCACATCATGAAATCGAAAATTTGCTAAGCTCGTAATCATCTCCCATATATGTGAATTGGGAAAAGATTTTGTCAAGTAATTTTTTCATAATAAATTTCATCATCATATAAGCCACAATATAATAAATCATCCACATGATAATTTAGAACAATATAAAAATTGCACCATACAACAAAGTGTGCAAGGACTCCATTGAATCCTATTGGCATTCTAATAACTTTTGCTAAGAAAGTTCTAACTTCAATAACGTGTGTGCAAAATTACATCCATGTACAAGGCTTTCTAGAAATATACAGGAAAATAATAAAATACATCATCTCTGAGAATCCTACTACAAACTACTCCAATAAAACAAATGGAGATGCTACACAGCACATTATTTTCAAAAGAACTTTCTCAAAGTAAAAGTAAATACAACCATAAGTTCATTTCGAATGCCAATTTAATATCCATCTATTTAACCTAAAAACTAGGGCAATTAAATGGATGAATCAGGGGCATTTTCCTCCTTAGGAAATAGGAACCAAGGCCTTGAAATTGGGTTTTAAAAGTGTGGGCTTACCAAAGCCCAACAAATATACTTTAACAAAAACATAATTAAGCCATGACTGTAATACCCTGAAAATTTTCTTTTTCCTGATGCAAAATTATTATTTTGAGTAAATAAGTTTGTGGTCTTTTTGAAAATGATTGTTAACATTTTTTAAATTTTTGGTTGAATGAATAGTGGTTTCATTCGAATCAAAATGGGAAGGGTAGTAATATTTTGGAGTGACTGAAAGATCTGGTCAAATGAAAATATTTTGTTTCAAATGAAAAATAGGTTTGTTTCGAATGTAAAGATTTTTGCTTCGAATGAAAATTATTTAAAATCGTTAAGAGAGAGTACTAAAGTTTTCATTCGAATGAAAAGTATTCATTCGAATGAAAACAATTTTCGATTTATGAAAAGTTTTAATTCGAATGAAAACATGTAAAAAAATTTGAAACAGCATTTTCACGTCTACCGGATTCGGTCGAAGGAAATTCTTTTTCCTTCGAATGAAAACTTAAAAATTTTGTTCCCTATAAATAGTTGTCTTATTTCCTTTTTCACCTTTTTGGTTCTTGGGTTCCTTTTTCCTTTGCAGCGGTGAGAGAGAGGAGAGAAAGCTTGGGAAGCTCTTGAGTTCTAAGGTGATGCTTGAAGATTTGTATTCTTAAAAGCTTGGTTAAGGTAAGGGTTTACTTTTGAAATTCAAGTCAGCGATGGACCGATTGTTTATCTAAGTGCTTAGTTCTCTTTTGAAATCTGGATTTCTTCGAACTGGGTTAAGTTATTCTTCTTCCCCATTATCTTCGAGCTTCGTTATGAGTGACATGTTTCTCAATGCTATGACTTGTAGAATTCAAATTTATGTCGGATTGTTTGAACTTAAATTAGCTTATGTTGACATCATTCGTTTCAGCAAATAAATGATTGTCATCATTTCGTAAACTCTGCTTATTGCTTAACAAGTCCGATATTGATAATGTTTATCTTGAAATCTCTGATTTGGTAACTCTATGAGCCATGTCACAGTGTATGTGACTTATTTTTTACTTACCCACGTGGATTGGAACGTGAACTAGCTCAGCGGGATAAGCTAGAGATAGCGTTCTTACTTTCTAAACCGGTCTCATATGTCAGTAATCACGTATGTGACCACTTTCTAAATGGCTCTCTAGTGTCTGTCTTCGTACTCAGATATAATCTGAAATTCGATTTAATGTCTGTTCCATTGAAACTTTTATGCCTCCGAAATTTTTGTCTCTCAGATATATTTACATTCTTTTGATTGGTTCTTTGAGCGACCATACTGGGCATTTGGCTCATTCCCTTATTTTTTTTCCTTTCAGGTGATCAATAAGTGGGACTTTGGATCGAAGGGCTAGCTGAGTGACCAAGAGTTAGCTGCCTTTGTATCAGAGTTAGTACTGATATTTTGAGTGTAATGACTAAGACAGTTGATATTACTTAGATTTTATTTTTGAAACTCCGTGTCGGAGAACTTGGATTGTATAAAAAGCTTTGGGCCACTATATCAGATATAGACATATTTTGGATTTATTAGTACATGCTCTGATTTACCCTTTTGGAAGACTCTTGATAATTTTAAGGTTTTTCTTTGATTTCTGTTTATTCAGTTTAAACACTTCGGAAATAATTCAGGGCGTGATAGTGACGCAATTCAAGGCAAGCATGTAACAAATAAGTCATAATTTATCTATCATATAACTCACCCAAATATTTATTTCTGCCCAGAAGTGTAAAAATTAATATTTATGCATTATTTGTATTTTTTGGACCACAAAAATACTCACAATTAGCCCAAAAATGAGAGATAAATTTTAAAAAGATGACAAATTTAACCCTAATACACCCTCTAGAATTAAAGAAAAATTTTGTGGGTATAAAACAAATTTTTAAAGCTAATTTCTTTAGAAAATGTTATTTTAAAATTAAACAAAATAAACACAGAGGGTATAAAGGTACATTTTAACACCATAGAAAAACTTAGAAAGCCAAGCAGGAGTAGGAGCACCACTCGCTGGCGGTGGAGCTAATACTGCCGGAAACAGCCCTTACAGGCCACACGCACCACTGTTCGCATGGGGTAGTGTCTGGGTGTGTTTGAGCAGGCGCATGTTGGCGTGTGCGTGTCACGTACGTGGTTCGCACATTCCTACAGCCTCGGCTGGCTCATGGGCGAGCGTGATCGTGCGTGGCGATACGGCTTCCCGTGAGTGGGACGTGTGGGTAATGGCTAGGCGCATGTGCTGCGCATGAGTGGCTCACTTGACGCGTCATACATGTCGCGCGTGGCCCGCGTGTACGTCTTCTTCATTTTAAACCCTAATTTTTTCCAGGCGCCGCCATGCCATGAGGCCAATCTCGGGATGCTATATCACTCTCGTTTTTAAGCCAAATAATCCATGTCATATATTGTTGCAAAGCTTATGCGACATAATTAATTATGTATCAACCAATCATGATAAAAACTGGATATCATGCTCCGAATTTGAGCCCAAAAATTCAAAAAAAAATACAGTTTTCTTGAAAAATAAAATCGTGATTTCTTACAAACCATGCATCCAATAATCACGAAATTTTATGGCGTTCATCCTCGACCATAGGAGAACAAAACATATAATTATTTTTTAGAATAACATGCTCAAAAATATTTTGATTTTTTCTTGATGGGTCTCATATATCGTATTCAGAAAGAAAAAAAAATCGCAACATGTACAAAAATTATATTAGCATGTTAAAGTCGAATCAACAAGTAATCATGCTCTGATACCAATGTTGAACAGTGAAGGATGCATGTCACGTAATACATAGTGAGTTCAAAAACATACCGTACGAAATCTTCAAAAATTCAAGGATCCTTGTTGTTACGAGCCTCCAACACGCTTGATCTCTTTCGCATGTACAAAAACGGCTACTAGAGTCGAGTTCTTCTTCCACGAACCAAAGTTTTAATGCTCTAGAGAGAGTGCAACAGAGGGAGGGATTGTCTTGTGACTTATTTATTGTCTAACTTCTTTTTTCTTGGGATATCTCTAGCCTTTATATAGAGATAATATTAGAGACTGACTTTATCTCAAACACTTAGCAGATAAAAACTGTATATATCTCAAACAACTAGGAGATAAATATCCTCTAATTAACTGTAATAATCTAGACTAATAAATACACATTATCTGTTAGTGGACAGATAATTAGTCCACTGACCTCATCAACATAGACTTAGACAATAAGAATATGCGAACTTCTAGATTTGATAAATAGAGTAGTATTAACTTTGCCACGAGAGAATCCACGATCAATGAGAAAGCTGTTGAGACGATCGAACCAAGTTCGAGGAGCTTGCTTTAAGACCATACAGAGATTTTTTCAATTTAAAAACATCATTGGGGTATTTTTTTTTTTTCAAAACCGAGAGGTTGTTTAACAAAAACTTCCTCCTGAATGACCCTATTCAAGAAGGCACTTTTCACATCCATTTGATAAAGTTTGAGATTCATATAGCATGAAAATGCCGAAAGCATTGGTATAGCCTCAAGTCGAGCAACAGAGGCAAAGGTTTCATCAGAATCAACCCCTTTAACTTGATTATATCCTTGAGCTACTCATCTAGCCTTATTTCGAATAATATGGCCATCTTCATCAAGTTTGTTTTGAAAAAGTCACTTGCTGCTGATAACCTTTTATTGAATCAGAGGAGGGACTAGAGTCTAAACATTGCTTCTTTCAAATTGATTCAATTCTTCTTGCATGGCAAGGATCCACCCATCATCTTTGAGAGCCTCATGAATATTTTAGGCTCAATTTGTGAGAGAAAAGCAAAATTGGCACAAAAAATATTTACGGAAGATCGAGTTGTTTCCCCTCATTCAATATTGCCAATCACTTGCTCCTTTGGGTGGTTGGAAGAGTATCTCCAGCTTTTAGGAAAAGGCTGGGATTCATCATTTGCATTTTTTGATGAATTTGTACTGCCTCCTTCAATTGTTTAAATGTCTAATTTATTGAAGTGAGGGGGAAATTCTCGTTGTCGTCATCTGCATGTTGGATTTACAACATTAGATTCCTCAAATACAACATTCATTGATTCTTCAATCGCAAGAGTCCTATGATTGTAAACTTTATATGATCTATTCTTTAAGGAATAGCCAATAAAGATACCCCTTGTCAGATTTTGCATCAAACTTACCCAAGTTTTCACAATTATTTAAAATAAAACATTCGCAACCGAATACTTTGAAGTAATCAATTTTTGGTTTTCGATTAGAGATATATTCGTAAGAGTTTTGTCAAGCATTGGTATAATGAGAACTCTGTTCAAAACGTAATAAGAAGTGTTGAAGACTTTAGCCAAAAGTATTTTGGTAAAGAGTTTTCGTGAAGCATTTTTCTAACCATCTCTTGAAGGGTACGATTTTTTCTCTCTACTATGCCATTTTGTTGGGGAGTCCGAGGAGCATAAAGTTTGTAAGCAATGTCATTTTCATCATAAATGGGAATAAAATCTTTTTCAAAATCGCCGCCATGATCACTTTGGATTTCCACAAGTTTCAACTCCTTCTCATTTTCGAGAAGCTTTACGAGGTTAAATAATTTTTCAAAAGCTTCATCTTTATGAGTTAAAAATAGAATCAGATGTATCTAGAAAAATAATCAACAATGACGAAGGTATAAAATTTTCCACCAAGGCTAGGGCCAAAAAGATCTAAATGAAGAAGTTGAGGAAAACGAGAGGTAGAAACAACCTTCTTTGCATGAAAAGAGGTTTTTGATTGTTTGACGTATTGATAGGCATCACAAACCTTATCCTTGACAAATTTCAACTTTAGTAGGCCTCTAACAAGTTCTTTCGAGAGTAATTTCTTGATTAAGTCCATATGCACATGACCTAATCTACAATGCCACAACCAAGTATCATTTTGTTGAACAGAAAGGCAAATTTCTCAAGAAGAATTTAACTTATCAAATGAAAGAGTATAGATGTTACTATCTCGTTTACCAACCAAAGTACTTCCATTTGAGGCATGACTGTCTCATGTTGAGCTCCCTTCGGGTGAAAATATACTTAAGACTTTTATGATCAGTGTAAATCTCGCAGGTCTCACCATACAAGTAGTGTCTCCATATTTTCAAAGCAAAAAATCACAGCCGCTAATTCGAGATCATGAGTGGGATAGTTATGTTCAAAAGGTTTAAGTTCTCTAGAAGCATAAGCAACGACCTTACCTTGTTGCATTAAAACACACCCTAAGCCTTTCTTCGAGGCGTTGCTATAAATCACAAAACCTCCGGAACCAGATGGTAAAGTCAATACCGGTGTAGACACTAACCTCTTCTTTAGTTCTTGGAAGCTAGCTTCACATTCTTTGCTCCAAACAAAATGGTGTTTTTCTTAGTCAACTGAGTTAAAGGCACATCAATTTTTGAAAAGCCTTCTACAAATCGACGGTGGTAGCCTGCCAATCTCAAAAAGCTTTGTACCTCCGTAACAGTACTAGGTCTCTGCCAGTCAATCACCACTGCAATCTTAGAAGGGTCAACGGTTATTCCATCCTTAGACACCACATGTCCTAGAAATGTAACATGTTCAAGCCAAAACTCACATTTCGAAAACTTAGCATACAATTTATTATCTTTCAAAGTCTACAAGATAATCCGCAATTGCTCACGATGCTCCTCCTCCGACCTAGAGTACACAAAAAATCATCAATAAAAACAATAATGAATTCATTCAAATACTATCTAAACACACGGTTCATCAAATCCATAAAAGCAGCAGGGGCATTAGTCAGCCCGAACGGCATTACCAAAAACTCATAATGACCATAACAAGTCCTAAACGCAGTCTTTGGCACATCCTCCGCCTTGACTTTCAGCTGATAATATCTAGAACGCAAATCTATCTTCGAGAAAAACTTCGCTCCCTGAAGTTGGTCAAACAAATCATCTATACGCCGCAACGGATATTTATTATGGATGGTGATCTTATTTAACTCACGGTAGTCAATGCAAAGTCTCAATGTACCGTCCTTCTTCTTAACAAATAAGACAGAGACACCCCAAGGTGACACACTAGGGCGAATGAACCCCTTATCAAGTAGCTCTTGAAACTGTTCCTTTAGCTCCTTCATCTCGGCAAGCGCCATTTGATACGAAGCCTTAGAAATAGGTGCCGCACCGGGCACTAAATCAATTGGGAATTCCATTTCACGATCAATGGGTTTTCTGGGCAACTCCTCGGGAAACACCTCAGCAAAATCACATACTACAAGTACTTTTGATATTTCAAGACCTTCATGACTAGTATCATGGACGTGTGTAATGTAACCCTTACAACCCTTACGAAGCATGCGTCAAGTTGTAACAGCTGAGATAATGGATAACCCACTAGGTTTCGAACGCCTAAACTCAAATTCAGACAAATCAGATAAACAAAAACGGACTCGCTTCTCAAAGCAGTCAACTAAGGCATGATAGGATGCCAACCAATCCATACCCAAAATCACATCAAAATCGCGAATTTCTAAAGGAATTAAGTCCCCCAGAAGGTCCCTATCACATATACGGATCTTATAGTTTCTCAATACTGAATCAACTATCGTAAAATCTCCAACGGGAGTACCGACAGACAACTCATCGTCAAGTGACTGGGGTTTAACCCCAAGTCGACGTGCAAACAAAAGTGAGACAAAAGACTATGTGGCACCAGAGTCAAACAACACATGCGCATCAATTGAGTTAACCTGTACGTACCTGCTACCACATCCTTTGAATTCGACACATCCTTAGCCATCATGTTGAACACCCTGCATGTAGTCTTTGGTTTTTATCCCCTAGATGACTGATTCATAATCTGTCTAAGGCCAGAAGTTGTACTCCCCGCAGACGAACCTTGTGGACCAGATTGCCCTGATGCTAACATAGGACAATCTCTAATAAGGTGACCCTTTTGGCCACACCTAAAGCACGCTCCTGTATCCCAATAACAACTATGACCGCCATGTCGCTTGTTACACGTTTGACAAATAGGATTGGAACCAACAGACGTAGGTCTCTGAGCAAAGTTCTGGCCTAAGCTCCTACTAAAATTATCTTAAGTTTAACCATGCCTCTGACCTTGGCCCCTCTGACCAACAGAAGTTGACGAAGATGCCTATTTTTGCTTCTCATCAGTTTGTGCCGCGTGTGACTAAGATAATTCTGGGCGATCTCTCTTACCTGCCTTGGCTTCTTTCCTCTCTCTAAAATCCCTTGCCTCAAATTCAATAGTCTT
Source organism: Escallonia herrerae (assembly GCA_033070095.1). Taxonomy (NCBI): domain Eukaryota; kingdom Viridiplantae; phylum Streptophyta; class Magnoliopsida; order Escalloniales; family Escalloniaceae; genus Escallonia; species Escallonia herrerae. The sequence goes on along the minus strand of JAVXUP010000004.1, from coordinate 1,652,172 downwards.
TGCAATGTCCATGCACTGAACATAGGTCTCAATCGGGACTGGAACAATTCGCTGTCTAATGCTAGACTTAAGACCCTAACTGCACTCTATCCTTTTCATTAGCCACCAATTGCTTACCATAACGCGATAGTCGTGTAAACTTTACCTCATATTTGGCGACGCACTCGTTTTCCTCCTACCTCAGATTAAGAAAATCAAAGTACATCTGTTCTTTTACGCTCCTAGGGAAGTAGCGATGAAAGAACAAAACCTTGTTCAGATCCCATGTCATCGCCCAACGCTGTTCCACCGTCTTTCTATCCTCGATCATCTTCCACAAATGGTCTGCCTCCCAGTCTAGCTTATACACTGTAAGTTCTATCTATTCCATATCGGTGCAACCCATAGGCCTAAACACCTTCTCAAGTCGAGAAATCCATTTCTCCGCCTTAATCGGGTCGTCGGTTCCTCCAAAAATTTCTACATTTTTCTTATCAAACTGCTCCAACAAGCTACAGTTTTGAGTCTGCCTGGTATTCGGATTCTGAGGTGGGTTAGGTTGATTCTGCTGATTTAACTGAGCTTGCTGATTAGCCAGTAATTAAGTCAACTGAGCTTGCTGGTTTGCCAAGAGGGTCAGAAGATCTAGCGGGTTCTCGTTCACAATGACGTTTGGACTTTCCACATTCCGATTTCGGGTTCGCCTGGTATTACGACTGCTTGCCATAGCTACAAAAGAAAACTAAAATCAGATGCGGACTAAGACATTACTCTTAAATCTACCCATCCTACCCGTCTCACAACTTATCTGATCTTAAGCGTGAGGCTACAGAATCTCAAACTTAGGCTCTGATACCAATTGTAACGCCCCGATTTTATTTTCGATGTATTAATGCCAAATACACAGAGATCAGATAAAATCCTATAATTATCATAAGACTCCAAAATGGTAATTCAGAGCATTCACTAATATTTCCAAAATACATCAACATTTAACACAATGGCCCCAAGCCTTTATACAATTCAAGTACTCTAACACAGAATTTTCCAAAATAAAACCTTAAAAATAACAATTTGTCTCAATCATTACACTCAAAATATCAGTACTAACTCTGAAACAAAGGCAGCTAATTCTTTATCACTCAGCTAGCCGATCTCAAAGTCCCACCTACTGATCACCTGAAAGGAGAGACCATAAGGGGATGAGCCAAATGCTCAGTATGGTCACTCAAGGACCAATCAACGGAAACAAAAATGTCTGAGAAACGAGATTTCAGAAGCATAAAAGTTCAAACAGAACGGACATCAAACTAGATATCGAATGTCAAATTATAATTGAGTACGGAGACAGACACTAGAGAGCCATTCAGAAAGTAGTCACATACGTCAGTACTGACATATGAGACCGGTTCAGAAAGTAAGATCGCGATCTCTAGCTCAACTTTCCTGAACTAGCTCACGTTTCAATCTACGTGGGTAAGTCAAACATAAGTCGCATACACTGTGATATGGCTCATAGAGTTATCAAAATAAAGATTTCAATTCAACAAAATCAAATATCGGACATGTCAAACAATATACGGAGTTTATGAAATAATGACAATCTTTAAAACGAACGATATCAACCTCGCAAATTCTAAGATCAAACGAATTCGACAAAGATTGAATTTCACAAGTCATAACATTTGAGAACAAGTTATTCATAGTAAAGCTCAAAGCAAAGAGGAGAAGAAAAATCACTTAACTCAATTCGAAGAAATTCGGATTTCAGAAAGAAACTAAGGACTTACATGAGTGATTAGTCCATCGCTGATTTGAATTTCGAAAATAACCCTTACCTTAGCCAAGCTTTTGAGAAATACACTCCTTAAACTCCACTTTAGAACTTCCAAACTTTTCAAGCCTTCTCTCTCTCTCTCTCTCTCTCTCTCTCTCTCTCGCGTACTAAGGAAGAAGAAGTAGAGAACCCAAAAGGCCAGAGAGGAAATAAAGGGATTATTTATATGGGATAAAATTATTAAGTTTTCATTCGACCGAAAATAGTTTTCGGTCGACCAAATCCAACAGAGGTGAAAATGATTCAAATTTTTATTTTTTTGTCAATTCGACAGAAAACTTTTTAGTTGGCTAAAAACTTTTTAGTCGACCAAAAAATTCAGTAACTTATTCTATACAAAATCTTTTTAGTCGGCTAAAAACTTCAGTAGCTTATTCTATACAAAATCTTTTCATTTGACTGAAAACTTTTTAGTCGGCTAAAAACTTTTTGGTCGACCAAAAACTTCAGAAACAAACCCCAAATCATTTTCTTAATTTTAACAAAAGACCAAAAACTTATTTTATTCAAAAATACTAATTTCACATAGAAAAAAAAATTGGGATATTACATATGCTACCGGTGCGGTTGTTGTGGATATATAGCGTCCTACTATTGGAAGACAGATCTCATTATTCAAGAGGCATTTGAGCAACAAATGCAACACTCTTGTAATCTCGCCACAAATCCTCTAATGTTCGAATTTGGCCAACCGTTTTATGGGGATTTCTTACGAGCACTTCTGAACACAGGCTTCAATCTCTCGTCCCGCATCCGCACTTTTGACAATCTGATGGGACCTGAAATCCATCATGTCTTCACTGCATTTTCATCACACACCTCTGAAAATGATTTTGAAGATTCCGATTATATGTCTATTGATTCCTGGCGTGATGACCCAATTGCTGATAATCTAGATTTTCAAATGGAAATGTATCTGTCGCTGAATTTAATTCCCTCCCTCATTTCCTCCCTGCCATCTTCTAATATTTCTGATCTATTTAGTAACCTTTGTGACTCACCAGAATCACGCTCTCTGAAGGCTGATTCCGATTTTCACTAGGTGGCTAGTGGGGCAAGTGACTCAGGCAGTGACCAAGTGGTTCTAAATGCTCCAACATGTCCTTCTCCAGTATGCCACTTTCTCTTCTTCTCAGGGTGTGGAATTTTCCGTTTCTCTCAGCTGAATCTATTATAGACAGAGGTAGTTTCCTCCACAACGTAGACTGGGCTTCTTGGATCTTCTTACCACACTCAGACAGAGTTGGGTCTAGGCTCACTACTACGCATTGGACCATTTGATCCATGTCTTTGGACGGCCCACTAGCTCGTCCACTTCTCCACCTAATACATCTAGCCTAACAAGCCCTCTCTTAGACCTTTCTTCTCTCCTAGGCCCACCTCTCAAAACCACATTTTTATTCCTAGGCCCTATGTTTCTTTGGGCCTATCTCAATCCATGCCCTCTCCTGGACTTCATACCATCCTACCAACTGGACCTCATCCCCCCCCCCCCCCCTCCCTCTCCCCTCACCCACCCAACTGTATCTTACTTTATTGAAGATCCTTTTTTTACCTTACTCATCTGGCTGAAATAACCCCATTTGTTCTCCACTTTAAGCAACAACTTCCAACCCTTAAACCCAAACTCCTCAGATAGTCTTCTTCATCGACCAGGTAAAGAACCGGTTCACAAAAGTAGGGAGACTCCTTCTACCTGGGCCGTTCTTCCACCAGCGACTCCAAAATTATTAACCACTGCGATCAATGTGGAACAGAACAATTCCTTAATACCTTTGCCCCAATCATCTTTCTCCCCAGACTCTCTCGCAGAGGAAAACCCAATGCCTAATCCACCGTATATGCTCTCCACACCGATCACATGCTTCACTACTTTGGCTCTTGAGGAAGACCTAATGACCAACCCACAGTCTATTATGCCTACACCGGGCACCTGCTTCAATGCACCAATTTTTTAGGATGATAACTGTGATGCCCCACAGTCTATGATCCCTACATCGGCATCTGCTTCACTGCATCGATCTTTGAGGATGATGATCATGATGCAGCTCCTTTGATGGTCATCCTGAACCTGTCCTTGTTCGCCAATCCTTACATTCTCTCTCACTCACTGTTCCTGCTAGACCTAGTTGCATGAATACTGACCCTCATCTTACTAAACTGTAAGACTAATGTGCCGAATATGAGGCCATGGACATTGATGTACAAGTTATAATACCGAAGCTTGATCGGGATGGATTAGCAAAGAGTGATCGTCACCTTGCTTGGAGCCTGAAAAAAATCAAAGGTCGCCGCTTCTTTAGATTTTCCTTCTCCCATGGTGTCAGGTATCTCTCTCACCACAACTTCCATATACTATTGTCAAGGCATCCTACTTACTCCCTATATATTTGTAGTTTGTGTATTGACTATATGTTTTCCTCCTTCTGTACGTTACCATTATTCCGGGCTAGTAAATACTACACTTACCTTCTGCTTACTCATTACGACACCCTTGTAAACGCAAACAACCTTTTGTCAATCTTGGGTTCTGTACTGAGGCACCTGAGCAGCACAACTTGCTTGAACCTTATTTTGAAAGATCTAAATGTATTACTTCCCACTCGTACCCGTTCTTATACTAACTTTAAAATCGTACCCGTTCTTATACTAACTTCAAAAATAAATGGGCACAGGAATCGCTTCTACATCGTTCGACTCATCCTCGTATCTTTACTTCTCCCTGATAGCATCTCACGTTCGCTGTCTTTTCAAAACTCGCGGATGACCATAAATGAAGCCAACTATAAAGGTCTCTGCATCATTATTTTGGAAACAAATGAGAAGAATATGTTTCGAACTATACAAAAGGCTTCCACTTAGGAGAAGTAACCACCCTACCCACAAACCTCCTTTATTAGTACACATAGCATCCTTACCACTATAAGCAGTGAACACCTTAGATCTAAATTTATTGAAAACTTGACCGGATGAGTTTCTTGGAAGAAAATTATTGATGGACGGTGTATTTGGATTAGTTGATGAGCTACACGAACTGTTCGTGGCTGAACCATTCCACCACAGTTTCAGCTGAGCAACTTCATGGGAAGCTAAGGGGTTGTTTAGGGACAACACCCGAGACACTAACAACAATCGGGGAATCATTAAAAGAGGAGAAAACGGGTCGTCACCAATTCCACTACCCGAGTCATCACTCTCTCTCTAACTTTAATCAAGGCTTGGGTCTAGTGGAAGTCGATTGGTGTGGGCCAATCTATACTTGGCTCAAGGGTCACCAGGAAGATGATTGTACTTATAAAAAACTGGACTGAGGTTACTCTAATACTTCTTGGCTTTTACAATATCCAATACAAATTTGGGTATTCAACACTCTGATCATGCACCTCTTCTTTTGGATACTAGTCCTGGCACTCGGTTTGTTCTTAAAGCCCGAAGAATGGAAGATATGTGGCTTAAACACCGAGAAATGATTCAGATAATCCAGCAGGAGTTGAGTACTTCGGTAACTGACTCACCTCTATATCACCTTGCAGTCTAGGGTCGACGCATGATGAGCTTACATTTATGGAATAAGAACCGTGTTGGGAATTTACTCTTCCAACTTGCTATTGCGTGTAAGCTTTAGGTTGAGTGGCAGAGTCTGCTTCCTGATCCTATGACCATCCAACAATATATTGAGTTGCGTACTCATCTTGGCTAGCTCTTAGACTGTGAGAAATATTTTGAACTCGGAAAGCAAAAGAAATATGATTACAACTGGGAGACAGGACACTAAATTTTTTCATACCTCTACTACTACCAAAGCCCCAGCACATTCCATTACCCGAATTCAAAACCTCTCTAGTCAGTGGTACCAAGAAGGATTGGAGATTCGATAGTGTTTTTTGCTTCACTTCACAAATATCAATAGCTATTTCCTATTCTGAGTCACCTTGACCTCTCATAATTGTTGGCTTAATTTCCATCAAACCTATGATGTCTCGAATTTCTGATCTCAACCAACCTTTCACTTCTGACAAGTACGACTCGCTGTTTTTCAATTTGCACGCTTAAAATCCTTCAGCTCTAATGGGATTCCGCCTATACTTTATCAGCAATGTTGGAGTTTCCTACACCAATCCATAGTAGTAGCAGTGCTATCTTTTCTAAAATCAAACTAAATTCTTACCGAAACTAATTATACTTTCATCACTTTCATACGTAACCTGACAACCCCGGGTGATTTCTGCCTACTAGTCTCTGCAACACCATCTATAAAATTATTGCCAAGCATCTTCTTCCGATTCTCATACCCAGAATGCATTCATACTTGGATGCAAAATAACAGGAAACATTATGATTGCCCAAGAAATTACAAATAAGATTCGAACTTGTAAATCAAGGGAACGAGTTTTTGACTCTCTTAAGATGGATATAAGTAAAGCCTATCATTGATTACGGTGGGATTTTATTGAAGCTGTCTTGGTTCAATTTGGCTTTCCCTGCCATTTCATCCATTTGATTATGCGGTGGGTGACAACAGTTTCTTACTCCATTTTGATCAATGGCGTTCCGTCGGGCAAATTTTTTACTTCAAGAGGTATTTGCCAAGATGACCCATTATCACCATATATTTTCACTCTTTGCACTAAGGTTCTCTCCCAAACTTTCCTCAAAGTTGAGCCTATGGTGGTCTTCAAGGTATTCATGTTCATCCTCTAGCCCCCAATATCAGCCATCTTTTAGTTGCTTTCTATTTTATTTTTCCAACTCACATCTTTAAGTTGTGAACTTCTTAAAATCTTGCTTCACAATTAATTTTGGATTCCGGACAACTTATAAATCTAAAAAAATCCTCTCTTATTGCTAGTCCTAACTGTTTACCAACTCTTCTGACATATTATTCCATGATTTTAGGAGTACCCTGTTCAAGCACCTTTGGTTTGTATTTAGGTACGACACTTGATCCAGTCGTACACCAAAATCTTTTTCCACACTGTGATTGAAAAAATCCAAAACCGTTGTGCCGGATGGCGTGGATCTCTTCTCAACAAAGCAGGATGGGCGACGCTTGTAATCTTTGTTTTAAACTCTTTACTTACGTACCATAAGCAGGTTACATTAATACCTCAACGGGTATGTAAACACATTGACCGAATTATTAGTAATTTCGGGTGGCAAGGTAAAGGAATCCATGGGGTAAATTGGCTTAACTCTTTTTGGCCCCAAGACGAAAAGAGGACTGGGTTTTAAGTCCACCCGTTTTTTCAATCTTGCTCTGTTAGCCAAAAACAAGCTGGCGCATTCTCAGTCAACCCCAACACTTCCTGTCAGTATTTTTCAGAAGACGTCGACAGCATCTTAAGGTTATGAGGGACTACTTGCAGGTGGTGATCTGATACCCTTGTCAAGGGATATGGTGGCAAGTCGGTGCAAGCCAAACATTAATGTCTGGACAAAATATTGGATACCCACCATGACTCCTTCAGTGCTTACTACTTATCACCGACGGGCCCTCCTCCTAAAGTCGCTGATTTTATTCACAATTCTTCTTAGGATATTCCCTTCCTTACTGAGGTCTTTCTCACCAGCGGTTGTCTCACGAATATCTAGTATTTATCTTTCATCGGCAAGCTTTCCAGACACAGTTTACTAGGCAGCAACCACTACTGGAGTATACGCGGTTAAGTTGCAAATTACCTTCTTTATGAAAAGAAGATGAGACGGCAGATCCAAGTCAAACCATCTTTTAATCCACCAGCTCAAGCAGTCTTAGAACTTACTTGGAACCGATACCACGAAGGCTTTAAATGTTCTTCTGGCAACTGCTTTTGGACAGATTACCAGTTAAATCCTTCGCTAGATCATTGTTGAGAATCACTCCGAATTCTGTACCACGGACATTGAATCATGTCCCAACTCTTTATCTAGTGTCCCAATCTCCGAGTACTATGGTTTGGATGTCAGTTGGGATTCATGACTTTTGAACCCATTCCATCCTTCAAAGAATGGCTCATCGCCTGGATTCAAAAAACCAAACCCGAGCCCAGTCAATGCCCATGCTCAGACTCTTGTTACCTGTGTACTGTGGAGTATAGACTCGGTGTATTTTTGGCAGCATTATTTATCACCTCTACAAATAATTTCCCACGCTGTGGACATCCATTTTAAAAGTCTATCCACCACACCCTATGTGTCCTTCTCTTCTACTTCCCTCCGGGACCACCCCCACCCATAAATAACTACCAACTCCTCGCTCAACTCTCGGTGCACCTTCACCCCTGAAAACCCACCACACCATGCTCTCACGAATCCCCTATACATTTGCATATTATATATTGGCATCCCATGACTTTCACCGTGGGGTTTGGGTGTACTTACATCGATCATGTCGGCAACCGTCAGGGGAACTTGAGACTCACTGGCGTTGCCTCAAATGAATTTCTTGCACATCCAATTTCCTTGCTACAAGTTCGTATGTGGGCCTCTGCCGAAAATTTCAAACGTATTTGGTTATATACTAATGTTAAACCACTTTTATTGCAGATGGTAGGGATTGAGGAGCTTGGAGGTGCGGTGAAGCGGATTCTATATGATATCTATGCTCCTTGATGTGTAACCACAAGACATCCAAAACTCATCCAAGATGCCAAAGTGTTTGCTCAACAGGCATATTTAGCAAACCGTTCCAACAACTAGGAGCGATCCACGTTCTTATGATGCTGATCTGGGGATCTTTTCATGTGTACTGCCATGCTGCATTGATTTATCCAGGAGTTTTCTTTTGTATTTTGGTTCACAGGCTTCACCCCTGTATCTTTTGCTTTGTAGTATTGGGCGGATCTTGTATAGCCCTTGTTAGAACTCTTTTATTTTCATATATTTTTTTCCAGGAAATCCCCAACAAAAAATACACCAGTTTTATAAACCAGTTTTCAAAATGGGGTTATTTTTAAAAAAATCCATATTGGAGTATTCAGTTTTCAGTTTTTTATTTTTTATTTTAAATCTACCTTACAATTTTCGTTTGAAGTATTTTGTGTCTCTTCTTCCCTTCAATCTTTATCACCAACACCTATTATCCAAGAACATCAAACCGCCAACATTGCCAACTACCATATCTATTGACCGTCGCCACCATCACCACCATTACCAATGTCCAATATTCCCGAACACTAAACTACAAACACTACCAACCACCACTGCCATTGACCTCCGATCTGCCACCACCAATTATCAACACACCCAAACACCAAACTTGCCAACACCACCAACCACCATAACCACTGAACCTCACCACCATGACCAGTGACCAACACCCACGAACACCGCCTACCACCATAACTAGCGCTACAACTTGGACGGGCTGTCCGGAAAAGATACTTTGCATAGAAAGCTTTTTAGCCGCTTGAGATTGGTTGGAAGAGGCATTTTCAAAAGTCAAACCACACACAGCCCACTTTCAAATTTTCATGCCCCGTGCCCACCTTGAAAGTTTTGAAAGATACTTTGCCCATAGGTTATCCATGATTCATATTTGTTTTTGCTTGCTTAATTCATTAAAAGAAGGATCATTTGCACATAAAACCCTATAGTTTGAGGGTTTGTGCGCATTTTACCTTACTATTTCAATTTTGACGCAATTCACCTTACTGCTCGTTAATTTGTGCTCAATTGACTAATTGAGGGGCTGATGTCCAATTTTTTGGATGCTCGTCAAAATTTTAGGGGTAGAATGGTCAATTGAACCCCCAAACCACATTGGCAGCCACATCAGCCTTTAATCTCCCACTTCAGCCTCTTGTCCAACCTGATCCCAACCTTCTTCAGCCTCCTCAACTCCCCCAAAAGGCATCTTCAACTCTGCCAGTGTCGGTGTCGGCATTGCATCCTCCTCCCCTGCCCCCCTTCTCGCCTTATCTGCCTTATTCTCCTTCGAACACCTCGGGCCTCAACTCATTGTACCTCATAATCGCACTGCGTCGTTGACGCCCTATTGCCGTCGTTGACTCCCCCAAGAAGGTGGTCGCCCTCAGCAACGATATCTCCAAGCTATCCCTTGCCGACGCGTAGAGCTTGTTGATATACCTCAAGGACAGGCTCAACATCACCGCTGCCGCCTTCGCCCGCGCTACCATCGCTGCTCCCGGCGGCGCCGTGGAAGCATCTGTCGTTGTCGAGGAGAAGACGGAGTTCGACGTCATCATCGAGAGTTGGGATTGGACGGCGCAGTAGGGGGTTTGAAGGATTGGCATGTGGGGGGGTTGGATAACTCTGTGATGGTGGGGGGTTGAACAACTTTGTGATGGAGGTGGGTTAGACAGCGCTATGGTGGTGGGGTTTCGCCCCGGCTACCGTCGCTGCTCCCGGCGCCACTATGGAAGGATCTACCGAGAGTTGGGCTTGGACGACGCTAGCACCGTTGAGGGTTTGAAGGACTGGCACTTAGGGGGCGTTGAACGACTCTGTGATGGTGGGGGTTGAACGACTTTGTGATGGAGGTGGGTTTGACGGTGCTGAGGTTTAGGCGGTGCTGAGGTGGTAGGGTTTGGACGGCGATAGTGCTGTTGAGGGTTTGGAGGGTTCTACAGTGGTTGGATTTGGACTGCGCGGGAAGGACTAGCATCTGTCTCTACCATCGCCTTGGCCCTTTTCCATAGAGCTTTGGATTTTGCCGGTCAAAGACTTTGTGTTGGGCAATGGTGATGTGGTTTGCACAGGTGGACGATTTTGATTAGGCTAACATTTGGCGAGGTGGACATGTAATTGCCAAGGTGGATTGGAGGACTGAAGTCACGAATTTGCCCCTAAGAAATTGACGGACATCCAAAAAAATGGATTTCAATCCGTTAATTGGTAAAGTGAGCACAAATTAATGAACAGTAAGGTGAATTGTGCCGAAATTAAAATAGTGAGGCGAAATGCACACAAACCCTCAAACTATAGGGTTCTATGTGCAAATGATCCTTAAAAGAATTACGAGAATGGAAATTTTGTAATCCACCCTTTTGCACCAAACGAAACACTGAAATTTCACACCTTTTCCTTTTATATACCTTATTATTATGTTATTATTAAACGAGAAAATGCTAGAATAATCAGAATCAATTTAACTTAACTCGAATTCATTAATCCAACTTGTAGAGAAATGGAATGATTTTTTTTTATTTTCATTGGAGATTAGGAATAGATGGACTTTCTATAGGACCCATTTTACTACCAAGATTCATCACTACTTTAGCTACTTCAGCGGCTCGGCCAGTTACTCAAGATTCTCGATTATTCCATTTCCTAATGTTAGTAATGTACAGGGGTCATTATTATTATGTTAATAGTAAACGAGTTATAGACCAGCTTCTTTAATGGAGCCCATGCCGTAATAAATAATTAAATTCATGGGGACAATATTTGCAAATTAGTAAGCCTTATAAAATGGAGAACTTCATTCCAAGCGTACTAAAGCTCTATCAAATTTTTAAATTAACCGGTTAGGACATAATTTTTTACAATCAAATTCCCAAAAAGCAAAGTTTTAAGTAGAATGCAAATCTTATCATGTAAAACTAGATCTAACATGATAAATGCACAAGGATATTCAGAAAATACATGAAGATAGTTTGGGTAAAGTTAATGAATCTTGGAATAAAAGAATAAAAGCCACATTTTTTATGAGACCCTTATTTCTGCAATTAATTAGAATAAAAAAGGCTAAATAATTAAAGCCTCGTATAATTTAAAAATTCAATTAAACATCCTATAATCTACCTAACTGATATACTAAATCTTAAAACATGCTCTAATATGTAAACAACATATAAGATTGCAGAAAAGTAATACCAAGTAAAAGCATTCTAAAATTGTACATTAATTTGGAAGTAAAATATTGACAATTGTATCCCTGACTTTGTTATCGACGTTAAGAACACAACCACCTAATAAATCTAAAGGCAAATATTGCAAAAGATTAAGAAAACAGAATATTGAAATAAGATACAGGACAGTCTGGAATTTCTCTCCAGGCAGCTAAGTGCATAAACAGTAACGCCATCGGCACTAATTTACCATTCGGGATTACCAACATCCGGAAAGGTTCCGTTTCTGGTTCCAGTCCGGCCCTCCCATATTTTTTCCGTAGACAAAACAGTGATAGCAACCGGGCCCTGGATCCCGGATCATACCAAGTGTGTTACTGATTGGATAAGTTATCCTAACAAAAGGCGTAATAGTGCAGCCATATCCCACGGATTAGTCCCTGAACGTTAAAATAGTGAAAATGCACCACATCATCTCATTGGTTCCTTATCCACTACGGTTTTGGTCATTATGCATTGCCTTTGGTGACAAGTTCCGAATTATGGTATCTCTAGCTGTCCAAAATGCTGTTAATTGATTCTATTTCATTGATAAACTATAACAAGTTCAACTGCATTCATTCACGAGAACCTCACTCTCAAAGGCTATCCGGCAAGCGGAAGATCAGCAAAAATAAATATACTAATTACAAGGACCATTGCCCATGGAAGCACAACAAAAAACACCTATCTAGGCACATGCATGAATATATGCACACCTCACGCAAGCATATTGCACACACGATAAACACCATTCAACCTGCAGCAGTAGTACACAAGATACAACGCATTCGAGGGACACCAGAAGAGGTACCTTCATTTTCATCTTCTCCATCATCCTCAGCATCACCATTTTCATACCCGTAGTACGAAACCGAAACCCGGGAAGGGGCAGGTCCGTCATCATTCACAGAATGGGTGGAATCCTCAAGACAAGTTAGGTGATAGGCATGACAGCAAAAGAATACAATAACCGACACATTCTGTATAGAAAAAGGATCAAAACACACGCAGCACCTGCCACCTGCTCTAGTTTTTGACTTAACCTCCATTGTTTTCATGCTCGGACCTCTCTCACTAAACTGAGAAGCCCTATTGTCATCCCTCTTAACACGTGCCTCGGAGTCTTCATTGCTTAAGCAAATTGCACGCCTTGCTTCTTTATAATATTTAATTAACAGGTTAACACAATCAGCCTGCCAGTTACCAGTATAACCGAATTGTTACTACTAGTTTATAGCAAAGGGAAGTAACGAAAACAAGAAATGGTACGGGAGTACCTTAAGTATGTCATTACATCCATGTCTTAGAGAAGTTTCTGTCCGGTAGTCCGTGATAATTTTGACTAAACGATCCCTCAACCTGAATGCATCGAAGAAATGAGATACAGAAATATAGGTCTAAACCCGTGTCTCTCTGGGTCTCTGTGCGTATTAAGCAGCAACTACAAGGAGCAGTAGGGAGGAGTACACATCTTGAGAACATGAAAGGCGAAATAAAGTGCATGGTTACATTTTAGTCCTTATAGCAAATGATATTTTAAGCTTGGATAAAAGAAGTACAAAGTTTAGGAGCATTATGGAAGTATAGTAATGAGGAAGTATGGAATAAAGATTACTCCAATTGATTTTGACTAGGTACAACCAAAGATAACCACATATTTCTTAGTGTGTGCACGTGCGTGCTTGTGTGGGTGCTCCTCCGAAAGGCAACCAAGTGGTGGAAGTCCAATGTAGACCTCAAAAGCTACACACAAACTTGTACACCTGATTATGTGGATAAATAATTAGCACCTAGAGGTATAACCGGTCACATGATGTCCACAAACACAATCCAACCTCAATTTTTATGTGATTACTCATACTGTCTGATACCACTGCTAGTACAACCTATCTTTCTACCTAATAAGAACTCAAAATATATTCATCAAACAGTGACAAACCAACAGGCAATGAGTGCAACAATGACCAAAAGGTCTTCACTAAATGGTTACAGGCCAATTTCCAACATAGGCAACAACATTGAGAAGCATACCCCAACTGTTTAAGCAACTTAGGACTCCCAGTTGGGGAGAAATTAAGTACGATAGAAAAAAGGTTACAGCAAAAGAAAGTAATGATCAGACTCACCTGGGTATTTCCAAGCCATTGGGAACTATATTTACAATGTAGAGAGGATCCAGATTGCCAACAGTATGCTCTAACAAAACGCCTACCTGTCAATAAGCAGAAGATGCATTAGGACCCACAAATAAACATTTAACTAACAACTGTGGTAAAACTCTCATGTGAAATCCAGTGTACCATTTCAGGCTTGTGAAGGCATTGTCTAATCAGTTCTTCCCAAAGCTCGTCATCCTGCTGCGTGCTGATAAATTCAATAGCCTGCAAAGAATCATGATATGTGTAGCTAAAAACTACAATTAAAGCACACAGTACTATAAGAAAACATAAAATCAAAGATACCTCTTCTATATCCCCTAATCTATTAATGATAACAGCCAGAGCTTGCTTTGAATTACCCATTCTACCAAGTATAAAAACTTGCTCTCTCAACAAATCTCTTCTGACGCATATTTCATATGCCTGAAATTTAATGTCAGGAACAACAATCAACAAAATGAATTGCTCACGGCAAAGTAAAACTTTCCAGCCATTCACTTTGCAAACCTTCTCAAGTGTGTAATGCTGACTGCTACGAAGAAAAGGAAGCAGCATCTTTGGATCATAGTCAGCATAAAGCTCGACCTGTTCCAATTTTATTGATAGGAGCAGACTGTTAGATTGCACTAAGAAAGCAGAAAACCTGAGTGTTTGTGTTGGTGTGTCATGTGTGCGAGTGCATGCATGCAATATAAAGATTTAAGCCCCACACAAGAGTGCAATCAGGAAAGAACAGCTCAGCCAACCAAACTTGACTGCCGATGGAACCAGGCCACCCATGATATATGATCTGCTACCATTGGTAACTTGTAATGTCTTAACTAAAACTATCTCACATATATTTGTGAATGCACAGAAGTCTATCTACAACCACCACGAGAATCCACTTTGGTTCAGTTAAAATTAGATATAAAAACAAAATAAGTGGCCAGTTGGAACCACAGTGAAGGACAGACAGCACAACCCAACACTCAAGCGTAGGCCCTCAGAACAAGATTTGGATAGAGGCTGAGATTAAACCAAGTTTTTCACAGTTAACACACTTATCTACTGTGAAGAACGAGCAAACTCGTGTTCCTACTTGTTCTGGGGACATGCGGCACGGTATCTACAATTGTACAAATAACAAATCAAATACAAGAATTGAAAGCTTGGACAAGTAGGTGAGGGAACTGAGAAGGTAGGTTGCGGACCATATTTTGAGTTACAAGCATTTTGCTTAGTATAAGGGTTTATGTTATCAGTGTGTTTATCATCCATCCTTTGAAAGCTTCGAGATGGGAAAATTAAAAAAACTTACAAAATAAAATGATAACATATCCTAACTTCCATAACAGGTGCAAATTCAGTCTAGAAGGCCCAATTATCTTATAGATGAAAGCCACATCAACTACTAAGAAGCACAAACTCGGGTACAAGTACGGATATGACACGGGTGCGGATACGCTGATACTTCCCAAGAACCAGGATAAGGGTGCTAGGATAAGCCAAATATTATAAATTTACTTATTTCTTCATGATATATGTTACAGAAGTATTAATATGTTCGCCCAAATTGTTAAGTAAGTTACATATGCAACAAGTGACAAGCCCTACAACAACATACGCTAACGAAGAGAAAATCTGTAGTCAAAAGCAAGGCAAGGCAAGGCAAACTGCAAACCAGAAAGGAAATGCAAACGAAGATGTGGTCGGTAACGGCAGATTGGGAAACGCTTAGTGAACGCTTATCTGCTGTCATTAGTCACCGTAGTCTCTTCTTATACTACTGACTTCTTCTCTTCTTCTTCTACCAATGGTTGCCACTAGCCATCGCTCGTCGCTAATCGTTGCCAGTAGCTGTCGTTCGTCGCCGCTCTGCTTTCTCTCTTTCCCCTGTCCAAAAGCCCTAGATCGAGTTTTGTTGTGTAGTTCTACTTTTTATCTTTGTGAAATCTATGTTTTGCCTCCCAAAAAATTCTTTAAAAAAAAATACATTTTGACCCCTCAAATATCAGGTGCGTCTCTCATCCATGTCCTTGCCATGTCCTGAATGCATTCACAATACAGAAAACTAAACAAAGATATAACAATTACTGGACACGCAACCAGGCCGCACCACCCACACCAGACCCCCACCTGTGCCGGTGCTTCACCCAAAATGCCGCACCGTGCTTCATACCTTATTATACAGGCCCAAGTAGATGATTCAATAAGCTGTTGGCAGCCTTCATCTTGGCCTATGTTGATGAGTTTGATAATTGTTAATCAAATTTTCTGACTCCCAGCATAAAGTAAAAGGATAGTGTTACGGAGAGTTCGAGCACATATGCGAAACAGAGGGTTAGACCAAGAACAAGACATTTTGCCCCACACCTCCAAATCTAATTTGCTCTCGATATATCTCCCAATTTCCTTTGCTTTCAATCTCAAACCCTAACCAGTCACCTAGCCCCTTCCTGCCACCACTACCACCCCCATAACTGCAGGGTGGAAGGCCAGTATCTTGGGGATAGGACGTAACCCATTGGAAGGATACAAATTGGGGCTTAGATCTACGAAAATTGGGGTGGAGAGTTTGCTTTGGTTGGTCGAGGCACAGGGGTTGACAACGTAACTCGCGTAGAAACTGCAAAACTAGGGGGAGGGACAACCATGGTCAACGACAGCTTTCTTCACTGAGCAAGAGAAGCAAGGGAAATGGAGGGGTAACTTAGTCAATAATACCACATTCTAAAGTAGTCAACAGACTTTGACGATGAGACATAAATCGGGCAGTATCTAACGGCTCAAAGCCCATTCGCATGATTGAACGGCCTTTCTCTAAGTTCTAACATTCTCCAAAGTGAAAAAGAAAACCTTTTTCCCTCTTTTTACATAAAACAACCATACAGTGAAGGCACTTTTTTTTTTTTATCTGTTTCCACAAACCTGCATATCATGGAAATCTCTTCCAGCGTGAGGGTTAGTTTCGAATAGCGACTGCAGATATAGATGCAAAAAGTATCTCGAATCAGAAGAACTTGTCGAATCCAAAAGTTGTGAAACAACTTCAGAGGGAGTAATTAAGTCCCTGTGCTGGATCAACAATGGAACTGCACGTTTGCAATCTATCATCAGCAGTTGGACAACCTGCAAATCCATGCGTAACATAGTGAAGAGCCATGAAACCATCAGTTGAGACCATTAATTTCTTTATTTTTTTCTTTCCAAGTAACATCAAGCATATATGTCCATTTTCTCCAGATGGAAGAAGTATCAATAAACACACTCCGAAAGAGAAGTTTACGCGAACCTCTAACCTGATCTAGAGCATATCCGTACCTTTTCGCGAGTGGCATCGTGTAAGTTATGTTTCTCGATGAAGTCAAATAGATCTGGCTTCATAAGCTGAAGAACATTAAAAAAAAAATGAGCCAGTTAAATAAAGGAAAAACAGACTTATTGTGGAAGAAGAAAAAGCCACAGCAAGGTTAAAAATAGCATCTTAATAATGCATGTTCTACAGAGTTAATATATCAGAAGACTAGTATTTTGCACAAAAGTACATGTAGAGCACTTACATCGGCATAAAGTGCAAAAGCTTTCTCATACTGTGCATCAATTACATACAATTCTGCCAGTGCCTGATAATGTGAGGAACAAACTTAAAGCGATGTAATAACCAGCACAATCCATAAACTTGACAAACAATACCGTTCATTCTGACCTCTTTGAGCGCATCAGTTACAGATGATGTATTCAGCTGGGGTTCTATGGCTGAGATAACAGGCAAGGTAGAATAAATTACAGGTGGCCAAGATTTGACGGTGAACAGAAGATCCTTGTGGAAAGAGGGACTTGTTGCCAGAGCTACAAGAGCAACCTGGCATGCAAAACAACAAATAAATTCTTAATTCCCATTATCACCAAAACTTACAGGAAGTAACCTGTTACGAACCTCATAAGCAGTATCACGTAATCTTGGGTTCTCTGTTGGGATATAGGGAACCAATACAGGAAGCTGTCGAAGATGAGCAAAGTGGAAAACCCATCTGCTAGAAGTAAACAACTGCCAGTTATCTTTAAGAGTGAGGGTCTGTGCGCATGCACTTGTGTGTGTGTTTGTGTTAGAGAACCACTATTGAATGGTGAATGCTACTCTAGTACCTCTCCCACGCTGAGGCTGATCCTCGCAACAATTTGGGACATAAAGATGCCACTTCAGCATATTTTCTCTCCACAATCAAATGATCAAGATATCTCGAACCCACCTAAGCAGAAAAATGCAAAATTTTGCAACGCCGCATAACACTGAATAAATGGCTTGTCCAAAACTTGAAAAACCACTGCACAAGCTCTCGACATGCAATTCAAAAAAACTCAACATGCAACATAAAATGTGCATGAGATTTTAAAGCAACTCAATCGGCAACATACACAACAGTATTCTCCCATGTTGAAGACGTCCTGTCCGAACTAGTTAAACTCTAGTTTCATCTACTTTTTTTAATTATAATCTCTAGGAAATTTAGACCACTTACACACATTGTGGCAACCGGCAGCAATAGCGTAAAAGAACTCTTTCCTCAAAGGAAGTAGTCTCTTGGTCAGCTGTAGCAGACTGCTGGACATGAGAAGATATTAATAGTAAACTTGCCATATTCCTGAATTTTCAATCTCCACAAGTTGGGTCTTTAGGGGTTATCTAGAAGTTGTATCTTAAACCAACTATTACGCAATTTATTAGTTTGGGACTTGTTGGGCAAAAGAAGCAGGTAAAAGTTTTGAGCACCAAACAGAAAACTATAACATAAGGAGTGAGGACCGACTCATAATGGAACATGATATACACATATACGTTGTTCTAAACGAGCACTGGAATAAGCGTTTCTTGAGCTATATTATAGTGCGACAGGTACACACAAATAAGTACAATATACATAAGAATAGATGACGACCCCAATTTAACCAATTACCTCTTCCTAAAATGAGCAAATGATTCGAAAATGAAAATTTGATACCTCATCAAGAAGCTCACTACGCCCTTGCCCAGCTTCAACTGCTGCTAGAGCTTTTTCATGCCATCCATGCTGTAGAAGCCACGAGATATGGTCTTCTGCGTCCCTACAATAAACAGCATATTATGTTTGCAAGTCAAGCTAACATGAATCCGAAGATTTACCCAAGTACAAGTGTGACTAAAGTCTACTATCAGAAGCAAATCGCGCATCGAACCAGACAAAGGAGCAGTTCACGAGTTCACTGATTCAACCAGTGGGTCAACCGGTTCAACAGGAGTTTGGAATCATATGGATTTCAATGAAATATATTCATGAACAGGAAAGTAGCTACTCCCCAAAATGCGAGAGGCTTGGATAGAACCTATAACCGGGTCTCGATAGCTCGTTTATCCATGATCCGAGAGTCGTGATAAAAGGTACAACTCCTGTGTCGTTCCCTCACCCTTCAAATACAAAAGAGAGGCTTTGCTGCTTCTTCAACACCAAGCGATAAAGATATCCAAAAATGAAAGGAGAAATGATATTTCCGGTTTCACTTCAAATGTCTTCTAGTGACACCCATAAAAATCATTTAGTGACACATTTCTAAATATAATATACAGAAACTAAAACTACTCAAAATATTTACTTGGGCTATTTATGATAGTGGGATCTTTTAAGTTCAAAGAGAAGAACCAAGTGGATAGAGAAAACAAAAAGTTGGTCGTTTTGACGGTTTTGATAGTTAAGAACAATAGATCTATGCTTGGACAAAAGCGCTGTTTTGTCAAGTGGCCAAGATTGTCTACCAATAAGCTGAAGGATAGGACTTCAAAACCTCGGCTGCCTGACTCACTTGGCATTTCTAAAAATAAAAATGTAAAGCAATAGCAGCTGTCCATCCGCCAAACTATCAGCTCCAATAGCTTTGCACCCGGTTTGGACGGTTCGACTGGTTTCACGCGGTTCAGTTGCAATCCCAATCCAAAGAAAAAACTGAAAAGCTTGACTCACCGGATTACGATTGAACCGGTGGAACCGGTCCGTTTGGTTCTGACAATATGAACTTAATAGTGGAAAATATTGCAAAAGAAAACAAAATCACACGCTTTTTTCTAGTTTGCAAGTGAGACAACCAGTTATTTTTAAGTATCATGCGGTCAAATATACTTGAAATAGCTAAACTCATAGAGCAATAGTATTAAAGTTCTCAAAAGGTTAAAACAGAAGAATTGATAAAATACATCTTTGCCCATAGAAGACCAGTTATATATATACGAGGAAGTGTGTATCATATATCCGCAGACATATGCGTGCATGTACATACAAAAAAAAACTAACTAATACATTTCATCTATAAAAAGTAGATTTTACGCTCCAAACCAGCTCTGTCGACAGAGAAAAGAGGAGAGAGAGACAGATAGCGTGTGTGTGCGTGTTAGAGAGAGAAAGGGGGAGAGAGAGAGAGAGAGAGAGAGAGAGAGAGAGACTCTGTGTGTGTGCGTGTGTCGAAGTGTGGGTGAATGTGACATAAATCTATGTAGATTGCGTGTATATGTAGATGTTTTTCTTCAGCACTACATATACCCACACAAACGAGCATATTTGGAACTTGACTATTGACACCAAAATCATATGCCCCATACATACATGCACCAAATATAACATGGATACACATTAAATATTTGTTCCTTTAAAATTTTTTATTGTAAATAAATTTGCCAACTGCTGCCCTAGGTGTTCAAAAAATTGCTTAACAAAAGTACATACGATAAGAGTAAGTTCTTTACATATGTAACATGTCCACATGCATAAAAACAATGATAAAAATAAGAACTTCAATTTTCACATTGCATAAAATGATTTCAACAATATAAAGATACTCTACAAGTTGAGATTCAAAAATAAATAAATAAATGAGAACACACGAGCATAAAGTCTGAGCTCTCTTGTCTCTAGGCACAAAAGTTTTGAGTTGTCACGAGCAAACAACCTCGTTCACACATGACATTTGAGTAGTACACATGCTCCCATGGCAAGTATCTCAGTATATATCTACATCTACCAACTGTTTGAAAAGGTTCACCTAAGATTCTATGACTAGATATTAATCCCACATACATCCAAAACTTCTACTGCACAATGTCATTTTTTGGGGTAGGTCGTGGACTATGTGCCTCCTGATATACACATATTTTAATCCTGATTGCACACTCATTATGGCATTAAAGATGTCTAGTTCTGTGACTATATATTGCGTTTTGATGTACTAGATATTAACGTGTTTAGCCCTTCACTAGATATATGGTATGTGCTTATCAGCGCACACAAGCAATATCAATATAGCCAACTTATACACATGTATAAATTTTCTTGCCATGTTCAATCAAATCTCGTAACATACCCAAGGGATTCAAAAAGGACATTGACGAAGTTAAATCTTCCAAACATTTGTAAGAACATTACCCTACAATAGTTATACTGGCATTGTGGTCGTGAGCAATTTCACTGTTCTCCGACATACTTAACAATCTATATGTGTCCTCTAGCAACTCAGATCTCAACTTCTATCAAACTTTTAACAGAACGTCCTCCAATTTTTACAGAGAGTTTCTAACCTAAATAGGTATATTAGAAGCTTTATACATGAACAGTGTACAGTCCATGTAACTGCTTACTAATTGGCGATTGCCAGATATAATACCTGGCATAGGCAATAATGTTTAAAACCGTGAAAAAAAAATCACAAAATAGCCTTAAGGCAGTGCAAATAATATGAACACGCTCAATTACCACCAGCCCTTCCCCCCAAAAAAAGAGAGAGCACCACAAATTTAACTAGTACATCTGCGAGAGAGGGTCTAAATGCTTTAAAAGCATTACGCATAAGATTTGGCAGCTATATACGTTTGTCGTCATTTCCTCTCATCAATTGAAAGGTAGATAGTTGATGCTTTGAAATATATGTAAGTATAAGCAAGGGAGAAAATGCGAAAGAGGTACTTAATGGAAGACAGATACTGTTAAAGTATGATGAATAACATGTGAGAGGTAATTAGAAAAAGAAATACATAGTGAATAACGGCTAGCAATTCTAACCTAGGCTTTGCAATAACTACGTCCTTCGGGGATACGATATAGTATAATGGTTCATCACCAGCGGTCCACTGACCACCTGCATAGCTGCTACCTACATTTAAATGTGCAAGTATAATTAAAAAAAATGTTGTTGAAATTTGCATATTGTATACGCAGGTCAATTTACCTGAGAAAGGAGCATGCGCAAGAGAGTAGTCTTTTGCCTTGTAATGCTCAAATCCATGCACAGGAAGTGCATCAGTTGCAAGCTCATCATTGTTCCATGTGACTACACGCACTTCTGGTCTCTGAGCATTTCCCTGCATAGGAATTATTTTAACGTTTCATTACGCAATTTGACATATAGGAAGCTGTACACCGTCATGTGAAGGTAAAACTATTGAGAAATTTTTATTTTTTTTAAATTCATCATTGCACATAAAAATGAAGACCAGACGCAATATGATCAAAGTTAGTTGAGAAAAGACCAGATCATGACAACAGAACAGTCCAAGATTCGTGCTGGTCAAGGATGGATGACTATTTAAGACGGCATGACCAAGGAACTAGAAGACAGTGTCTGCAATGAAGGAGTAGGGATAATAACTGTTAAAGAACTTTCAGAAGTCTTAAAAAGACTTGACGACTTATAGATAATTCGCACAACTATTGGGCATTTTCACAGTTACCCTGCCCTTATCTACTAATAAACTTCGTATTCAGAATTCGTGTTTCCAATTAGTACACGAAGTTCAACTAAACTATACTTGTAGTGGCTTAAAAGCCAAAGAGCCTTCAGTCATTTCTTGTGCACTTCAAGATGAGATATCTTGGATTAATTTCTTTCCTACAAGCAATTCCCTGTCACATAGAACTGATTACCTAGATTTCAAGGAAGGTCAGAGTACTAGCATAAGCTGCTAAAGCAAGGCATGGATACTTGTATTTCTGCAAAAGAAATAGAACCACGCCCAGACCTGCATGGAATTTTTTCTCGACAGCTCTTCTAAGGACTACTACTCCTTCAACTGTGCTGTTGACTGTTTAGCGCTATTTCATGTCCCTTTTCTCTTTCCGCATTTCCCCATGCACAAATGAATTCCCATGAAGCATCAACTTGCTGACCTCTTCTTTGCTTCCAGGGAAAAGATGTCCTTTACCCTTTAATCCTTCACCCCGTACAACGTACATCTTATTAAAAAACACAGGACTGTACATCCTATCACCAAACATTCAACCCCAAGGAGTGTGAATTAGAGTAAAAGAAAAGGAAAAACTGGTTCACACCTTCAAGAGTGCAACAGGCTTAAGAATCACAAGAACCAAAGTGCTATTGGAAGCTTCCGGATCATACAAGGTATCTCGAGGCAAATTTTTTGAACGTGATATCCCGTGGAATAGGAGTACTTCACAAGTGGGTGGTTCTATCTCGTGCTGTTTTCAAGTGACATACTCAAATTTATGCTTGAAATTCAACAATGGCTAGACAATGCTGAATGAACCTTAGAAATAGAGAATAGTCTTAACAAATCATGCAGTCCTCTAACAAACTACTGTAATGATCTATCCACTCTTCTTTTGCTCTTCTGAGCTGCATCAATTTTGGTGTGGGAGCAACGTCCTATTGGCGGTACCTTTCCTCCCCACACGTTGAGATTAAGGTACTGTGGAACATTAAACAGCAAAGTTAGCTCTGAGCTTGTGGTTTGTGCCATTTTCTTTCCTTTTAACTACCAATCCTTCTTCTTTTGCAAGCTAGAAGATCAGTCTTATTTCTCGAGTTAACTTCCCTAAAGATTTGAAAAGGAAGATGAAAACCTAACACCAGATAACAACAACCTTGATGCTTGCTGGAATACATTTTTAACCATCCCCTAGCATTTAAATATGCACTTATTTTTTTTCACTTCATGTATAACTATATGTGCATTTTACTAGTAGAAAATTATGGACAACCTTACAAGAAAGAAACAGAAGCATTCCTGATGTACCATATTTTAATGAAAACAAAAAAACAAGGATCTGATTCTTGGAAGAACCTTCAATTAGATCTTAAAGCATTAAGGAACTGATTCTCTGAACTAACATGTCATTCGCAAATGTACAGTAAGGTATCATGGGTGTGATTAAGGATGTAACTCTCTGCCAAAAGAACATTCTGCCTTGTAATTCTTGCTCAAACCAAATGGTAAAAGGAAAAAGTCATTCCCCAAAGCAAGCCAGGCAAGGAAATAATTGAACTCAGTTCTTTGTGAACCATATGCATGAAGACTTGATTTGCTGCATAAATACAAGTCAACTTTATGACTCTGCAAGGTCTAGTACAGGGTCCTTTGGTACTTTGATAAATGTGAATGACCGAAGCAATTACCTGGCGTGATGGTATACTGCTGCTAAATTCCTTTTCGCCGTCTTCTTCCCCTGGTATATAAGCTAGAACAACCAGGGAATCACCAAAGGGAGCGATCCCAGAAATGTAATAGCTGGTTTGAAAAGATGCCACAATATCCACCTGGTTCATACTAGACATAGTGATATGCCTATATGTCCCATTAGTGTCGTTGTTCTGATCCGTTTTTATTGATGCAATTTTAACTGATGTTCCCCAGCCAATCACCAAGAAGGTATCATCCTGAATTTGATGGAATGATGACAAGTATCCAAGTTTAGAAACACCACTAGTATCAATTGGAAACATTACTCTTCAGTATTATGGTGTGTATTGGCAGATGTACAGCACAAGAAGCAAGTACTATGAATGCTTTACTGCAGCTCTTTTGCACTATTAACAAGCCTGCAGCAATTCAAATGGCACTCCATGGCTGTGGTGTCCTACAACTTAAGCTTTTCTTTTACTTCTTTTATATTTTGGAACTGTAGATTCAAATTATTCTGCCCATGATTTCTACCAACCTGCCAAACTAAGTGAGGAAGCAGAAGCTCAGGGCGTGGGCTCCCTCGAGGCCTCTCAATATATGTTATACGCTGATCATTAGCAGTATCATAAACTTTCACTCCCGCATCATTAGCCCAAGCAATAAGACTCCTTCTCCATTTCACTGCATGAATTGGACCTTCACCAGAGTGCAGAACCTATAACACCACAAACAATTTGCTCAAAAACAAAACAAACTACCATATACTTACATTTTTTTTTCCGCCAATGTAGGGTAGATCCATGCATGTAAGAGACATGCAAATACCTGGTCACGGTAGCCTATCCATTTTTTTGTTTTAAGGTATAAATGGCCAGCTAAACCACCAGCAACAAATCTTCTGGATGACTTTCTTCCATAATCTGGGTCTATAGCAATAGCCTTCATAGGGCGATGATACTCAAATTTCATTCTCTCGTCAGTAAACAGACCATTTATAACAACAGATCCATCATCTGAACAACTTCCAATGTATTCACCTTCTAAGTCAAAGGAAAGATCGTTGACTGTAGCTGTGTGAGCAGGAAATTCCTTCACCTGTAAGGAAGAAAGGTTTAACTATTTATTCAAACATTAAATACAAGTTAGTATTTCACAAGGACACTAACTAGACGCGAGCCACTTTTTGATAGCGATATCCATAAAAAGAATATATCTGCAAGTTATAGTTCTTCATCAAACAGATAGATAAAGAACCATATAACTTTGTCATTTAAGGCAGCATTATGCACTCCAGCTCCAGGTCCAGTTCCGGGAAGTCAGAAAGCACACAGACAGCCAAAACACATCTAGAAATTTAGCATGCTTATAGGCTAATCTTGGACTCAAACAGGTGTCCTTAGCACTCACAATAGGCAACCATAACCATGGCCACAAAAAAGACACCAGCAACTTATGTATCTCTAACAGTACCATCTTTGAACAGACTAAGAGCTACAGCAATAGGGAACACCCAGAAACTAGCGAACGAGTAGGGGTTGTTGGTGCTCCTCCAGATAAAAGAGCTAGGAAGTAAGATATATAACTGATCAAAAAATGAGAATATAAAATTCACAAAGCCAGTCTCAAGTAATTAGGAAAAGGCTTTGTCAAGTCGAGTTGAGTCATTAATACAATATTGTTGATGATTACTTGAAACGTGAGTCAGAATTCAACAAGATTATGATAGGCAAATAATATCAATAAAAATTTTGGATGACAATTGAAGGACTAGACAAGAGGCACATATTTCATGTTTAATCCGATCCGACGTTCTTTGCAGAGGGAGGGAGGGAGGGGGAGAGAGAGAGAGAGAGAGAGAGAGAGAGGGAGGGAGAGAGAGGGAGAGAGAGAGAGAGAGAGACTACACATACGTGAAAAGAAAAAGAAGAAAACGCCAGCTTTTGTAGGATCCCATATTTCATTGCTCGAATTAGGGAATGAGGGAAGGAGAGGTAGAGGGGTTGCAGTAGGAGAGCCTTTGAGACTTATTTAATCCTGATTTTCCACTTATTCAATTATCTTAGGATATACAAACAGCCAGTTGAATCAGAAACTCTGTCCACTGGGAGCAAAAATTAAAATTGGATTCACATTTATTGAAGGCGGCAAAAGCTAATAATTTAGAGATTCCGTTAATTGATTAATTTTGAAGCTGTGAAAAAAATCCAATGCCATGAGAAGAGTTTTTGAGATTCATATACATCTATGAAGTTCCTTTTGGGTGACACTTATAAATGCTTTTTGGTAACATTTTCTAAAAACTTCGTTAACGTGAACAAAATGGTTTGTACAAATTTCAAAACTAAAAAGAAGACTATCACTTTTACATGACTTATATTTCTAAATAAATCTTAGCCTTATCGAAGCCACTAAAGAGCTTCAAAGATTTACTTACAAACTTATAATGCCTTTTAGTTAGAGTTATACACACATACTAGTGATATTTTCTTAGGACTTAAGAACAAAACATATAGGTAGATGGGTACAATAAGATAATTGAAATGATTTCTTTCGAATTTAGAACATGAGATGTCATTTTTCAATTCAGAGTTTAAAGAAGTGATCAACAAGAATGTCAGACAAAAGCAACAAAGAAGCATAGCATTAGAGTCAAAGTAGTTTCTGTACGGTAGTAAACCACTGCCCTTCATTTTTCATCTATTTATAAGTTGATATTTCAGCACAATATCTATGTTTGTTCGCCAGATTTCAGCTGCATCATAGATAACAAGGTGAGATTGCAACCCGGAACAAACAAGAAAAAAATCATTAAAGCCCACAAAACAAACTGATTGTAGAACTTCCTATATATTAAAGCAAGAATTAACACCCACCATCCAACACGAGTTCCTCGGAATCATACAGAGGCCACCTATTTCCTAGATTGGAATTTAGGCATCAGCATGCACTCGGCATTGTTTAGTTCCCCAGCCCAACTCCCCCCCCCCCCCAAAACCCCCACCCCCGCCCCTCACCCCACCTCCCAACACCCGCAAACAACCCTTCCCCCACTTTGAAGAAAAAGAAGAACCAACAAGCGGAACATTTATGAAGAAATAAAAGGAAGACAATCAAAACTGACTCATTTTTCAGCTGAAATTATTCCATTTAGGGAAGAAAGGGAACCACAGATTTGTGTTACTTAATCCGTGGTTCCCTTCTGAACATGGTATGGGTACGTGGATATGTTGTTATGCAGTACTTCGGGGGGAGGCATAGTCGATTCACTATATGAGGCTGCAACACGCTGAGGATTGCTTTGGCAGGATATGGAGCTACTTGTATATAATATCACAGAGATGGATGTATTCATTAGTTTGATTGACAAGAATGGCAAGAGGAAAAAGAGAGAATCTATAATTTTAGACCAACTCTATTTAACTTATTCATACTGAATAAGTTAAAATTCCATTGTACTAGACTTTGGTATACAACATGCTTTGCTAGATTTGCAATTTTGGTATGCCAGAGTACCATCATTCGGGTCGCAAGTACCAATACACAGGACGCTATGGGGGAAGGGTATTACGTAACTCTGCTACAAATGGAATAAACTCTCACGATTCAAGTCAAAGGAGAATTTTCAGCTAGGAAAAGCTTTATCATATTGACACCACAGACTTACAAGGATTATGAGGCGAAAGCAAGTTATATATGTAGCACTGCTAGACCTAGGCAGTGATATTTTGAAAACTCAATTATCTCAGCCTGCTGCCACAAACTGCAGTACATGGACTGAAATGCTTGATGATGCCATATGCATTCGGGATATCAATCCCAATGGAGTATAGGTTCATCAATATTCTATGTGAACTCAGACTGGCTATTGTGGATTGGCATTGTCTTAATCAACATCAAATATAAATCTTAACACCAGATAACTTGGTTAAATGCCATACATTTCCGCTTCAAGTACTATGCCCTCAGACCAATTGACAAACAACAGCTGAACAATTAATTAATAACTTGATGGCCATAGAAGAACTCAGGAAAAGTTAATAACTTGATGGCCATAGAAGAACTCAGGAAAAGCTAAGTGTTTTTAAGACAATGGCGAGTTCTTAAGCTTCAACATAAACAACGGCTAGCAGCAATAACAACAGATAAAATCCCGCCAGTATAGAACACACAGCACATGTCTTTCTATTTTGCTTTCAATGATTATCTAGAACCATTTGGCACAATTTTGGCTTTTAACTGTTTTTTCCATTCCATTCATATAGATTGACGAGTTATATTTCTGAACGCCTCTGTTTAACTCTCTTAATGTAGACAACAAAACATAATTTTCTCTTCTTCTAAGACTCTCACGTAGCAGATTCTAGGTTTCTTTAGAGTCAAGGACATGTTACTTGTTCTAGCCTTTTCAAGTTTCTATGCCATAGTGAGCCCAGTATGTAAAATGCCGGGACCGAACCAGACAAGTATATTGCTCCCCATGTTCGATTAGATGGTCCTTTTTAATTTTTTGCGAATTCCTAGGATAGATTTACTACGTCTATACTCATTGGTTTTACCCTAATATGGAATTACTATTCGAGTTCAATTCAACGTTAACATGGTAACTCATTTATCCTAGAAGTTTGTAAAATCCAATGAAACGGAGAGGGTAAATTGGACAAGAACATCCACAAAATAGGTTGGCCAGAACAAGGCAGCCACGAAGTTGATATGATCGGGAAAGGAGAAGCACAATTATTGCAAAGCTCATTAGAGGTAATAACACTCGTTCCAGCTCGCTTAGAAGCCTCCAGTCTTACAAATAATTGGAAGCACAATTGCCTCTATAAAATAAAACCAAATAGAAATGCAAAGCAGTCAGTTAAAGACACACCAAATGCAAATAAATTGCTTCCACGACATTGACAGTCTCTCACTTTTCTACACAATTGCGAGCCAGGTATTTTAAACAGCGGGAACCACTGACTTTTTTCAAATCCACAACATACACTTGTTCAGAATATAGAGAAAGTTGACCAAGGCGAAGCTGGTTAGATTTAATAGCTTACGTATTACAACTGATTGGAATCGCAATGGCCTCTATAGCACCATATAGAGACCCAAACTAAAACGCAAATCAGCTGAAAGAACACAAATTAACAGCCTCTCCGAATTTCGGAGCCGTTGCGAGCCAGGTAGTTTGAAACAGCGTGATCCACTGGCTTTTTTGAATGCACAACGCACAGTAATCAAAATGCACGGAATTGAATGAGACAAAGCTCTGACAGCTAAACAGCTTAAAACACGTGAAACGGACGATGATTTACCTGATTACCGAGGAAATCGAGGATGTGAACGGCGCCGTCGTGGGTGCCGAGGGCGATCATGCGCTCGGCGACGGCGATGCACGAGGCAGCGTCGCTCGAGAGTAGCAACGGCACGCTGCCGCCCATTCGCTGGTACTTGAGCCGCGGCTCGTCTTCCTCCTCTTCATCCCCTTCTTCTTCTTGCTCGTCTTCGTCTTCGTCCTCTTCCGAGTCTTGGGATTGGTCCTCTCGCTCGTCGTCGCCTTCGATTCCGTTCTCTGATGATGCCTTGGGAGACATTGCTGTCCGTGCTGGGGTGTGTTCAGGCTGAAGAACGTAAGTGAGCAATTGCGGGACAGATCTGTTCTGGGGTTTGGTTTGGGGAACCTTCTTTGAGCTCGTGGTGTGTTCTGTATATGGCTTTTGGGGCTTTGTTAATTATTAATTTACAAGGCGACAAAGAGAGTGGTGACGAAAGCGTGCCATAAAGTAATTCTCACTGTTTGAAAATTTTCTGTTCACTTTTCATCCGTCGTTTATGGGCAACAACTTCCGGCCACCAGCATCGCGCGGGCGCACGTCTGTGTAGATACTACTTACACGTCTGGGTGTAGATAGATGCTATCTACAATTTATGTACGGAAAGAAAGATAATTATTATTATAATTATAAAATGAGAGATGGGAGATATGGGATAGAATAGTTAGAATTCATGGGTTAGAAATTATGGCTAATTACATTTATGTTCTTGAAGTTAGGGTGTAATTACAGTTAAAGATACAAAGTTTTAAAATGTAACATTCTGTGACCAAATATTTTTAAAATGTATCAGTCGTGTCTATCTGTGAGGGTTACGTCTAAAAAGTGTACTTTTTTACGTATTTTTAAAATAACAATACTACCCCTTGAACTTTATATACAGAATATTTTAAAATTTTTAAATTAAGATTTCAAGTCTTAATTTCAACATTAGGGTTTTAAAAGCCTAAAATTAATTTGTTCTCTATCTTTGCAATCTACTCTCAATCTACAATTTCTCAAAGGGTCTCAATTTGCCAATTAGGGTTTCAAAACCCTAATTTGCAAATTAGGGCTTCAAAACCCTAATTTACAAAGCAAAGTCGTCGACGCCTAACCATCAGAACAACGGCACCTTACTGATTGTCCAGATCTGCAAAGCAAAGATGCCAGTCACGGTGATGCCATCACCTTCCCTTATTTGACCTTCCCTAATTTGCAAAGCAAAGATGCCCTCACCACCATGACTGGCCCTCCATTACCATCAGAACAACGGCAAAGTAACCGGTTGTCTAGATCTGCAACGACCAAAATTATAACGTGACTGACGCCATCACAAATGAGCAACGGCGAATATCTTTGCGGTAGGAGGTGCGGCGTTGCAGCGACGGGGAAGGGGGAGGGTGGGTGCAGCAAAGGGGAAGGGGAAGGAGGAGGGTGGGTGAGTGAGTGAGGCGACGGGGAGGCCTACGGGAGGCGATGGGGAGGCCGACGAGCTGCGAAGGTGTTCTGCGGGGAGTTTGAGATAGAAATGGCCAATGGGGTTGGGGGCGTGGGGGGGTCTTTTTTTTTGGGGGGGGGGGGTACATTAATCTTTCTTTTTTTTCTTTTTTTTAAGATGAAATTAATGGCATTAAAAATAAATAAAGTTCCAACTTAGGGGCAATAAAGTTTTTTCATTAAAATCGTTAGAGTTTTTAAGATTCTGTTTGGTCAGTTGACATAAGTGTAATTTATCCAAACTATTGTCTTTGTCTATAATTATACCCTAATCTCAGGGATATAGGTGTAATTAGCCCTAGAAATTATTTTCTAGCCAATCATGTTTTAACACCTACTTATTTAGATTTTTTAAAAAATTTAGAAAATAGGATTAGAAATTTGGAAGGTAAAGAAGGCATCATTATAATCTAATAGGATGAGAAAAAGCGAATATGTTACCAGCTTAAGGCAAGTTTCCTAAGGCTAGTAGCCAAAACAATGTAGTTTTGGATAAAATTGTAAGTTCCCCATTTTTTTCCTCTTTCTTTTCTCCCGTGGTTTTTGCCTAGAATGTCTTTCCCTTTGGCTTTCTCTGTCTTCTTTCCTGTAGTACATCATACCAGAATTATCACCAACACCGCTTGCAACTACCCCATTGTAATAAAATTGTGATTGGTTGAATTTCAAACAAACACACATAAGTAAACTCACACACAGAATCACATCTAAATTTCAAGATCTGCCAAATCATAATGAATTTTTAGATTGGCGGTGTGTGCATGTGTAGGTGTGTGTGGTGGGGGTGATAGGCTGAATAGAGGGGGTGGTTTGATCGATGGAAAGGACTTAATGGTGGTGGTTGTTGATGGTGGTCGTCAATCTCGATTGGTGGAGATGATGGGTCGATGATGGTGATTATGGTTGTTTTGTTGGTGGTTGATGATGGTGGGCGACTAGTTGTGGTGAGTGTGAAGGCGGTTGGTGTAGCGGGGCAGTAGGGTGATCAATGCAATAGTGTGGTGGGTGATCGGGGCGATGTAGTGGGTGATTGGTGTGGTGATGGTGGGGTGATCAGTTACAGCGGTGTGGTGGGGGGATCAGCGGTCCAGTGTGGTGGGTGATCAGTGCGACGGTGGAGTGGGGTCGTTGGTGTGGTGGGTTGGTTTGTCGCATATTGTGGTAGTTGGTCGATGGTATGTGAAGTTGTTCTAGCCGATGTGTTTGTGCAATGTTGGTGAGGTGGTCAAACGACCTGCTTGGTTTTGCGTTGATTTCTCTCGAGCATTTAATAAAACATGGCGACAGTGGCTGGCCGGTGACAGTAGCCGGCGAATGAGGGTTGTCTGGTTTGGCCGATCTACTGAAAGAGAAAGAGATAAGGACAGGGGGAGAGAGAGAGTGACGGGGAGGGAGGAAAACACAGAACATATAGGTTTGACGAAAACGATGTAGTCGCTAGACTTAGGCAAGTTGCCTAAGGCAAGCAACATATTAGCCTTTCTACACACAAACACACTCATTAGTTGTTGCTAAAAAGGCAAACTTATTCAAACTTATAGTGACAAAAGATGAAAGGGCTCATTAAGAGACAAATATTTCTCGACTCTAGTATTTTTAAAGAAAATAGTATGGTATGAAGTGCTACGATAACATGGGTGTTATGAAGAAAACATGTGATTGAATAATTACATTATCATCACCGAAAAGTGAAAGATGTCATAACAAAGAATTCTCTAGTGACCTAAACCTTAATGGCCTTAGGTTTTTTCCCTGTCTACTCTATAACATTCATATTTGTAAAGAGTTTTGTAAGATATGTTTTATGTAAGACTATCATATTTGTTCTCAACCTATTCTGGTCGCACCCAAAGGGCCAACTAGGGGTCCCGCTTTGCACATTGAACCGGTCAAAATGCGCACGCTCATGTCACGTGCATTTCTTGCTTCACACGCCTTAGTCACCAATTTTTTACGTTAGCATGACTCACGGTACCACGTTCATCGTGCCGCGACCACCCAAGCACCTTTTCACCAAAAACATTGACCGATGGCGCAACCGGAGCGAC
This sequence comes from Escallonia herrerae, assembly GCA_033070095.1. NCBI lineage: Eukaryota > Viridiplantae > Streptophyta > Magnoliopsida > Escalloniales > Escalloniaceae > Escallonia > Escallonia herrerae. The sequence continues at coordinate 1,619,096 of JAVXUP010000004.1, read as the reverse complement.
GGGGTCAAGGGCATGGGCCTTGGCCAACCCCATGGGGGGTCGGCCTCGCCCTTCCCCCCCGGGTTGTTCACTCTTCGCTCAAAGTCCCTTTCGCGCTTTGTTCACTTCATACACTTCGTATGTGACTTTGGCACCTTGTTTGTCATATGGGTACAATTCACGTCGACACGCTCGTTGCAATGCAACTTTCGGATTTGTCATTGCCCATCAAAACACCTTCCATCGGCGCGCCCGAAGTTCACCCAAAGGGGTAGTGGACTTGGCCTCCCTTCATGGGAGTTGGCCATTGGCCTTGGCCACCCCCTAGGGTCGGCCTCGGCCTTCCCAAGGGGTCGGCCTCCCCAAGGGGTCAGCCTCAGGCTCCCCAGGAGTGGTCGCCTTGACCTTCGCCCAATTTTGGCCTATGGCCTCCGCTCCCGCACGCACTTGTTTTCTCAAGTCTTTGCACCTCCGCGATGTTTACGAACGTTCGTGCATGAACCTCACAACGTCCATCGTGCATTAACCTCACGACGTCCGTCATGTATCAACCTCGCGATGTCCGTCGTCCATCAACCTCACGACGTCCGTCGTGCCTCAACCTCGCAACGTCCGTCGTGCCTCAACCTCACGACGTCAGTCGTGCATCAACCTCTCGACATACGTCATGCATCAACCTCACGCCGTTCATCGTCCATCAACCTCACGCCGTCCGTCGTCCATCAACCTCATGATGTCCGTCGTGCATCAACCTTGTGATGTCTATTTTTCATGACTGCATACCGCTCCCGCGATGCCCATCACCCAAAGTAGCGCACTACCACCGAATGACCCGTCGCCGACGATCGCGTACCATCACTCCCAACTTTGTCATTACTACATGTTCCATTCATTATCTTGTTATGATAAGTACACTCAGCTCACATACCATCTTTGGGACACCCGACGCGTGCTCGTGCGCCGGCTCCGCGACGTTCGTTGCCGCGCCCATGCGCCATTCTCATGACATGTGCCCCAGCACCAAGTATTGTCTCCGTGACGTTCGTCGCCGTGCTCATGCACCATTCTCATGACATGTGCCCCGATTCCAAGTATTGTTTTGCGACATTCGTCGCCGCGCCCGTGCGCCATTCTCATGATACGTGCCCCCGGCACCAAGTATTGTCTCCACAACGTTCGTCGCCGCGCCCGTGCCCCATTCTCATGATACGTGCCCCCGGCACCAAGTATGGCTTCACGACGTTCGTCACTGCACCACTTTCATAACATGTGCCCCGGCACCAAGTATTGTCTCTGTGACGTTAATCACCGCGCCCATGCACCATTCTCATGACATGTGCCCCGACACGAAGTATTGTCTCCGCGACATTCGTCGCCGCGCCAATACGTCATTCTAATGACATGTGCCCCGGCACCAAGTATTGTTCCTCGACATTCGTCGCTGCGCCCGTGCGCCATTCTCATGATACGTGCCCTCGGCACCAAGTGTTGTCTCCACGACACTCGTCGCCATTCCCGTGAGCCACTTCCATGACATGTGCCCCCGGCACCATACGCACTCGGTCGCGCCCATGCACCGCGCCACTAACACAGACGTGCCCCCGGCACCATACGCACTCGGTCACGCCCATGCACCGTGCCACTAACACAGACGTGCCCCCGGCACCTTACTCAATCCTCCATACCCATGCGTCGCTCCGCCGATATGGCCCTGCCCCAAGGCTCTCTGTCACAATGTCGTGCCCCCAGGCACCATACACACTTCACCGCGCCCATGCGCCACTTCCATGACATGTGCCCCCGGCACCAGGTATGGTCTCACGACAGTTGTCGCCGTGCCCATGAGCCACACTCATGTTATAGGCCTCCGGGCATCACACTTATTCACTACACAATGCGCCCCTGCCATGGACGTGGAACATGCTTCGACCCACTCTTCAGAGTGTGCAGCATTTTGGGGGGCTCCGTTCGTAGTGCTCCGGCACGAGGACCCCTCGTAGCGGGATGGACTCGTTACCACAAAGTCATCGCCACCACGGGATGGGCTCGTTACCACAAAGCCATCGCCATCACAATCACGGGGGGCACCATTCGTAGTGCTCCTGCACGAGGACCCCTCGCAGCAGGATGTACTCGTTACCACAAAGTCATCGCCGCCATGGGATGTGCTCGTTACCACAAAGCCATCACCGTCACAATCACGAGGGGCTCTGTTTGTAGTGCTCTAGCACGAGGACCCCTCGTAGTGGGATGGACTCGTTACCACAAAGTCATCGCTGCCACGGGATGGGCTTGTTACCACAAATCCATCATCGTCTTCATTTCGGGGGGCTCCATTCGTAATGCTTCGGCATGAGGACCCTTCGCAGCGGGATAGGTGACTCCTCCGGGACATTGTCTCCGCCAGGGTGCCTGCGTGACTGGCCTACGTGCTACAGCACTGGGGGCTTGCGTCGGCACCCCTATGGACTATGACCCCGGGTCACTCTGAGACGGGAGCAGGTCTTCGGAAGGCATTGCACCTAGTCTGCCTAGCAGTTGGGCATCGGGTCTTCCCCACCGCTGCCAGGCCTGTGGGACTCTGCAAGGGCTTGGATTGGAGGCTAGATCAAGTGGGTTCTCTGGCCACACCGACGCTGTGGGAGCCAGTCTTTCCAGATAGACAGAGCGACGCTGTGCTAGGCAGGCCGGTTGAATATGCAATTCGACAGTCCTTGGAGTATCGGCAGTTGTGGACCCCTCGATGATGTGTCACTCCAGGGAGCCCCACGTGTCACGTGATGACATCATCATCTCAACCTCTATAAATAGAGGTCTTGAGAATTCATTTGGATGGTTGGACATTTTCAGAACACTTTCACTTTCTCACTCTAGAACCTAGAGAGAAACATACAGAACCCTAACTCTGGACCTAAGCATCAGACTGTGACTATCGTCGTATATTCATCATGCATTATTGCCCTCGCAGCACTGCCACCCTCAAGCTCTATCTGAGAAGCCCTTGGTCTCTGCCCTTGCTCCACCCTTGTTGTGTCCTACATCATCACACTCGGCATCTGACTCGGACTGCATTCCTTGTGGCACCTCCATGTCGACTGCGAACCCACTTTCCTTGGCATCATTTTGGCGACTCCGCTGAGGAGGTGAACATCGCAGTGCAGTTTTTCCCGTGCCCAACATACCCAAGCAACCATGCGTCAGCAACGCAGGGCTACCAGGACTACCAGTCATAGCCTTAACCCAGCCATCCAAGAGGCCGTCATTTTCCAGACTTAGAAAATTTTCAAGCTACATTACTCTTGCCCAAGTATACTGACACCACTCTCGATACCATCACCCACTCTCTTGGGGGCTTCACCCCTTCCCAACCCTTTCGGCCTCACATTGCAACGACTTGGTACGTGGTGCGTGAGGTAGCTCGAGCCACAGTCTCAACTTTGTCAGTTGACACCCCCCAGGTCTCGCGACCGCCTCTGCCAGGTGTGCATGCAACACGCCTCACCAACCCTCCCCTACCTCGGTCACTCAGTCGGTCATCGATGCCAGCCCATCACCCTGAGTCCCCCATCCCGCTCATCTTAACCTCTCATGCTTGTGGTCGCATGACCACCCCTTTATCAAAAAAAAATTGACACTTAGAAAAATTTTCATTTTTTTCGCAACCGGTCATTGATGATCACCCTCAGTGGTCTCCCTCGCCATCCTTGTCTCAACCCAACACTTAGAAAAAATTTCATTTTCACAACCGGTCATCCATGATCACCCTCAGCGGTCTCCTTCGGCACTCTTGTCCGAGCTCAACACTTAGAAAAAATTTTCACCCCTATATCTTATGCTCCTTCCAACACTCAAAAAAAAAAAAATTCCCAACACTTAGAAAATTTTCCAAACTTTCTCACCCCTTTCGCACTCTTCCCTCTCACCCTGCCTGCTCGTGATCGGGCACCACCCTTTCACCCTCGTTCTACACTTAGAAAATTTTTCATCTCCCCCACATACTTCCAACATTCATGCTCTCATCACTCTCCCTCTAACTTTTTTCTCTCCTCCATCGCCACTCTTGTCCGAGCCCTACTCTCCACTTTTCGACACTCGGAAAAATTTTCACAAAATATTACATACTCCTACCATCCCACTCCTCTCATTCTCATCTTGTTCATTGTGAAAAAAATTTTGGGGGCTCCCTTCTTAGGGTTGCAAAAAAAAAATCAAATCAGATTCAAATTCAAAAGAATCTGGGCAGAACCCTACCCGCGTGACCGGCCCCGCTTGACCCGTGCCCCAACCCGCTCCGTCTATCTTTTTCTTTCCCAGCCTCCTGCCAAACCAGTGACCCATTAACCGCTACCCGACCCTACCCAAAACCTGACCCGCGCCTTTTTTCTCTCCCACAAACCCTAATGTAAAAACCCTAATCTATCTCATCTCTTTCTCCTTTCAGCCACAGCCCCCCTTGCGGCACTGCCACAGCCTTTCGGCCTCGCCCTCCACGGCGTGCCCCTCGCCAACGTCGTCCTGAACCCCCCTTTTTTAGCCTCGGCCGGTAGCTCTCCCTCGCCGATGACGACCCCTCGACCTCGCCCCTACCTCTTTCTCTTCGCCCTTCTCTCCTTCCCCCGCTCCCTCTTCGGCAGGCGACGCCGCCGCCGTCGCCCTTCTTCCCCTTCCCTTCCCGCCTCCCTTCCCTCTTCCCTCTTCCCCCTTCCCCCTTCCTTCCCCTACGGCCTCGGCCTCGCCCCTATCCCTCTTCAGCCTTTGCCTCGCCCGCATCCCCCCTTGGTAGGCCTCGGCCACTTGGTTGGCCGGCCTTGGCCCTTCATCCCCATATCCTCTCCCCTTTACTCCATGGCCATCCTCCATGCATTTTGGCCTTCCCCAAGCCATGGCCACCACCTTCAACCTTCATCTTCTTTTCTTCACCCACAGCCAACCTTTAACACTAACACATGACCATCCTCCATGCCCACTTCAGCCTCCATCACCAAGGCCACTCCTCGGCTTCATACCACACCAAAGCTTACCCCCCAAACTTCGGCCTGCACACATTCACCCAATGGCAGACAACCATCACCAAACCTCATCGCCACCATCCTCACATGCATGAACAAAAAAAAATTGATAACCAACGCACACCCTTACACATCTCGTACTCTCCTACACTTAGAATTTCTTTTGCAATTTTGATCATGTCCCGTGTCGTGACAACCCCGACACCAATGTACTGGGTAGGTGGTGCGCGAGGTAGCTTGAACCACCACCGCGACGCCCGACGCTCGGACGCATCTCCGCGACGCCCGTCGCCCTAATGTCATCTCCGCGACGCCCGTTGCTAGGACGTCACTCCGCAACCCCCATCGCCTAGACGACACTGTGCAATGCATGTCACTCAGACATCATCTCCGTGACGCCCGTCACCCGAACATCATCTCCGCGATGCCCGTCGCCTGGACGTCATCACCACAAGCCCCATCGCCAGGAAATCACTCCCCACACCCGTCGCCAGCGCCCGTGCGCCACTTCCATGACATGTGCCTCTGGTACCAAGTATGGTCTCGCGACAGTTGTCGCCGCGCCCATGCGCCACAATCATGTTACAGGCCTCCGGGCATCACACTTATTCACCCCACCATGCGCCCCTACCATGGACGTGGAACATGCTTCGACCCACTCTCTGGAGTGTGCAGCATTCCCGGGGGCTCCGTTCGTAGTGCTCCGGCACGAGGACCGCTCTCAGCGGGATGGACTCGTTACCACAAAGTCATCGCCGCCACGGGATGTGCTCATTACCACAAAGCCATCGCCGTCAGAATCACGGAGGGCTCCGTTCGTAGTGCTCCGACACGAGGACCTCTAGCAGCGGGATGGACTCGTTATCGCAAAGTCATCGCCGCCACGGGATGGGCTCGTTACCACAAAGCCATCGCCATCTTCATTCCGGGGGGCTCTATTCGTAGTGCTCTGGATAGGTGACTCCTCCAGGACACTGTCTTTGCTAGGGTGCCTACATGACTGGCCTACGTAGTACGACACTGGGGGCTTGCGTCGGCACCCCTATGGACTATGACCCGGGTCACTCCCAGAAGGGAGTAGGCCTTCGGAGGGCATCGCGCCTAGTCTGCTTGGCAGTTAGGCGTCGGGTCTTCCCCATCACTGCCAAGCCTGTGGGACTCTACAAGGGCTTGGATTTGAGGCTAGATCAAGGGGAGTTCTCTGGCCACACCGACGCTGTGGGAGCCAGTCTTTCCAGACAGACATAGCGACGCTGTGCGAGGCAGGCCGGGTGAATATGCGATTCGACAATCCGTGGAGCACTGGTAGCTGTGGACCACTCGGTGACGTGTCACTCTCGGGGAGCGCCACGTGTCCCGTGATGACATCATCATCTCAACCTCTATAAATAGAGGTCTTGAGAATTCATTTGGACGGTTAGACATTTTTAGAACACTTTCACTTTCTCACTCTAGAATCCTAAAGAGAGAAACATACAGGACCCTAACTCTGAACCTAAGCATTAGACTGTGACTGTCGTCATATATTCATCATGCGCTATCGCCCTCATAGCACTGCCACCCTCAAGCTCTGTCTGGGAAGTCCTTGGTCTCTTCCCTTGCTCCGCCCTTGTTGTGTCCTACATCATCACACTTGGCATCTGACTCGGATTGCATTCTTTGTGGCACCTCCACGTCGACTGCGAACCACTTTCCTTGGCATCACTATTTAGATTAGTTATTTTGTTATATTTGTCTCTTACATCTGTAAAAATAGGTCATTTGTAATTTTAGTTATCATGGAGTCAACAAAGAGTCAAAGATGTAGCTCTTAAGGTCTTATCGCTTTATTTTCTATTGATATGTTTACATTAGTATGAACAATATGTTTCTTGATCTAATATATATTTGTGTTGAGTAATATGTTTTTAGATGGTATCAGAGAATATGTCTAGTAATGATTCGATCCTTGAACTCTCTTCGTGTTTTTATCATTTTTTTTACTCTTTCATTTTGCTTTCGCTTCCTCTTTATTCTCATCATGCCGCCATTAGATCTGTAACATTGCCTCCACGAAATTTCTTGGCATTCGTGCAGCTAGACTTCTTGATGGATTGTTCCTGGCATGAGACCACCAGAATCCTTGATGCTTTGAAATTGCAACATTTGCCAAATATCATGTAGGGTAATATATAGTATCATTGTTAAGCCATCTTCTCCTCATTTATTGTTGTGAAAACCTTGTAAATGGTTGCCACTTTTTTCTTTTATCTCCACTTTCTCTCATTACTTCATTCCATCGTCACTTTTCCTGCAAGTCAAACTTCTCATTATACCCTTTGTTGTTTCGACTTTGGGTTTCAAACTGTATAATTGCGAGAATGGCCTTTCTTTCTCTCGTTAGCACAAATCTAGCTTCTAGAGTTTTTCTTCAAAAACAAAAAATTAGTAACTCTTATCTATGTCCGCATTTCGCATCTCATTGATCTCATTGTTTCTCTCATGCATGCCTTGCTCCACTAGCTTTTCTTTGTTGATTTCCTTTCTCTATTTGCATTTCTTTGGGAGTTACAACATTGATATTTTCATGCACATGTGCGCATTTGAAATTGGTTTTTCTAAACAAAAAGGAAAGGGTTTGTTTGCATGTGTTAGTTTTATTACTACGATTTGTACATTTTATGCACCCTTTGAATTCAGCATTCTTGCCAAAAAAGAAAAAAATTACTGACAAAATGTAGGGAATGGCAACATTAAAGGTGGATACGAGTAATAAAATATGACCGTTTACGTTGGGATTTCCTAGAAGTTGTTCTTTAACAACCTTAGTTTTTGGCCCATTGGGTGTTATTGATTATGCAACGTGTCACTATGGTGTCATATTTTGTCATGGTGAATGGCAGGATCTCGAAGCATTTCTAGCCAGCCTGTGGCATTAGGTAGGGAGATCTGTTATCTCCAGTTTTGTTTAATGTCTTCAGAGGTTCTCTCGGTCTAGTTCAGCTATACGGAGCAACAGACATTGTTTAAAGGGTTAAAGTTGGAAGATGTTCTCCTCCCATCACTCACATGATGTATGCGAATGATGTGTTCCTGTTCTTCCTCTTGTCACAGGAGGCATTGGCATCCTTGCATGTCCAATGACATTAAGTCTGGGTCAACTGGAGTAAGTCAAGCTTATATGTCGCTAAGAACCTCTAATGACAGTCTTTCAGTGACCGACTTATATCGACGAATAATATGTAGCTAAAATGTATTTTCAATATTTTTTTAGGTTGAATTTCAGAAATACTTTTAGCACCGAAATATTAGTGACGGTTTTGAATCCATCACTAAAAGCATGTTTTTCAAACTTTTTAGTGACTTCTAGCAACGTATTGCATTCAATCCCTGAAAGTCCAAAATTTTTTAAAAGAAATACTTCTAGCGATGGATTTTTAGTGACAGAAAATTCCGTGCTAAAAGTAAAAAAAAAATACTTCTGTTGCTAATAGTCAAATAGCTTTGGAAAAAAATTCTTTTACCGACGGACCTTTAGCAACAGGAAAAGTCCGTCGGTGAAAGTGTTTTAAGTGTAAACCCTATATTTCCTTTCTCTTTATCCCCGTCATTCTCTGTTTTCTCTCTCTTCTAGCTCTCTTATCTCTCCATTCCATCCCCGCCCCCGCCCCTCTGCGCCGGTGACAACCCTATCGCCACCATGTCGCTGATCCCCCTTCCTCCCCGTCACCTCTGTCGCCCTCCCCCTCGAGGGCTTCATCGCTGTAGCGCTGGCCTACCACCCATTGCCCGTAATGTCATCCCACTGTAGCCTCTGTCTAACGCCCACTGCCCACCACAGTGCCAGCCCATCGTAGCACCGGCCCGCCCACAGGCTGCAGCGTCGGCTCACTACATAGCCGGCTCGTTGCCCACCAGCCATAGTTTAGTACTTTTTTTCTAAATAATTATAATGTGTTTAAATTGATTGTATTGTATTTGTTATAATGTGTTTGGATTGTATTGTACTTGTTATAATGTATTTAAATTGTATTGATGGTTAGAAATAAAAACTATGTTAGAATTTGTTATAATGTGTTTAAATTGTATTGATAGTTAGAAATTCAATTAATAATTATTGTTAAATTTATTTTGGTTGTAGGTTATAAAAATGTTAAACTTATGTTAGGGCTATGTTGAAGATTGCACGGTTTTAATAGATGTCCGTAATTTTATCTCCGGCCATAACCAGCATAAACGTAACTACAAAATGATGGACTCTAGCACTATACATAATTTTATATTAATTAACTCCTTAAATGAATAACTAAAAGCTATTTAAAAGATAATTAAGAATAATGATCGACTAAGCTATAAACTCCAATTAAATCCTAAACCCCCAACCGTAAATGCAACCCTAACCCTAAATACAACCCTAATCCACTAACATTAGTGATATTGCGATATTGCTTTATAGGGACACGTTTAGGATTAACAGTTTAGAGTTGAGGTTTAAATCAACCCTAAGCCAAACCCTAATTAAACTCTACATCGTAACCGTAAAGTAAAACCCTAACCATAAATTAAATCCTAAACCCTAATTAAATCCAAACTAACCTTAACCCTAACGATAACCTAAACCATAAACTCAAAAAAAAGCCTAAACCCTAATTAAACCTAAATCCTAACCTTAATTAATACAACGTTAACCTAAACCCTAATTTAACCCTAAGTTGTAACCCCAATTGAACCTTAAATCCTAATTAAACCCTAATTAACCGTAAACTCTAACCCTAACTCTAAACCTAATTAATCCCTAACCCCAACTAACCCTAACCCTAACCCTAAATACAACCCTAATCTTAATTAAGTCGTATATCCTAAAACTTAAACCCTAAATACAATCCTAACACTAAATGTAACCCTAACCCTAAATACATCTCTCAACCAAACTCTAAAGTAAACCCTAAATCTAAATTGTTAATCATAAACTATGTCCCTACAAAGTAATATCGCAATATCATAATCATGATGACACAATATCAACTCTGCGAATAAATACCATATTCCACTGGGAAACAAATTGGCTACCTGTATTGAGAATTTTTATTCGTATTTTGTGAAGTCAATTGACAGCGAGTTGGTGCAACTCGTTGTCAACATGTGACAAAAATGCTTATACCACCTCCGTGTTTATGTTTTGGAAATCTGGTACACTTTCTCCCATGTTTCTCTGGGTGCATACGGATCTGGTGTCTATCTCCGTTTAATTTTGCAAGAGCAAGGTTAAACGGATGTTAGAACACCTAATTTATGTCGTGTACTTCGAAAAATACGGGGAGGTGCTACCGAATTGTCTACAGACGTAAGACAAAGCATGAGTTGATAAGTGTTTTATAGACATGTGCTTTTTTGACTGGGATATGACCACTATCTATTAGATAATGAAGGGGGTATAGACATGTTGTCACATGCATTCATTCATTTACATATCAACCCTACCTAATTATTTGTTTTAATTTAAAGTGGTATATAGTAATCCCAGGTTATCATGTCGGTCGATTGAAGTTGGATGAAAAGGAGAAATGATGATGATTTCGAGGGTTGCATCGATAAATTTCTCGAGTTCGTTGTGCATCCTGAATATGTTGACTTTGAGAAAAATTAGGTGTTCGTGCAGAACATGTGAATTGTTGCATTGGAGAAAAGAAATGGTGGTAAAATATCATATTCCCTTGTATGATTGTATGGGTGGATACACAAGGTAGACTGAGCACGGGGATACAGTAGTATTGTCATCCAACATGACTAGTTAATTTGAAGTTATTGTGGAGATATGGTTATAGATGCCGAGCATGCTAATGTTGACTGGGGTGGCTACCGCGACAATAACAATGCACAATAGCCTAATAAGCGTGCTCATCAGTTTTATGATTTGTCAAGAAACACTGAGGAGCCGTTGTGGGATGGAATTAGGAAGTGCACACGGTTGTCTTCGGTTAGTAGTTATTATAGCTGAAATTGGACCACGGGTTAAGTTAACGAAGTGGTAACTTCTACTAAGGAAATTTTGCTGGAAAGTGAGAATCTTCCACCGTATTATTATGATGCCAAGAAGATGATGATGAAACTTGGATTAGGTCATAAGAGGATAAATGCTTGCAATAATTACTGTGTACTGTTCTGAAAAGAGAATAAGAACTTGACAAAGTGTCCAGTATGTGATTATCCGAGGTATAAATCGAAAAAAATGAAAAAAGAAAGACATTGGATGGGAGGTATTGCGACATTTTTTTATAATGCCAAGGATTCAGAGGATGTACTACTTCTCTAATACAACTAAACATATGAGGGCTCACAGTGAGACAAGTAGCAGTGATGCCAATATGATGAGACCCCTTACTGACGGAGAGGTTTCAAAAAAGCTTGATCGTAAGCATTTAACCTTTCTTCAGGAAGTTCAGAATGTTAGGCTTGTTGGCAACCGATGGGTTCAACTGTTTCAGACAGTTTAGCACGCCTTACTCCACATGGCATATTATTATTGTCCCGTATAATCTTTCCTCTGAAATGTGTATGAAGAAGCCTAACATGTTTTTGTCGTTACTCATTTTGGGGATAAAAAGTCCTGGTAAGGACATATATATGTGTATTTAAGTTCATTGATTGATGAGCTCAAAATGCTCTGGGATCGTGGAGTTGAAACTTATGATGCATCTCTTAAATAAAACTTTCAAATGAGGGCTGCTTTGATGTGGGCTATACATTTTTTTTCCCGCATTTGGAATGATGTGTAGCTAGAGCACACATGAAAAGTTAGCTTACTCTGCTTGTATGAACGTGAATCTCGGTTATACGCTAAAGCATGGCAAAAAGGCTTCTTGTTTTTTATGTTACCGTAAGCTGTTGCCACCAAACCATCAATTTCATAGGCAGAAAGATAAATTTTGATTGAATAATAGAGCGTGAGGTTGTCAAAATGGACTATCCATCTGGTGATGAAATGCTTTTACACATATGAAAACTTGATACTGACATACCATACGGAAAGGTGTGCCGGATTAGAAGATTCCAGGATATGGAATAAAGCACAATTGGAGAAAATAATGTATTTTTTGGGAGTGAGGCTATTGGATGACACCTATTATTTGAAACAACATAGATTTGATGTACATTGAGAAAAATATTTTCGATAATGTGTTCAACACAGTAATGAATGTCAATGGAAAATTGAAAGATCACCTTAAAGCCAAGAACGATCTATAACATTTGGTTGTACAACTGAGTTGCATCTTGTTCAAGTCAGGGGGAGGACGATACTTCCGAAAGCACCACGCTGTCTAGACAAGAAACATGTAAAGAAGGTTTATCAGTAGGTTAAGAATTTGAAACTTTTGGATAGGTATGCATCCAGTATATCTCATTATTGTAATGTATCAGATTGTAAGTTCTAAGGAATGAATAGTCACAACAACCATGATTTTCATGGAAAGATTCATTTCTATTGCCTTCCGTTGATTGTTGCCAAATGTTGTATGCGAGACTTTGACTGAATTATTTCATTTCTTTTGAGATATATGTTCTTCAACACTCCGAGTAAGTAATATGGAGGTGCTTGAGCAGAACATTGTAGTAAAAATTTGCAAGCTCGTTCCCACTGTCTTTGTTTGATTTAATGGGGCATTTGCCTGTTCACTTGACGTATGAAGCTAAGATGGGTGGACTTGTGCAATATCTATTGATGTATCAATTTGAGAGGTAATTTTTTATTTGTTACCACTTACACACAATGCAAAGCCCGTTATCTTTGATACTTGGGTTAACTCTATTCCATAAACTTCTAGGTTCATGTTTCTTTTGGAAAAAAAACCCGTAATAAAGCTCGTGTTGAGGGTTCAATTGCTGAGGCTTACATAATGGAAGATCGTGTCAACTTTTGTAGCCAATATTTTAGGCCTACTGTTAATATAAGGTTAAATCAACTAGGCCAAAATGAGGCCGGAGCAAACACAAATTTAGAAGGACATTTGTCAATATTCAAACAGTCAAATAGTCCATTCAGACGAACCTACACTCGGTGGTTAACGAATGAAGAGTATAGTGCTGCAGCAATATATGTTCTTCTAGACTATCTTTCATTGAGTATGTTAATGTCTTCAAATAATTATTGTAAACACTTGACAATGTGTGAGAGTTGGGTTATCTATATTGTTTGTTGTGAGTTCAATGCGGAATTTCAAATCACTAATCCCGCTGGACTTTAATCTCATTAGAAATTATAATTTCTTGAGTGGTTAAAAAACAAGTAAGTGCGAAACCAAATTATGCTACATATACAGTTATGTGACTTATTAGTATGCTGATATATTCTTTTTTTTTTGCATCTTCTATAATAGGTTCAATCAGTTAACAAACTAGTTGACTCTCACTTGAAAGTATTAGCTCAAAGTCCTAGTAAATAAGAATCTTGTCATAAAGGCTTTACCGACAATGGGTTTAGCTTTAACACAAAAGATAATGATTGGACAAAATAAATCTTAAATAATAGAGTCTTGGTCAACAACGACTGTTATGATTAGAATTGCATGGATTTTTATAAAGAGCTTGATAAGATTGTTGAGTTAACATATCTTAGTAGCCAAAACCACATGGTAATACTCAAATGTACATGGTTTGATATCACATGCAATAGAGGAATACATTGTTTGCTAGTCAAGCTTTACAAGTACTGTACACAAAAGATGTCGCAACTCTTAAATTCTATTGGTTTACTGTTATCAAGTTCAAAAAATTTCCAATTATATATGGTAGTGAGGTAGACACCTATTAAGCTGACCAAGCACCTCTCTTCGTACCTGTTAAAGTGAACAATGAGGAGGATGATCTTCTTCTTCAACTAATATTTCATCTAGAAGAAGAAGTTGTAGATCATGAAGAAGAAGACGTAAAAAGTGTTGATGATGATGATTCTACTGATGAAGAGGACGATGAGTCTCAAGAAGAAGAGGACGATGAGTCTCAAGAAGAAAAGGATGATGAGTCTCAAGATGAAGACGATGATGATTCTCAAAATGAAGATTATTGACTTGTGATTTTTGTGACGTTTATTTCTTATAATAAGTAACTTGAATATTTCACTTAATTTTATGATAGAGCACATTTATCTTCCCTATTGTCTTGTACTCGATTATTCTGTAGTAATATGTTAACTTACTCATTCATCAGGTTCATAGTAAAGAATCCATCTACTAAACTAATATTAAACGTAAGTTTCTGCTATCAGTTATGAATAAGTTAAGAGCCATTCGCTGTTGCGGTGGACGTCGAGCTGCATCTTCGGCATGGCTGAGGATGCTGCATTGCCTACTGATGACAAGGCACAAACACATGAGTAACCAGCAAGCTCAGGCCCAGCCCCCATCCCAGTCCTAGCCCCAGCCGTCCAGGCCGCACGTTGCTTCTCCTTCATTACTGGGTTCAACAACATTAGTAATTGATATTAGCATTTCAGCAATGTCTACCTTATCTTTAATTTATAATTCAACCAATTTACTGTTAATATTTTATAGGATCTTATCAAGGCTGTGGACCCACATGCATGGTACACGTCGATCCTCAAAGGAAACAGAGAATTACGCTTACTGAGGAGGGCCAGTAAGAAGTGTTTACTCGTGCACTTGACCCTTTAATGATTTTAGTAATTATTACCATTCATTTATTTCATCTTATTAATGCTCTTTTTTTTATCAAGATTATGGAGCATGTGGCGAGTACAAAAATTGGCGTTCCTGTGAAGGGAGTTCAATTCTCAAGTTGCTCGGTGGGTTGATCGATGAAAGTTCTATATAAACTTGTCTTTAATTTAAATTTGAATGTCTTTATTGTTTATTGCCCGATCTAGCATTGACAAGGTTTTGTTATGTTTTGATTTATTTTATAGGCTGCATTTGGAAAGTTGATGTTGTCTAGGCAGCAATCCGGTCATTCATCAATCTCCACACGTACGAGTGTAGAGAGATTGCAGACGTGGCTTGATACACCGGGGGTCATAGACAGGAAGAAAGGGCATGTACGAGGCACCAGCTTGAGTGTGTCATGATGAGAGCATCCCCACCCCTACTTCCCCTCCACAGACACAGAGACCGACGGCAGAGCAAGAGTTAGAGCCGGCATACATTTGTCGCGTTGCTCAAGAGATGGCTAGAATCATGAGGGACCATTAGGTACAAATGTGTTAACATTTATGGAGTCAATCCGTCGTTTAAATGTTATATACAATTACTAACAAGTACGCGTACGTGCTATTAATGTAGAAAAATGCTTCTCAATTCGAGCTGGATCTAGATAACACCCCATGGACGACGACGAACAGGTCCAGATGCCACTATTGACAATGACTCAGCCCTCCCTTCATGGATTTTTTAGCCCCCTCCCACTCTTTCACTTGATGGATGTTGATATTTGCTTCACATTTATGACATTGTATACATATATTATGTTAAATTATAATAGAATTTGAATATTATGTGAATGCATGCATTAATCACTGTTTTAGGGTTAAATAATTGATGATCTATTAGTAATTATATTAGTATTCTATAGTGGTTTGACTTGCGGATAAATATTGTGTGGTTGGATTTGAATTACAGGACGCAGTTTTGGATATCAAATAAAAAAAGGTTTAACAACAGTTTTTTCGGTTGCTAAAAGTATAAAAGGAAGTGATGTGACATGTTTTTAGCGACGGAATGTTCCATAGTGGTTTGACTTGCGGATAAATATTGTGTGGTTGGATTTGAATTACAGGACGCAGTTTTGGGTATCAAATAAAAAAAAGGTTTTACAACAGTTTTTTCGGTTGCTAGAAGTATAAAAGGAAGTGATGTGACATGTTTTTAGCGACGGAATGTTCCATCGCTAAAGGTTATTACCGACAGAACTTTAGCAACACATTGTCCGTTGCTAAAAAGACTGGCTATTACCGACGGATCTTTAGCGACAAACACTGCATCACTAAAGGTCACACAATTTTCTACCGACGGACTTTTTGCGACAGATTGTTCGTCGCTAAAAGTTTGGCACAATCAGGGACGAACTTTTAGTAACGGAATTTTCGTCTTAAAAGTATTTTTTAAAATTAATTTCAAAAAATTTTAAAAATAAGGAAATCACTTTTAGCAATGGAATGTCCCGTTGCTAAAAGTAATTAAGAAGGACTGCAAAATTTTGTTGCTCATCTTTTAGTGACAGTCTTTTCTGCGACGGACTTTCAGCAATAGACAGTCAGTCGTTAAAAGTCATTCCTGACGGAATATGTAGTTTTAGCGACGAAAAATTTATCGCTAAAATTCTTATTTCTTGTAGTGTGTGCACCATCCCAGTTGGTGGAATATCGAAGGAATGATCCCATTTATGTACATGTCTATCAACTCATTTGAGATGCCTTGTTTGGGATCCGGGTATCCTACGATCCCTCTTCTTTTGCATATTGTCGTACGCATCCTTGCTATTTATCCAAGGGCATGGAGGATTCGTAAATATGGGTTCATATGGTGGATGGTGATATTTTGATTAAGTCGACTTACGTTATAAGAGCTCTGGAAGAGGTTCCTTGTCCCAACATGGGACTGAGTGACACGACATGCAAGTCATTGCCCAATATTTGGAGACGGTTAGGAAAACTGCCTTTTCTAGCGAAAATTTTGACGTTCTTATGGTAGTTCATGCATAATAGCTTATCTATGAGGGATGCAGTCATTTAGAGACACCGGCAAACATTGGTAGAACGTCCTTTCTGTCTATCTCTACCGATAGGCATTATCTTTCGCGTAATTCAATAGGTAGAGGACCAAGTCGGATACGTCATTGATTGTCTAAACCTTTATTACTGAATCCTCATCTCATGCTGGGATTCTTGTGGATAGCAGTTATATTATGGACTATTTGGAAAGGTAAAATATGCTGGTATTTTTAGACAGACTATCTTTTCGCTGTTTGATATCTTAAGATATCAAACCTTTTAAATGTGTCATTTGATTTTCACATTTAGGTTAATCCCAACCATCGCTTCCTCCAGCCCGCAGCTCACCTCTGCCAGTACCTCCGGGTCAGAGTAGTGTGTCACGGCCTGCACGATTGCACGCCCCTCCTCACCGGGTCCCCGCTCTTGAACATGCCTGAACCGATGAAAATGCTGTCGCATCCCAGTTCCATCATCAGAGCCGCATCCTCTGGGGTCGGCACTCCTCAGCCGGTAGCCTTCCCAGCTGCTTGGTCTACATCACCAAATCATATGGCGCAGCTATCTTCTTGGCGAAGGTGAGTACCTCATCATCGTCCATGTTGCGAAGGATACATATGTCCCCCGTCACGGATCACACATGACGAACCGCCTCGATTACGTTGCCAGTACCTGCTTCCCCCTTGGTTCAGATCATGACTTTTTGTGTGTGAAATGAAGAAAGAGTGGGAGAGAAGATAAAAGAAAAAACGGAAAGAAGGAAAATGAGATGAATGAAAGAAAATAACAGACAATAATTTTGATTTTGTTTCAGTCAGTCTTCACGAGCCAGGAAGGTGTGCGCCCCCCCCCCCCCCCTAAAAAAAGTTTGATTTTCTGTTTTAGATAAAGTAATGGCATTGAAAAAAAATAAGGTTCCAACTTAGAGGTAATAAAGTCTTTTCATTAAAACCGTTAGGGTTTTAATATTCTGTTTGGTCAAGAGATATAAGTGTAATTTGTTCAAACTATTATCCTTACCTGTAATTATACCATAACTTTATGGACATATGTGTAATTAGCCCTTTTTTAATTACGGAGCTTCACCCAGGATTTCTTATCTTTTAAAAACAACAATAATAATAATAATTATTTTGTTGGAGGGAGGTGGGTGGGAAAAAGAGTTAAAAGTAGAGGTGTCAAAGGGCCGGGCTTGGGCCGGCCCAGCTCGGGCCCAGCGAGCCAGAAAAAGGGCCGGGCCATTTTGGGCTTCGGGCCTTATAAACCGGGCCGGGCCGAGTCGGGCCCTAATCTTGGAAATGGAGGCCCTATCTAGACCCAAGTCCTAGGCCCTAACTTTAGGGCCGGGCCTAGGGCCGGCCCAGGCCCTTTTTTTTGTGTTGAAAAAATACTCATTCACAAAATAAATACAATTGATAGGCCCTAAACCATTCAATATCGTTCTTGTGACTAATGAAGTGCCTTAGAGCTTTACGTTTACTCTATTTGAGAATATTGATTAGTAACAAAGAGTAATTTTGTTCGTAAAAAGACAATCTTTTAACATGAGTAAATATAAAAAAAATGTGCATATCCAAAAAGTTAAAATAAAAAAATAAAATATGAGGTGTAGAGAGAATGACGTGTGAGAAATAAGGGGGAAAGAAAAAAAATGACTCAAAATGGTTTAGGGTTAAATTTAGGACCAAAGGGCTGAGTCAAAATACGGCCGAAAAGAGGGCCAGAAATGGGCCAAGGGCAAGGCCTGACCCGGGCCTTTTTAGGACCGGGCTGGGCCATTTTTTGAAAGTATTAGGTTTGACCCTAGCTCTACAGGTTAGGACCAGTACTATTCATGCTTAAGATCGACCAGCCCGGGATTATTTTGGCCGGGCTGGCCGCCGGCG
Source organism: Escallonia herrerae (assembly GCA_033070095.1). NCBI lineage: Eukaryota > Viridiplantae > Streptophyta > Magnoliopsida > Escalloniales > Escalloniaceae > Escallonia > Escallonia herrerae. Next base: position 1,600,524 of record JAVXUP010000004.1, on the reverse strand, counting down.
GCCGGCCTTTTGACATCTCTAGTCTAGTTAAAAAAGAGTCACATGAATCAAGAATCGTGATACCAGAAATTTGCGTGAACTCTGGGGGGGGGGGGGGGGGGGCACGGTGGGAATCCGGACCTTTAACATCCCCTCCCATCGTCTCCACCTTTCCGTTTGCGTAACCACCACCACCGCATCCGCCCCACCCGATGTTTTCATCAATAACTTGGACCAAACTTCGTCTTTATTGTTGTTAGATTTCTACCCTGCGTAATCTCTGTCACAGGTATCTGCGAAGATCTATTTTCGCCGCTAACACACAGTTCAACTTCTGTTACGGTTCCTAAAAAAGCATCAGTTACTCTTCCTCTCCTTCCACTCTCTTTCTCTCTTTACATTCCTCTTCTTATCAAAATGGTCCTTACGACAGTCGAGGTAATGGTTTATGTTCCCCATTTTTGCGCTTCTCAGCTGATTAACAAGATTCTTTGTCTTAGCCTTGATCTTTTTTTTTTGTTTTTTTAATTATTGGCGATTGATTAGTAGGAGTTGGAAAGTTTCTCTCGCTGAAAAAGTGGATCACAGGGAAGGGGTTTTCTGAGGTAACTTTCTCTGTTTGTGGAGATTGATTGAGTTTTACTTATGCTCTGATTTTTTTTGTGAGATTGTGTTCGTTGATCTTTTGGAGTAGTCAAACAACGATGAAGATTTAATCTTGGTCAAACAAGAATTTTTCTGTCTATATGCTCTGTGCTGAGGAATATGTCAAATTGTTACTCGCAAAGTACGAGATATGATCATTCTTTAAGCGAAAAATACTTATGTGTGTTGTGTTTGTGCCTGCGTGTGCTTATATTCTGATCTAGCTGTTGCATATAGTACTTTGCTCTTGGGAGACAACCAAAAGATCGACCTTTGAATTTGATAAATGTTAGAATATTCTTCTGATGGTCTCAGCTCTCAACTGTTTTAGGAATGTTGTCGTGAATTCTTCTGTCCTTCTCTTTGGGTTTGTAAGATTTATGGTACATTTAGGACAAGGTTGGATAGGGGAAGTCTGAAACAAAAAGATTCTTGTAGGCAACCCCAGCTAGTTTGGAACCAAGGGTTTGATGATGAGGATTATAGCGTTGACCCCTTTTCGTCATGGTTTTCAGGCTGAGCAATCAAGAACCCATACATCAGATGATTGTTTTCGAAATAAATGCTTAGGCCGTTCAACAAGGAAGGAGGATATCCCACGGAGGTGAGGGTTGGCACCAATTGGAGAGAAGCTGAGGACCAAGTGCTCAAGATAGTTTGGACATAATGCATTCTTGGCCTTTAGCTGCTTAGTGAAAAAAATTGACATGCAAATTTGACGGGGTAAAAGAATTTGCAGTAGTCAAGATAGTATGGTTTTAGTAGCGATAAAAGGATGAAGGCACGTGTTATGACTTATAAGCATGCATTCGGGTACAAAAGGTAGGCATAAAGGTAGCATATCACAACTAGCTTGGGACCAAGTCTTAGTTGACTTGAATTTGGAATAAAGGATGCATGTAGCTAGCCTACTTAGTTTGGTGACAAGGCTTAGTTGATATGAGTGTATTTATTTTTTCATTCATTTTCCCAAAATACTGTTTAAGTGTGGCATCGTAGCTGGGGCACAATGCCTCAAGGCTATCTTCAAAATTTCAGGATTAGAACGTAGTAAAGGAAGTGGTCAACGCGTGTTTGTACATATCTTCTTGCTAGCATACATGCTTCTTTGATTATGGGTCATCTGCACTAAATGTTGAACTTTCTCAACTCATCGTCCCTTGTGTTTTTATCCTGGGTGCTAAATAAATTTTAGCTGATGTTTTATGGGAAAGCTGTAAAAGCAACATTTAGGAACTTTATCTGATGAGTTCATCTCCTTTTTTTTTTTAACCTTGACATTGCCTAAACTTCGCGTCTTACACTTAACAAATGCATTTACGACTTTCAAGGTTGTGGTACAATGCCTTTAGCTGCCTGAACTTATTGGGATGCAAAAGTTGCGCTTGGGGCTATCATCACGTCACTTACGGAGAATTGTCACGTATGGTTATCTCGTGAAGATTAAAACTTGGTGTTGCTTTAGGGGAAAGCTACAAAGCTATGAATCACGACACGGCTGCCGGTGCGGTTACTTTACGGGTGCGGATACTTGTATACAACACTTTTTGAAAATTTGAGGATACAAGTGCAGCGGGGATACGACAAATTTTGTATATAACTTTTTACTAAATATTGAACTTTTTAACCGTGTACACTTAATATTAAACTTTTAAACATCTAAACACAACATGGACCATTTGAATCTTAATACAACTCAAATAGTTCAAACTGGGATCATACTTAAGACAACTCAAATTTGGCACCGCCATCTAACATTTGTACCCCCTTTACCCTCCTTTTCAAGCCTAGTCACATATTTTGGGTCTGTTTGACAAAGCTGTGGTTTTTAGTTTTGATTTTCAAGAAAATAAAAACTAAATCTAGTTGTGGTTTTTTTTTGGTAGAAAAAATAGGTGGATGTTTGGTATCTTTTGAGTTTTCTTTCCTCATTCTTTTTTTCATTTTTCCTTAAAATGTTCTCTTTTTCTCCAACAAAACCCTCCACCCACGTCCACTGCCAATCATCACCACCACCAAACTCGCTCCACCACCCCCTTTATCAAATCACGTATCTGTAATGACGATTGTGTGATTGGGTGTGATTGGCGAAGTTTGCGGGCATGGTGGAGGTGATAACGATGGTTGCAATGTCTAATTTGAGTGACGACGGTTGGTCGTCGTAGATCTGTAACAATGATTGTCGGGTGGAGATCTGCGACGGTGCGATGGCGGCGGAGGGGTAGGAATGTGAGTGGCAATGGTGGTTGGGTGGCGGCGCTGGTCTTGATGGCGGTCGTCGGTGTATGCGGTCGGCGGTGCTGGGTCATGGTATTGGCAACAGTGGTTGAACGTTGGCAGTGGTTATGGTTGTCAAGGGCAGTGGCTGGTGGTGGTGTGTGGTGATGGTGAAAATGGTAGTGGTGGCGGGTCATGGTGATGGTGGCAGGTCTGGTGGTCGTGGTAGTGCTCTATGTGTGATGGGGGTTTTGTTAAAATGTTGTTCATTTTTTTTTACTTCTAACAAAGTTTGAAGGTTGGATCTCAAAACAAAAACCAAAACGGGAAGCTCAAAACACCAAAATGGAGATTTCAAAAAGAGCCTTGTTTTAAAAACTGAAGGGAGAAAAAATCAGAAACTGTATGTCAAACGAGTTTTTTCTTTCCGGTTTACAATACTGGATAAAAAACTTAAAAAAAAAACCCTGTCAAACGCTACCTTCCATAATGGTTTTTTATCATTAGCACCCACACTAGAGGCATAGCAGCACTATCCGCGGTTTGACATATTTGACATCAAAAGTCTAAAAAAAGAGATATTAGAACAAATAGTTAACACACAGTCTGGAAAACATAAAACACTAAACCTTCTCCAGCCTTCAAGACCATGAAGCAAAAGAAAAATTGTTTTTAATTGAAATATGACACACTGAAACATGAAACAGTTAAACACTCAAACGTGATTGGGTGGAGGTGGAGGATGAGGAATTTGGTTTTTAATCATAGCTCCAACTCCAAGTGAGAACAGAAAATATGTTCCCAAATTGCCTACGACTTGAATTTGTGTTGCCAACCTATTCTGGTCACACCCAAGGGCCCACCAGAGGTCCCATTTTTTGCATGACGTCACCTATCCAACGGTCAACTTTTCATCGCTGTCGACATGTCACCCAGTCAACGGTCAATTTTTCAACGCTGTCAAACCGGTCAAAACATACACGCACGCGCAAGTTACGTGCATTGTTTTCGTTGACTTTCTGGGCTACTAAACTTATTCTATCGCCAATGCGACGACATCGACGACACCAACACTTGGAAAATCTACAGGAACCGCGGCATGCCTTCCCCTAAGGGGGTCGGCCACCTCCTCTAAAGGGGGGTCGGCCACCCTCCTTAAAGGGGGGTCGGCCACACCCTCTGAAGGGGGGGTCGGCCACCTCCTTAAAGAGGGGGTCGGCCACCTCCTTTAAGGAAGGGTCGGCCACCTCCCTGAAAAAAGGGGGGTCGGCCACCCTGGTCCCGGGGGTCGCCGACGCTCCCTTTTTGCTTCTCATTTGCGCACAACGGTCCCTAACGCTCACTCATCACTGCGATGGCACGGTGCCCTTTGTCGCCCGTATATCGTCACCGCAATGACCGTAGCCCGCGCGCCGGCTTCGCGACTCCTCTCCCGCACGCCGTCTTCGCGACCTTTGTCGCCCGCGTCCTCGAGATCACCCCACGACCCCTGTCGCCTGGACATCACTCCGCGACCCTCGTCGCCCACTCACTCCGCCACGCCCTTGTGCCGCACCGCTGATATAGCCGTGCCCCCAGGCTCTCTGTCACTCTACGGTGCCCTCGGCGCCACTCACTTCACCAGGCCCGTGCACCACGTCTATGACATGTGCCCCGACACCAGGTATGGTCTCGCGACAGACGTCGCTTCGCCCGTGCGCCACTTCCATGACATGTGCCCCGACACCAGGTATGGTCTCACGACAGTCATCGCAGCGCCCGTGCGCCACTTCCATGACATGTGTCCTCAGCACCAGGTATGGTCTCACGACAGTCGTCGCCGCGCCCATGCGCCACAATCAATGTCTCGTGTTGTAGGCACCGCGCCCATGCGCCACAATCATGTTGTATGCTTACGGGATGGGCTCACAATCTTAAAGCCATCGCCATCACAATCATAGGGGGGCTCCGACCCTCGCAGCGGGATGGACTCTCAACCTTATAGTCATCGCCGCCACGGGATGGGCTCACAACCTTGAAGCCATCGCCGTCACAATCACAGGGGGGCTCCGGCCCTCGCAGCGGGATGGACTCTCAACCTTATAGTCATCGCCGCCACGGGATGGGCTCACAACCTTGAAGCCATCGCCGTCTTCATTTCGGGGGGCTCCGTTCGTAGTGCTCTGGCGCAAGGACCCTTCGCAGCCGGATAGGCCACTCCTCCGGAACACTATCTCCGCCAGGGTGCCTGCGTGACTGGCCTACGTGTTTTGGCACTGGGGGCTCGCGTCAGCACCCCTAAGGACTATGACCCCCGGGTCACTTCGAGATGGGAGCAGGTCTTCGGAAGGGCATCCCGCCTGGTCCACCTGGCAGTTGGGCGTCGGGTCTTCCCCACCGCTGCCAGGACTATGGGATTCAGTAAGGGCTTGGACCGGTGGCTGGGGCAACGGGCTTACTCTGATCACGCCGTCATGGTGTTTTCAGTCTTCTCAGACAGGTAGAGAGATGCTGTGTGGGGCAAGGCAGTGCGAATTCGGGAACTGGCAGTCCAACGGAGAACCAGTATTTGTGGACCCCCTAGTGACGTCACTCCCAGGGGTGACACATGTCAGCTGGTGACACATTGATGACACCGGCACACTTTCCCTATAAATAGGGGACCTTGGATTTCATTTAAAGAGAACTCTCTCATTTGTCATTTTCACTTTCTCTCTCTAAAACTCATTCTCTGGACTTCTAGAGAGAGATACATTCGGACACCTGACATCGGACTCTTGACGTTGCACCCTTGACGTTGACCTTAGCTTGGACTGTCGGTCGCCGGCTCTATTCGCCTTCGCCTTGCCTGCACAGCACTGCCAGCCCTCGCGGCTTGTCTGGGGAGCCTTGCCCTCAGCCCTTACTCCGTCCTTGCTGTCTCTCATTTTGCACACTTGGAAGTTGACTCGGACTGCAGTCTTTGTGGCACCTCCACGTAGGCACGGACCCACTTTTCCTGGCATCAATTTGTAACACAGAAAAATGAAAGCAAAGATAGAGGAAGGCCGAAGGTAGAGGCGTAGAGCAAAGAGAGAGGAAGACACCTCTCGAGAAATGCTACCGGAGGTCATCGCGGTTGGTCACGAGGGGTCACGCTCGAGCTACTCCTGTCGCTTCTCTCTCTCTCTACCCTCTTCACAGACTTACTGGAGGTGAGGGCCCATAGTCCTTGGTGGATGCCGGTGGTTAGGTCTTGGTTACTGCAGACGCTACTCTTTCTCTCAGTCTCTCCCCTTTTGCATGTGAAGATCTGCCCTGTTATTAGGTTAATACAAGTTTTACTATTTATGTTTTGACCCTAAGACTTCTATTTTATGTTTTAACCCTTGAAAGTTACTTTTAAAATTATGTTTCCACCCCATAAATATCTGATATGCACCCAATCCGTATCGTATCCACACCCGAGCTGCGCCTGGGTATTTAGGAATTTAAATAAATTAAACAAAAGTGCCAGACGCGCAACCGACACGCACCCATGCCATATCCGACCTGCACCAGCACCCGATGCCTGTGCTTCTCCCATTTTGAAGCGCCTGTGCTTCACCCTTTTTGAAGCGCCCGTGCTTCAAAGCTACAAAGCAACATTCGTTATTTTTATCCTTTGACCTTAAGCACTAAATACGTTTTCTTTCTTTCCACAAAAATGTGGCTACTTATCATGACCATATTTAGTCTATCATCTCGATGAAAAAAGTCAGCCCAAAGATATGCAACACCACTTTGGTTGCACAGTGATTTTTTTCAAGACAAAACTACTTAGCATAGAGCTTTAAAGTTTTCTTTTTGGATGGATTTCTTGGTAGCTGGGTGTAAGTCTATAGCAAATGGGTGGCAAGAGTTCGTGAAAATTACCTGTGTTGGGAATGGGGGATTGGATCAGAGTTTGGATGGATTGCTGGTGTTGGGAAATTATTTTCACTGTTTTTGGCTTCTTTTTCAGAATATTTGTTCTTTTCAGATGGGAAAATGGGTTTGGAATCCACATCTTCAAATGAATTTCATGACCGAAAGCTGGAGTGCTTTGATTTTTGGATGCCTCGTTGATATGGATCCTCCAGTTGAGTTGGATGATTTGCTTTGTTGGAGGCCTGCAAAGGATGATGTCTTCTGCATCCCTTTCTTCTTTTCAGTTTTGAGGGATGAGCGTTGAAGTGTATTTTCCTTGGGAAGTGTTTGGCGTGCTCATACTCCTCCTAGAGTGGCCTTTTGTGTGTGTGCTGCAGTTCATAATGTCATTTTAATGTAAAAATGTTCTCCAATGAGGTAAGAATATGACTAGTTCTTTTTTTTTTAATGTGCAAGAAGGATGCCAATCATTTAGGTTGCTCCATTGTGATATTGCGAGAAGCTTTTGGTACTCGCTTTAGGGCTTTTTTGTAGTATAGGTGATGTCGAGATCAGTTAAACATTATTTGTGGAGCTGGAGTAGGGCTCACTGATAAAGCTTTATGTAAGAGATGTAGGTTTGCGCCATTATGTTTTATGTGGTCCAATTGGAGGGAGAGGAACTCGTGGGCTTTGAAGCAATGGAGACTTCTGTGTGCAGATGTGTTCATCTATGAACCTCTTGTTTCTAAGTCATGGAGCTCCCAAAAATCCTGATGCTATCTAAGCTTTAATCATGGATGATTCCAGATTAGGATCAGCTATCTGAGGTGGATCTGATGTGGGGTTTTGTGTTTTGTTCAGATTTCTGGTTTGGTTAGGGCCGCTTTCCCCAAAAACAAAAAATGCCAACTGTGGTCCTATCTTTGATTTAAATTTCTTGTAAGTAGGTTGTTTTGGTATTGAGTTTTAGAATATGAACATCCTGTTTTCGAGAAGTTTTCACGTTTTTTTATTGGAATGCTTCAAATAAATAGGAGCTGTTTTGTATGTATTTTGATTTCATTTCAGACATTCTTAGCTTCCATTGCCTATATGCATCTGTTTCATAGGGGTAATCTGCATCACATATGCCCTTTTACTTGGGAAATCAGCTATGAAGCACGGGTGCGGCGTTTTGGCCGATGCACCAGCACTTGGTGCGATCAGGTGCATGTGCAGCTGGTTGCGCACAGGGTGCGTGTGCATAATACTTTGATTTTTCAATTAAATTGTTAACCTTTGGTTGCGGCTCCGACATGGCAGGGACACGACTTGGAGACCCACCGGGTGCTTGAGGGTTCAAAGTCGGATCTGGGAATAGGGATGGCAATGGGGCGGGTCGGATGCGGATCTTATAAGATCCGCACTCGCCCCGCTACCCTTGAAATCCCACCCCGCCTTGCCCCCGCCCCACACCGGGTTATATAATCTCAAATCCATATTCGACCCTAAAATGTTTTAAAAAACCCGTCCCTGCCCCGCCTTGACCTTATGCCCTCGAAATCCGTCCATGCCCGCCCCGCCTTGCTCTGGCACTTGGCAAACCTGCTTTTTTATCATGGATTTCAATAATTTTTGCACTACAAATTTGTATCAAAACAAATAAAATTGACAGATGCCAAATCAATGTCCAAAATCCTAAAGGATAGATTAGATTACATCACAGTTCGAATAAATTATACTACAATTCAAACAGATTACACGACATCTACGAAATAGCTTAATTTCAATACAAAAGCCGCAAAACAATCCCATAGAAGTAGCAAATACGAATACAACTACAACAAGTAGCACAACGATTTCCAAAATGGTGCAGCTGGTCCTTACTCCAAATACAAATGGAGTCACTGTTCACTGTAAAAAGTTAAAAATAAAAAAATGACATTAAAACAAAATAGATAAAAGAAGGTAAAGAGTCGAATTAAAATGAAGTACAAATTGCATAAAGAGTCGTACATCTGTAACACATGAGTTGTCACCATCTTTGTCATCATAAATTGTTGAATATCCCTTGTGTGCTAGATTAGATACACCTATAGCACAATAAAACAAATTTAAAGTGCACGTCAAAATTCAATGTATAGTCAGAGATGTGTAGGTTTCCAATTTCTTTTTTAATTGGCAATTTGTGTTGAAAGGAGGACTACACACCATCAACAGAAGAGTTGGACCCGAAAATTTTGAAAACAAGTTTCTACTTTCTTTTTTAATTGGCAATTTGCGTTCAGAGAGTTGGAAGTTGACGGCACGCCATGAAGACTTGAAACAGAAAATGTTGATTGCACATTATCAAGAAGCTGCAATTAATTACTAAGGGCACACCCTTTAGGCCGAAAGTCAGATCAGTTTTTGTTTCTGCACAATAAGACCTCATAGAAAATTAAAAGAGAGAGTTTAGGTGAATCATGAAAGAACCATGCTCAAGATTGCCATTTGCTCAGCAATCAACATCTACCCAAGAGTCTAAGCTGGTCCAAGGACCTGGCTCAGCCATTCAACTGGAAGAAGAATTGCAACCCATTTGGTAAAACACCCAAATTGACTAACAGAGAATGGAGCTAAGTACAGAGTTAGAGTATGAATTATAGTATTACTACACAGATTAACTAACAAAGAATGGAGCTAAGTAGCCAACTTTCGAAATTGGCAGTAGATCACGGTAGCACAATATACTCAGATGACAGTGCTCACGGTAGCAACGGCTTGCTGATGATCGATACCATCATCACGGCGGCGATGGCTTGCTGATGGCTCGCTATTGGGTCAGTCGCTAACGGTGCCGTTATGTCAGTTGCCGATGGTGCGAAGGAGAGGGAGAGAAGAAGGCGCGACGGTGGCGCGACACCTTTGTCGGCAGATGAAAATTAGGGTTGGCGCAGCACCTTTGTTGTCGGCAGAGAGTGATAGATTGATTGGAAATTAGGGCTAGGGAATAGGGATTATAAGGACATCTTACATATGTGTGGGATGGACGGCTATGATTAAAGGTGAATAGGGTTAATATAACAGGGCGGGAACGGGTCGCGGGGCTATTTGGACTAAATACCATACCCGCCCCTAACTTGTTGCGGATTTAAAAAAAAAAAATCATACCCCCCCCCGTGGCTTAGTCAAAATCAAAAGACCCGCTTCTATAGGAGCGGGGCGGGTCGGGGATCTGTCGGTTGCTGGTCTTATTGCCATCCCTCCCTATTTGGGAACAAGTTATCTAGGTCAGAATAATGATTGGCGACCTTGGGGCAAGAGAGGAAGAAGAAGAAGAAGAAAGCGGTAGCGACTGTGTCTGGCTATGGACATCGTCGTGTGTTACTGAAGAAGAAAAAGAAAGAAGTAGAAGGAGGTACCTGATGGGCTCATCTTGGAAAAGAAGGACGGCCTCTGTTCTTGTCTTGGAAGAAGAAGAAGAAGAAGACTGTCTCCCTTCTCTGTTATTGTCTTATTGTCTTGGAAGAAGAAGAGTGTCTCTCTTGTCGATGTTACTGCTACTACATGACTTTTTAATTTTCAATGCCTTTATTTGGAACCCACTTATTAGCTTATTATCCAAACTAACCCCATACATTTTTAGAAATACTAGTAATACCCAAACTTAAACAAACAATATTATATTCAGCTATAAAATTTTAATAATTCCAAAACAGCCTGCCAATATAACAAACTTTCTCACTAATTTGGTTGGAAGGATTAATCTTTCTTACACATATTAAGATCTTATTATTCACATACATAAGCCTATATAGGCAACTTAAGGTTAGTTGCCAGTACCATCTGGCCGTCCATCCATTACGAATGGACGGGTTAGATCTTTTTTATTTTAAAGTAAACTTCACTGTCCGTCACTTAATGTAACAGACGGTGAAATTTACAATATTACCCCCAGTTTGCCTACTAATTCCTTCGAAACATTAAATACCTTCGAAGCATTTTGGTCAAAATCACTGTCCACTAGAAAATGTAGCGGATGGTGGATTTTTTTTTTTAAAGTTAGATCTAGTCTGTCCATCCATCCATCCAGATCGCATTGACAACTTATTTAAGTCGTTCAGCGAGGGTAAGGGATTATGTCCACACACACAAAATTTGCCGTATCCCTGTGGCACCTGTATCCTCCTTTTTTCATAAAATGACGTATCTACACCCACACCGGAGTCTGTGCTTACTAGGAAATCAGTAAGAGGTGTAGAACCAAAATTTTTTTTTGAATATGAGGTTGATGTCAGACTTTGTTCAGAACCTGGTGGAAGCGAATAGTAGGACATGTCTTGAAGGCTAGAAAATCATTGTGCCTCTGGGTTACATTTATCGTGGAAGATTCCTAGTATTTACTATTAACCTAAGAAGCACGGATTCCGGTGCGGGTGCGGATATGATACGGGTGCAGATACGTGGATACGACATTTTTGAAAATTTTAGGATACGGGTGCGGCTGGGATACGGCAAATATTTTATATATATATTTTTATTATGTACAATTATTATTAAATTTCTAAGCAATTTGGATCTTAAAAAGTGTATAAAAAGACGGAGTGCAATTTAATTCAGCCAATTCAACCATTCATCAGTAGTACAATACCATCAAATACATAAAAACCACCACCAAATAGATCATATGTATATAACAAAAGTGGCAATATAGTATCAAAGTTTGCAAAATTGGTTTCAACATCCCTCAATTTTTAACTATTGAACCGCTGCTTTAAGCCTTTGACACATGTTAAACAATAAACACTGTATAAATTGGTTCCAACTTTCAATTCACAATCCACATCCAAGTCACAAAAGGTAGCAAAGAGAGATTTGAAGACAGAAGAAAGGAAGAGGAGACTTATCTTTGGAGAAATGCTGCCGGAGGTGACTAGAAGTCTTCTTGGGTGGTCGCCGGAGGTTGCCTGAGGTCGTCGGAGGTCGCGGGTGGTCGCTGGAGGTCGTGGGTCGTCGCTTGTGGTCGCGGGTTGTTGCGGCTGGTTGCGGGTGGTCGAGGGTAGTCACCGGTAGTCGCGGATGGTCGTCGGTGTCGCGGGTGGTCGCGATGGTTTTTGGTGGTCGCGGTTGTTCGATGGTGTCGACGGTGGTTGCGGCTGTTCAGTGGTGTTGTGGGTGGTCGCGGCTGTTCGATGGGTGTTGCGGGAGGTCGCCGGTGTCGAGGGAGGTCGCGGCTGCTGCGATCTCTCTTTCTCTCTATTAGATGAGTGTGCCCTAATTTGGTAACACTTATTTTATGTTTTCACCCCTACAAAATTTAAATTTCATGTTTAACCCCCGAAATATCTTCTGGAAATTATGTTTCAACTCCCGAAGTGTCGGATCCGCACCCGAACCGTATCCTATCCGCACCCGAGCCGCACCCGAATTTCGACAAATAAAAAAAATAAATAGAAATTAACGGGTGCGCACCCGACACGCACCCGAGGCGCACCCGAGGCGCACCCGTGTCCGATGCGCACCCGACCCCGATACTCCCCCCTTTTGAAGCACCCGTGCTTCATAGCTATGAACTGAGTTCTGTAGTTTGTATTACTGGCATTGAACCGTGAGGCATGAGAGTTCTGTAGTTTGTATTACTGGCATTGAACTGTGAGGCATGAGGCTTTTAGGGACTAATTTCGCACGGCTTATTTTGTAGGTGGATTTTTGCTGGTTAGCAGTTGCCGTTCTTTTAAATGTTTGGAGGCAACACCTATAATACTGCAGTTCCTGTTTCTCTTGATGAGAACTGCTTGCTGTATCCTGCTAATGCATCAAATCCCCTGCAGTTATTTGAGAATGGTGAGTATGTTTTACTCCGGTATATTGTTCCTTGTACGCAAACTAATTAAGGATATACAATTAGTTGGATGGATTTCACTTGCATACAATAGTTAAGGTTTGTGCCTGTTTTTTCTTGATTGCTTTTGATTTGAACTTCCATGCTTTGCAACAGTAAAGTTTCATTGTTAATAGGTGATCATGGCTACAAAACAGAAAATCACCCCGTCTGCATGAATCAGGGTAAGGTTACATTCAAATAACCTCCTCAGACCTTGCATGGCTTGTGCCTTGTTCATCGGTCATAAGTGATATTTCGGAGAAAGGTTCTATTAATTATGCCATGTCCATAAATATATTTATGTTGGAATTACAATTATGACCTTGTTACTTGTTAGGAAGCACAAAACAAGTGAGAGAGTGGAATAGAAATGTTTAGGTGGATGAGTGGGAGCACAAGGATGGAATAAGAAATGAGGATATTTACTTGACAGCAATTGAGGAGAAGACAAGGATATATGTGACCTAGATAACTTAAGACTTTACATACCCTTGTGAGAAAAATTAACTTTTAATGGTGGAGGAAGAGGAGGGGCGTAGGGTTAACTGAGAATTACATGGATAGGAGTGAAAGAGGACTTGATTGGTTGATCTACTGTGGTAAACGTGAGTTTGCAGTTTGCAACAAAGGGTTTATTTGGCTGATTTATATCTTTATGATCCTTTTTTTCCAGTAGTTGCCACATCTTTACTGTAACCTTCTTATTCTAAAATGCACTATCTATTTTCTAGTGATGCAAACCATGTTATCACCTTGCCGTTCTCAATGTTTTGGTTCTCTATTAGTTTGACTGAACTGCAACCACTGCTACAGTACAACTTTGGTGTAATGTTGATCCGGTTTTTGTAGAAGAACATAACAGCTCTATTTTTCGGCCTAATAAACGATTAAGGGAATCGGAAGCTCTTTCAAGGCAGATTTCCCTGAGTCATAATATATATTATGATGAAGCTGATCGAGCAATAAGCATTCCAAATCAGAATCCCGTGTCAAGTGGTTTAAGACTGTCAAATGATGATGATGAGCGCAACTCTTCTATAACCTCTGCAAGTGGAAGTATGCCGGCATCGCCATCAATCATCTTGTCTCTTGGTGATAACATTAAGATTGAACTTGGTCGGCAAAAGGATGAGTTTGATCAGTATATTAAGACTCAGGTACTATTGGCTATTTCTCTCCAGTTGAACTGTTAGGTAAAGCTCACCCAGGCATCATTTGATATTCAGATTGAAGCATTTATTATCTGCAAAATCTGTTAATGTTATACAAGTGTCCAGGGTTGACTAACTCGTGTGTTTGTGCCTGTTGATTGATTCTAATACCTCATTCGTAACCAAGGAAACAAGAATGAGTCCTTTTCTATCCGTGTTTTCTTTAACCACACCGTGTTATAATACAAGTCAGAGCATGCCTTACTTTTGATGTATTGTGCATTGTTGTTGGATTTAGGCGAGTTTACGGGTTTTATCTCATTCTTCCCTAAATCTTACTCCCTCAAATTTCTGTGTGCGTGTGCATTAACATTTGAGACAGGATATCTAGCCAAGTGTTCGTTTGTGCATTTTATGTTCTATTGTGTAGTAGATTACATCCTTCTTTGGTGTCAATTTTGGTAATTGAAGATCTGACATTCTTCCTGCAAGTACTTTTAGAACTGTGATAAATGAGTAGGTTAGGTACTTAAAAGTACTTGAATAGCTTAACGCTAGGTAGTTAAAAGTACTTGAACAGCTTTAAGCTGACATGTAGCGCTCTTTAAACAGGAACAAAATCTGCTGAAAGGGGTAAGGGACATAAAGCAGAGACACATGGTATCTTTTCTTACCGCCATTGAGAAAGATGTCGGCAAGAAGCTACGCAAAAAAGATCTTGAGATAGAGAACATAAACCGCAGGAACAGGGAACTGTTTGAGAGAATAAAGCATGTCGCGACTGAAGCCCAGAATTGGCGATATCGAGCAAAGTACAACGAGTCAGTTATTAACATCTTGAAAAACAACCTTCGGCAGGCACTCTCACCGAGTGCTGACCAAGGGAAAGAAGGATTTGGAGAGACGGATATAGATGACGCTGCCTCTTCGATTGACCCAAACAACTACCTCGACATGCCTGGAGGGTCTGGGAAGTCTGCTTCCATAAAGAATAAGATGATTTGTAGAGCATGCAAGGCCAAGGAGGTGTCTATCTTGTTGATGCCTTGTAAGCACTTGTGCTTGTGTATAGATTGTGAAGGGTTAGTCAGTATTTGTCCTGTATGCCAGTTAATGAAAACTGCTAGTGTGCAGGTGTACCTGTATTAAAAAATGAGTCACAAATAACTAGCTTGAAAATTTACTTATACATACCGTTTCACTTAAGAATCTCAGTTTGAAGTTTCTACGTGGTTTTGGGTTGCTGTTTCAACAAAGGCATGTTCAAAATAGACGCTCAAGATTTTTTCGCCCGGTATCACAAATTTGCTGCTGTATGAAAGGAACAATTGCAGTCTTTCGTCTTAGAGCGACTCGTGCAGCAGGGGAGTCATTTGGTTAATTACATCTAGGGTAAAATTATAGTCAAGCACACTAAGTTTTAAAAGATAACAACTGTCCTTCTGTCATTGACCCGTTAAAATATTAAACTTTTTTGCTTGTGTGATCAAATACGTATTTTCTAAATGACAAGATTGTCCTAAGTTGTATATATACAAGGTATATATAATATAAAAATCTGATATCCTAATTTTCCAAATTGGGGTTTCAACCCTATCTCTCTCTCACCATTTTATGTTAGTCACCATTGCAATCAACTGCCGCTACCAATACCAACACCACATTATCCACCACCTACACCCGACGGTAGACCACCTAAGGCCAACTCCCACCATATCAGGAGCATACCCACCAACCGCAGCCAACATCACCTAGTCTGCCACAAACCCACCACCGTCAACGATCCATTACCACCCATGACCAACTTCGGTAATTAGCAACAATATGCATCACTTCACAAATTTGCACTTAGAATTGTAGTTCTAGATCTAAATTTTGAGCAATAACGTCGCAAGGTAGAAACGACGGTTTGCTAGACCATCCATCTCGTGGGGTGTGTGTGTGGGTGTGTTGAAGCTAAAGAAGTGTGAAGGGATGGTGATGGTGGGGTTGTATGATGAGATGAAGGGAAGAGGCGGATTCTTGAAGAGGAATGACATTTGAAAAATTACATTCCTAAGTGACACACGGTGGCCCTTGATGGCACAAGGAGACTGTGTGTGGCACTCGACTTGCCGCTCGCAAGAAGAGTCCGCCAACCCATCCCAACAATTTAAAGTAAGCAGTGTATCAACATCGCATAAAACAGTGCCCAAAGAGTAAATTTCAACACGAGGGCAAAACGGTCACAAATATCTTCATTACTTCAATAGCATCATTACAACTTACAAAAGGCTTTGTTTGCATCCACAGTGTACAATCTAGCTAGACAGGCAAGCTAAAACAAAGCAAGGGACTCTCGGGTATGGGTGTGCATGACTCCCATATAGTACCATTAGGAGGAAAAACCAAAGTGACAGTAGTAGATGTAACTATGTGCAAGGAGTCATAGTGCCCCTTTTTAGAGAAATACAACTCGAAATGACTTGAAATTTTACAGGGAAACTTAAATATATACAACGGTGGTCTCCACCAAAATTGAACAAAAACGCACGCCTGGATCTTTAGATCTTCACTGTTGGCTTTTGACGTGCGCGGGCACTGCAATTGGGCGCGCGGGCGCTGTGCTTGACGGGCGCATGGGCGCGAGACTTGATGAACTTGTGAGGGCGCATGGGCGCCTGTTGGAAGGGCGCGGGGGCGCTGAGCTGGATGGGCGCGGGGGCGCTGTGCTAGGCGGGTGCAAGGGGCAGCCCGTGACATTCTCCCCCACTAGAGCTGTTGACGCCCTCGTCAACTTCTGCATGTGGTAGGCTTCAATCTTGTCGGCGTAGGCTGCTAAGTCTGCTGCTCGTTCCCAAGTGTTTTCTTCATCCATTTGTCCCTGCCACTTGACTAGGTACTCCTGATGGCGTTTGCGGGAAGCTATAATCACTCTATCATTCAAAATAGCTTCGGCAACTCGCTTTCCTGCTGCTTTGGGTTTGATTCCTTGTCTTTTGATTTGGCCCCTGGAGGGGTCGGCTGTGTCTTCATAGAATGGCTTCAACATGCTGACGTGAAAGACGGGATGGAGCTGGCGGCTCCACCAATGAGGCGGATCAACTTTGTAAG
Organism: Escallonia herrerae; assembly: GCA_033070095.1. Lineage (NCBI taxonomy): Eukaryota > Viridiplantae > Streptophyta > Magnoliopsida > Escalloniales > Escalloniaceae > Escallonia > Escallonia herrerae. Next base: position 1,583,745 of record JAVXUP010000004.1, on the reverse strand, counting down.
CCATCTTGCCTATCTTCTTCACTATAGTCAGGGGTCCCTCATATTTCTGCAAAAGACGAGAGTCTCTTCCCCTTAGAAATTTGCGATCCTGTTGCAGTAGCTTAACCATAACTTTGTCGCCCACGTTAAACTCTTGAGATCTCCTGTTCTTGTCAGCGTGTTTCTTCATTCTTCTGGCTGCTTTCTCAAGGTAGGAGTGAGCTAGATCTATATTCTGCCTCCATTCTTCACTGAAGCTTATGGCCCTTGGGGATTTCCCGGCATTGGGGACGTTTACCGTGTGGGGTAGTAACGGTTGTTGTCCATTTACAATCTCAAAAGCACTCTTCCCTGTCGAAGAGCTTTTGCGTGAGTTGAAACACAGCTGGGCAACATCCAATAGCTTGACCCAATTTTTCTGTGTTGCACTGACAAAATGGCGGAGGTACTCTTCTAACATGGAATTGAACCGCTCCGTCTGACCGTCTGATTCTGGATGATAACTTGAACTCATCGAAAGTTGGGATCCGAATAACTTAAAGAGTTCAGTCCAAAAGTTTCCAGTGAAGCGGGAGTCCCGATCACTGACAATGTCTTGAGGCATTCCCCAATACTTCACCACATACTTAAAGAAAAGTTGCGCTGTGTCTTCAGCTGAGCAATACTTGGGTGTTGCGATAAAGCTCGCATACTTGCTAAACCGATCAACGACAACAAGAATTGTGCCTAAGTCTTCAACCTTCGGCAGACCAGTGATGAAATCCAATGACACACTCTCCCACGGTCTCTTGGGGACCGGCAGCGGCTGTAGTAACTCTGCTTTCTTCTTACGCTCCACCTTGTCCTGCTGACAAGTAAGGCATGTTTTCACATACTCTTGCACTTCATCCCCCATTTGGGGCCAGTAGTAACCTTGTTGAAGGAGAGCTAATGTTCTTTCTCCTCCGGCATGGCCTGCCCAAAGGGTGTCATGACATTCTCGAATCAATGTTCGTCTCAGATCATCGACTCGGGGAACGTATACCCGTCTTCCTTTGGTCATCAGCAAACCATCTTCTTGCCAAAACTGTCGAGTTTTACCGCTCTCGATCAGTTTCAGTAGTTGTTGGGCAACCGGATCCCTGGTAAGGGCCTTCTTGATTTTTTTTCCGATGTTGATGGCAACTCGGCTATCTGCTCTAACAATAGCATTCATGGCCATCAATGCTACCTGATCTAGTTCGGCTCTCCTGCTGAGGGCGTCTGCTACGCTGTTGGTTGAGCTTGTCCTGTACTCGAGCATGAAGTTGAATTCTGCCAAAAGTTCCTGCCACCTGGCCTGTTTCGAAGTGAGCTTAGATTGACTCAAGAAGTGGCTCACTGCAGTGTTTTCCGTCTGCACTATGAAGCTAGAACCAAGCAGGTAGTGCCTCCAAATTCTGAGACAGTGTACTACCGCGAGCAACTCTTTCTCATGAGTGGTGTAGCGACGTTCTACTTCGTTGAGCTTCCTACTCTCATATGCCACCGGGTGGCCTTCTTGCATTAGAACCCCTCCTAGTGCAAAGTCAGAAGCATCTGTATGAACTTCAAAGGACTTCGACACATCAGGGAGAGCAAGTACCGGATCTTCAGACATAGCCTGCTTCATAGCCGAGAAGGCCGATTGACACTCCTTGGACCATTCCCAAACATTGCTCTTCTTCAAAAGTTCGGTTAGGGGATGGGCCATTCTTGAATAATCTCGGACAAACTTCCTATAATAGTTGGTCAATCCAAGGAGAGATCTCAGTTCTGAAACATTCGTCGGCGGCTGCCACTCCTGTATCACTTGAACTTTAGCTGAGTCCATCCTTATCTGACCCTGTTCTATCACATGGCCCAAGAATTTAATCTTGGTCTGGGCAAAAGTGCATTTTGACAGCTTCACGTATAGCTCGTGCTCCCTCAGTCGGGCAAGCACCTTCCTCAAGTGCTTCAGATGCTCGTCCAAGCTGGAACTGTAGATCACAATATCATCGAGATACACCACTACAAAATCGTCAATGTAGTCCCGCAAAACCTGATTCATCAAGGTGCAAAATGTGGCCGGGGCGTTGGTCAAGCCGAACGGCATGACCAGGAACTCATACGCCCCGTATCTGGTGACACAAGTTGTCTTCGCCTCGTCACCTTCGGCAATTCGGACCTGCTAATACCCAGACTTCAAGTCCAACTTGGTAAACACTCTCGCCCTACTAAGCTGATCAAAACAGTCGGCGACTAACGGAATAGGATACTTGTTCCGAATAGTCACCTTGTTTAGCGCCCTGTAGTCCACACACATCCGCAAGGAACCATCTTGTTTCTTCTGGAAGAGGACTGGTGCACCGTAAGGCGACTTCGCTGGAGTGATCAAACCCGCATCTAGCAACTCCGTCAATTGTTTTCTGAGTTCAGCAAGTTCTGGTTGTGACATCCGATACGGAGCTCGGGCGGGTGGCTTCGTGCCTGGCACGAGCTCTATCTCATGGTCAATTGCCCTTCTAGGTGGCAATTTCTTCGGCAATTCATCAGGCATCACATCTTCAAAGTCATTTAATATCACTTTAACTTCTTTCGGTAATGGTCCCGATACTTCTTCAATTTCATCCCACCGTAGCATGGCAAGGTAGGTTGTTTCATCTCGTTTTAATCCCCTTTTCAACTGGAGGGCTGAGATAGAACGCTCTCCCGCCCTAGAAGATATAGTTGGGATGACACATGGTTTATTCCCAAGCATGACTAGCGAGTTGGTACATGGCATCACTGTGGTCTTCGTGTCACGTAGAAACTCCAACCCAAGGATCAGTTTAAAGTCGTCCATGATGACTACTGAAAAGTTGGTCCTTCCTTCGTATGGGCCAATCTTGATCAAAACAGATCTCGCTATCCCCGCTACTGGCTATGCGGCGGAGTTGATAGCCTTCACCCGTCCGCACCCTTTTTCTAGAGTTAGACCCAGTCTTTCCACTTCGGTGCTAGAAATGTAATTATGGGTAGCTCCTGTGTCCACCATGGCCCTGATGGCCTTCCCGTTAACCTTGATGTCCACATACATCAAGCCTTTTCCTCGTACATCACCCTTTTTCTTTGGCGGCATGTCTTTAGGCTCTTCTCCAGTCGAGCTCTTTTTGGGGTTCCCAACCTGTGTTGTCACCGCATTACACCACTGAGGAAAGGCCCCGACGGCATCTTCCTCTTCATAATCTTGTGTGTCTGTTTGCTCATCTGTTGGTGGGTGCCTTGGTCGAGAGCTAGATTGTTCCCCACGTTGCACCTGCCCAATGTTGTCAAAGAAGGCATTCATCATCTGTCGCTGCGGACAGTTAGCGATCACGTGCGGTCCTTGGCACAAGAAGCAACCCCTGAAAGGAGGTTTCTTCACTTCTCCACTTGTGCTAGCGTCAGGCTTGGCTTTGAACCCAACTCCACTCTTCAGTTGGGTAGAAGAGTTTGACGCCCAACTGCTTTTACTGCCCCAACTTTGGTTTGGCATTGGACCGCCTGGCTTCTTGCCACCAATACCTCTGCTTGGATTTCCTCTCTGAGGGGGTCTCTGTGGCTCGGAGTTGTAATCTGAAAGGCTCTCGGCAGCGATGATGGCTTCATTAAGGTTATTCACCCGACGTCTATTAAGCTCGGTACGAGCCCATGGTTTTAACCCTTCCATGAAGAAGAAGAGTCTGTCGACTGCGGACATGTCACTGATGTCCAACATCAAGGCAGAAAATGCCTGGCAATACTCCCGGACCGATCCGGTGTGCTTGCATTCCAGCAACGCTTTTCTCGCGTTGAATGCGGTGTTTTCTGGGAAAAACTGACTCTTTAGCTCACGTTTGAGTATCTCCCATGTGTTTATGACGCAAGACCCATCTTCGATCTCTGCGTACTTCTTCCGCCACCATAACTTGGCATCTCCAACCAAGTACATGGCAGCCATCGACACCTTTGTCGCTTCCGAGTCTACTCTGATGGCTCGAAAGTATTGTTCTACATCGAAAAGGAAATTTTCTAATTCCTTGGCGTCACGGGCTCCCCCGTAACTCTTGGGCTCTGGCACTCGGGGCCTCGACGAGTGCTCCGCACCCCCAGCGGGTGTGTTAACCACTGCACGACTAAGAAGCTCCACTCGATCCTGGAGTTCTTGAAATTTAGACTCCCAGTCTATACCTCCACTGTGCCGTGTATGGTGTTCCACTCGATCTTGAAGCTCCTGAAACTTCCCCTCCCATTCCATGCTCTCAGCATATCGGGTATTATCAGTGGCTTCAAGATTCACTTCCAACGCGTCAAGGCGAAGGGAGAATTGCTTCAGGATGCCTGGGGCATCCTGGTCACTCTTGAACATGTCATGTATCTGTGCTTCCAAAGCATCGATTCTCTCTTTCGTGTTGGCCATAGTTTTTCTCAACAAACTATCCCACAATATTTTCTTAGCTGAAGCCACGGTCCCTTGGACAACCGCGGCTCTGATACCACCTGACACACGGTGGCCCTTGATGGCACAAGGAGACCGTGTGTGGCACTCGACTTGCCGCTGGCAAGAAGAGTCCGCCAACCAATCCCAACAATTTAAAGTAAGCAGTGCATCAACATCGCATAAAACAGTGCCCAAAGAGTAAATTTCAACACGAGGGCAAAACGGTCACATCTTCATTACTTCAATAGCATCATTACAACTTACAAAAGGCTTTGTTTGCATCCACAGTGTGCAATCTAGCTAGACAGGCAAGCTAAAACAAAGCAAGGGACTCTCGGGTATGGGTGTGCATGACTCCCATATAGTACCATTAGGAGGAAAAACCAAAGTGACAGTAGTAGATGTAACTATGTGTGAGGAGTCATAGTGCCCCTTTTTAGAGAAATACAACTCGAAATGACTTGAAATTTTACAGGGAAACTTAAATATATACAACGGTGGTCTCCACCAAAATTGAGCAAAAACGCACGCCTGGATCTTTAGATCTTCACTGTTGGCTTTTGACGTGCGCGGGCACTGCAATTGGGCGCGCGGGCGCTGTGCTTGACGGGCGCATGGGCGCGAGACTTGATGAACTTGTGAGGGCGCATGGGCGCCTGTTGGAAGGGCGCGGGGGCGCTGAGCTGGATGGGCGCGGGGGCGCTGTGCTAGGCGGGTGCAAGGGGCAGCCCGTGACACTAAGTCATGGATAAACTGGTCTTTTTGTCAAATCATTATGTATTTTAGTACTTTCGTTGGATAAGGGACATAAGTGTCATTTATTCAAACTAATAGATACGTATATAATTTTATCCTAACCTCAAGGATATAAGTAACTTTCAAGTATGGCAATGTCATCAATGTAGGGGTAAAGATTTTTTTTTTTAATGTGCAACGACAAAAGCTAAAGGGCTATGCTAATTTCTTAGGATAATTAAAACCCCAAAAATCCGTCCTAATATAACCACTGTCAGTTTCCTCCAGTGGATGGTGCCGTAGTAGAGTAGCTCCCTTCTTTATTGTGCGATTTTGTGTGGGTAATTTTAGGGTTTTTCGATGGGTTTTTGTGGTAGAAATTTGGCGGATGGCATTCACAGTACACTGCGGATCTATTGTCTGCAGGTGTGGGTTTCCCTCTATTAGGCGTCAGAGTGTGGATGTTAGGTGTTGATAAGTTAGGATGTCATTGGGTGCACAGTGATCGGTAGGGGTGAGCACTGTTCAGTTTGGAGGTCAAACCACAAATCGAAGAATGGACCTCGGTTCATAAATTCTTAAACCAAACCAAATCAAGACACCTCGGTTTGAACGGTTCACTTGGTTCAAATTGAACGATTCGGATAGGTTCGAGCGTGGTTTAAACATTATTTTGTTTCAAGAAAAAATAATAGTCCAATAACAAAAAGTTACATCGTAGTTGTATTACATGATAAATTGAAAAGCTTAACCAGTCAGCAAGTGTGAAAGTCCAATAAAGTTACGTTACATAATGAAATGAACCATTAATCCGGTCAAAAAAGTAAAACTTAAGTGCAAGACAAGTTTTAAAGACAAAGCATCAAGATAATACATGACAGTGGGTTAATGTCTGCTCCATTACTGATTACTGATCAAAATGGTGCACTTTGGACATCTTGCAAAATGGTGCACTTTGGACATCTTGCTGCCATTACGATTTCAGTCAAACATAACACTATGAAAGAGATTGAAAACATTTTAAGTTTACCTGCCAAATAACATTAGATCAAAATATCAATTGAAGGGAAGGACATAGATTGTCATGAAATGCTACAATAGTGAAACTTAATATGGCCAAGTGACCTTTGCCAATCCAATAAGAACTTCAAGACTTATGCCAACTGCCAAGATTCCACTTTTCACATTCTGGTTAATCTGCAAAACAAGTGGCACGTTCAATAAACAAGCAGCTTATTGAATAAACAAGCTGCAAAATAACTGCCAAGTTCAATAATCTACAAAACAGGTGGCAAGTACTCCATGGAAGAATTATTTATTCGTGTAAAGTATTGCTAACCACTAGTGTGGCACTGTAATAGGCGGTATTGCACTTTACACTCTAATGCCAGTAACCAGGTCCCTTGACAATAAGGATATGTTTCACACTATTAGTCTATAACCAGGTACCTTGATAATACCTTGTAACAAGCAAACTCAGGAAACAATGGAGAGGTTAAAAACAATTGAGTGAATGCATCAAAAAGGTTTTGCATCATCTTATCTTCCTTTTTATCTTTCTCCTTAGTCATATGTGCCTATGGTCACTGTACCCTGAGAAGTCAGCCTATGTACACCTAATCATTTTTCTTCCTTCTTCGTTGCTTCTTCAATATAAATAGGAAAAATTGCAAAAAACAACCTCGTGGTTTGGGTCAGTAGCAAAAAGACCCCTGCTATTACAAAAGTTGCAAAAGAACACCGGTGGTCGCAAAAGTGTTGCAACTCACGGTTTCTGTTACGAAATAAAAAAAATTGTCCAAAATACCCCTGTAAAATTGTCCAAATGAAAAAATTGCCCTTCATTCTTCGCCATAAGCCCAAGCCCTAATTTGGGCCGGTGTGAGCAAGCAGGTGAGGCAACAAGAAGGGGACGGGATGGAAGGGGAAAGGGGAACGCTGGTCAACTGCGAGGGCCGAAGCAACGGACGGAAACCAACAGTGGTAGACAGACAGAAGAAACGGCCGAAGCTACGGCCGACCAAAGCTAACCAGAGGGAGGAAAAGAGAGATCGAGACTACCGATGTGAGTGATCGAGACTACCGATGTGTAGACCGTAGATCCCTACACTTCGGCCTTTCACCACCACGACGTCAGATAAAAAACAAATGGTGGAACCCAAAATTTATGAACAGATCCGGGTGGAGCAGACACCGGCGCCGCCGGCGATTGTGATGTGGTAGGTGGCGGTGGTTAGGGTTTGGCTGATTGGAGTAGGAAAAAAATCAAGATTTGGAGAAAAAGGAAATAAAGGGCATTTTTTGTCATTTTGTTAGAATAATCTCTACCAAACGCACTATTCAGGCGCGTGAACATCACATGTCGTTAGTTTGAATGATTTTTTAACGGTTGTAAGACTTTTGCAACCGCATGTGTTCTTTTGCAACTTTTATAACAGTAGGAGTCTTTTTGCAACAGACCCAAACCACGAGGTTGTTTTTTGCAATTTTTTCATATAAATAAGTAGTTGAAAGTAGATCAAGCATATTGACTACAACAAATGTTGTAAATCGTAAAAAAAAAAAAATTAAAAGTAGAAGAGAAAGTTCTGAGATAAATTCTTACCCCCAACTTAGTTCAAACTGGATTAGCCCTTCAATTGAGTTCCTATACTTTGTAATAAGATCCCTAAAATTATATGATATAACTTAAATATAATTCTCAATAATTAGGGAATACCCGGCAATCCCAGTCAAACTGGGAGATCAATAATTATCTTATCAGAGATCGTATCGCGATCCTTGAGGATCCTAACGCGATCCTAACACATATGACCCACGACCCAGTCCTACTAGGAGTCTTCTCCTATAGCTATATAAAGGGGTATACCCCTCCAGGTAAGGGAGAATTACACAATTCATGCTTTTTCAGAGTTACTATTATGTAGTTGCGCTCTGACTTAAGCATCGGAGAGTTCTCCGTCAGGAATCCCACCCAGCGGTCACTCATTTTCTGTCTTGCAGGTCATCGGTCCAGGTTCGAGTTTCGAAAAATACGGGGAGCATATTTTTAGCAGGAACAGATTAGCGCCATCCGTGGAACCCATCAGCCTAATCGCTTGACCTTAAGAAAAATTCAAACACTCGTTTTGCAAGCAACTCTAAATGGAAGGCCTTTGCTTGCATTTGACCACACCAAGGAGAAGCGGCCAAATTTGGATCCATCGGCGGTGACCAGCGCTAAATCTTCGGCAGAGGGTGGCCGTAGAAGCGTCAATGTCGTGGCCGCTCCATTTTTGCAAAGGAGAAACTCTAAATATCAGGTGGATCCTCTCTTTTTAAGATATTGCACTTTCACACCATTAAAGTGCATATTTATATTTCTGACCCACATGGTCTTATTTATTAAGCACATGCCACACCTTATAAAAGTGTTTAGGTTTTACCCCCCATAAAAAGCATATTTGTACTTAAGACCCAAAAGGTCTTATTTATTCGACTTAGGCCACACTCTTAAGAGTATTTAGCTTTTAACCGTGAAAAAGCCTATTTAGATTTAAAGGCCATGAGATCTTACTTTATAAACATATGTTGCACGTTCTTTAAGAACGACGTATAGCACATTCATTGCTAAAATAAAAATGGCTATAAATTTTTATTTCTACCAAGCCTTCCAAAGGCCACATTCTATGCACTTTCAATGCCTAGATCTATTTAATTTTTGTCTAGCATTACGCAGTTGCGTCCATTAGCGCAAGCACATTACATGTCGGGCCTTTGGAGTACTATGAATTTTTTAAGCCCACTCGCGTCAGGCAGTTGACCATGCTCATGTTGTCTAACCGACAAAAACCCTAATGGGGCTGCGGTGTCTAAACACCGCTTTTAATTCTGTGTTAACAACATAGTTGCACTTGTAAGCTCATATGCTTTATTGCTTCAAAGGCTGTTTTTTCAGTCACGTACTTTTATTTCTTGTAAGGGTTTAAACTATGCCTACGAGCATCAACAGTAGGGATGGCAATGGGGCGGGTCGGATGTGGATCTCATAAAATCCGAACCCGCCCTGGTAGCACTACAATCTCACCCCACCCCGCCCCGCCACCGGGTCAAAAAAATATAATACCATAATCGATCCTAAGTTAGTTTTGAAAAACCGCCCCCGTCCTGATCCGCCCCACCGTGCCCTTGGTGTTGATCCCAACACTGTTTATACTTTGGCATTACTTGGTCCTATCTTCTTCTACTTGTTCTCTATTGTACAACATATACATTTTCACTGGTAAAAGAATTTCATTGCAACCAAACCTACCAGGAGCAAAAGCTCTAAAACAACATCAAGAACAATGCAAGCAGAAAACACAAAAAACTATCCTTGTAAAATGCAATAGGGTATTTGTGAAAAGTAAAAAAAAATGCAATCAATGGTTTCCTATCATACAGCAAAATCTCAAAACTACAAGGAGCTCCGGCCAAGATTCCATGTCCTTGCACAAAGCTGACTCCTTCGTCCCCATAAATACACTTGTACCTAGCATTCCTTAAGTTGTAAAAGCCATAGTCGATGCCAATCTACAAAGCTCTGCAAGCCGAAGGGAAATCAAACCAAATTTTTGATCAAGTAAATACTAGATAGGTTAATTAGCATGCGATGGTGGACATCAGATTCACTCACCATGCGTGTTTAAGGAGCTTACCAAATGCACGATTTACCAGTGTAGCTTCTCTCAACACTTTCAGCAGCAACAGTACTATTACCAGCACTATAGGAACAACTTCTTTGTTTTGATGAAAGGAAGCAACTATCTTGCATTCACCCCGATCCCATGGTGAACATACACTATGTTGCAGACGGTGCTCGGCGAGGTAAAGACGGACGCCGACGGTACGGGGAAGATGAAGAAGAGAAGGAGACAAGGAGGTGGGGCGGCAGAGCGGCAGATCGGCAGAGAGGAGAGAAGAGAAGATTAGAAACTTTTAGGGTTTGTGACTATATATATTTATGGATGGATGGCTAAGATTGGCTAGTGCATAGAATAAGTGTAACGGGGCGGGACCGGGTTAGGGGCGGGTTGGACAGAATACCATACCCGCCCCTAACTCGCTGCGGATTTAAAAAAAAAATACCATACCCGCCCCTTAACCCCGTCAAAATCAAAATAACCCGCTCCTAACGGGGCGGGGCGGGGCGGGGCGGAGATCTGTCGGGTGCAGATTTAACTGCCATCCCTAATCAACAGTGATGTATAAACCACTTCATAAGCAAGGAACAAATTCACAGCACCCTGCGACTTGAAGTCGCATTTAGGGTTTTTGCTGCAGTATCCTGCCGTCTCAGTATTATATATCGTCTCATGGTCATACAGTGGCCTCTATCTATGGCGTATTCATATCGCTGCTTGTTGAGAAGCTAGGTCAACAATGATGGAAGCACGCATGCTGCCACTGTATCTGGTGGATTAGAACTCATCCCCAACTATGCCTGGTACAACTACAAGCTCAAGCATGCAACCAATAAACTGAATCTAGTTGCATTTCTGTATATCGATAAACTGCCGCAGCTTTTCTACCGATCATCAGTGATATCTTGCTCAGACGGACTACTCGTCCTCAATCTTTATATGCTCATCCAGTCGAGCAAGTATATTATGGTCTTCTATATTGCTCTCACAGGTCTTCTTGCTACTGGACCCTACATAGAAGCTGAAAAACCGTCTTTATATATTCACGCCTTCTCAAAGGCGGGTGGTTTCAAATCTAATGATATCAGCAATATTACACACCGAATGCCCTGTGCCCTTTCAGACGCCCGGCGGGGGGGGGGGGGGGGCTTCATTGCAGCGGCATGTTACGGGCTCAATGCCCTGTGCCTTCTTGCAGTGACAATAAGTACTATCTTGATGCTCTAATGGAGATGTCATTTACATCTACAGGTATGGGGAAGCCTGTTTTGTTGTCCTTCGTAAATGTGATGTAACTTTGACTGTTTTCTCGCTTGGCTTCACGGATGCCATGTCGACAGTCCCCATATTAAAAATTAATAATTCCCCACCTCTGCACCACGACGACCAGACCAGATCCAATTAACAGGATTCAGACACTCATGATTTACCCTAACCAGTCGTCTGGTTCATTCTAATCTGTCTGTTTCAGTAGCAAGTGCAGTAACGATTCACCAGGGATCGTCTGCCGGCCGCCGCTACTCCTCCCGCCGCCGGACATCTCAACCTACCCGGCCGCCGAAATATCAAAGCGGCCAGTTTGGCTGCCACTACTCCGACTGGCACTGCTGCTGCGCCGGCGCCGCTGCTTAGGGAACAATTTCCTTGGTTTGACCGCCCCGCAACATTTTTCACCTCTCGCCGGCAGTTATTCCGGCCACCTCAGGTGACGGATCAACTATCCTTGTTAACCACTCTTCGTGATGTTTTCAAATATACTAGCATTCTTGACACACAGCGATGCGTGTGTAGTCTAGGTTTCATCATCTCATAAGACACGTTGAAGTGGAATGTTAAGGATATTTTATTTCATCGAACCCAATAAAACAAAACTTAGAATGAATTTCTTTCAAACAATGAGCAACAGTTGAATCGTATGAAACTTAAAAGTTTAGATCATCGAGTAAGAGAACATGTCATCTACAAGAAAACATCTGTTAGGATGAAAACAACCAGACATCTATGTTTGTCTGTTTCGGTTGTGTTGTGTCCGTGGTGCTAGAGGTGTGAGAGGAAGAGAGATTTTCCAACTCTTGCACCATATGATGCAAAAGTTGATTCCCGATCCACCTTTTTCATGCGTGGAAGATGACAGATGGGTAGTTACCATGCTATGACGAGAGTTGAAAATGGGCAGGTGTGGAGGTTTTATGGAGGGTTGTAAGTTATCAATTTTGGTGGAAGTTATTATTTGGAGACGCGGCTAGTTTCTATTTTTTTTTCTGTCCGTTTCATTTTAAAACTTTTATTTTAAAGCTGTCACATGTCACTCGGTTCGTGCGTCACTTGTCGTTCAAGGAAGCATGTAAGACCAAAAAGCGTGTTCCCTTTGTTTATAGAATAGAAGTGTGCAAAAATCTAGGTAGCAGAGACACCGATACCGTGTTCCACACTGACATCGACCCAGACACTGGATACCGCAATTTTCAAAAAACCAAATTTTAGACAGCACAGGACATCGTAGAATTATTATATATGTGTGTGTGTGTGTGTGTGTGTGTGTGTGTGTGTGTGTGTGTATGTATATGTATATTTATACACACACACACCCCTGAATTGGAGCAACTGAATTTCGTTCAAAACATATGAGAAAGAAAGCAAGTAACATGAAATAGTCTCAACAGTAACAAGAAAAAAGGTCGGTAACAAGAAAGCAGTTGAATGTTTCAACAGTACTAAGATTAGAGTCTCAGAAATAACAAGAAAGAAGGAAAAAAGACATGGGATCAAAGGCATGAAGGAGAGGTTTTATATAGTCAGATGGGTCTGTAAATGAGGTCGGAGATGTTGACCTATATTACTCTAGACTGGCAAGCTTGGATGCTTTAGGCAACAAAAAGAGGAAAAAGTGAAAGAGATGAGAGAGAGAAGAAGGTACCTTTTGCTGGGTTGATCTGATTAGGGTTTGGGTTAAAAGTTCATTTCTAAAAAGATTTGCGCCTCAAATAAATATAAAATATTGTATTTTGGCTCCATACGCATGTAAGACACTGCTTCAAGGGTTGTCCGACGGTGTCCAGTAATTAGAAAATAAATAAATTCGGACACCGCTGAGAGGTGTCGGACACGTGTTTGAAGGTGTCGGTGAGGTGTCGAGGTGTCCATAGGTGTCGGACACCATAACTCGACTTATAAGAGGTGTAGGTGCTTCCTAGATGAAAATGAAATTAATAGTACAAATTTTGTTAAAAAAAAATAAAATCATGTATGCATGTTTATTGTCATATTTTGATAAAATGAATCTTAAATTACAGAAAAATAAGTTAGTCATACGTGTCCAAATATAAGTTAGCAAAATATTATTATCGTATCAAGCTTGGCCTTTAAATTTTACTTTAACTCTATTTTTTGATGAATTTTAATTTGTGAAAACTGAGCATAATTTTGTAGGTAGTTACTTACCAATTAAGATTTTTATTTGTGTCACTTTTTAGAAATTTTCTTGAAATGCCACTTGTTATCATTGTAGGTTGATAGTTACGTAACACCAAAACACCAGACACCAAACCTTGTTTTCCCTTAATAAGTTGTATAGATAGATGAGTAGATCAAAATTCCAACGGATGGATCCGCCCACCGCCGTTGACCTGTCGCTGGCCATGATTCCAGCCATTGTGGTGCTAGACCTATTATTGGTAGATTTGTACTTTTAAATATCTTTCCAACTACAATATGGGATTGTTTTTCTAACAGCTCGTATCTTATAGATGAACTGTCCAAGTAGGGTGAGATTAGTCGTTCGGACTTGTGACACGGATTTGTTTTTCATGTTGCGAGCTGGTGTTTCTCATCATACATATGTGTAGTTTCTTTCGACACTATTACATTAAAAACTCATAGTAGGCTTTGTTTCATGGCAAGGAGTACTTGTATTATAATAAGTTTAATTTGGGGGATTGTATTTTTGTTAGGTCGTGAGCTTTGTTGATAACCCCGTAGAAAGATTCCATGCTCTTTCATTGTTCCCTGAAATATCAAGCACTCTCAGGACCTTTTTCAACTGTCTGCTGTACCACTTCACAACAGGGGAAGTACCTCAAATAGAGTTGCAGTCGACTTAGCCATCCCCAAACAGTAGGTTTGCATGTGGACCAAAAGAAAAGCATTTATCGAAGCTTTCAGAGAACTTGTCAAGTGATATTTGTATAGTTTGAGAAAATCTTGTCCGCGACTCGGCGATTAGAAAGCTATTCAAGGTCATGTAACTTTCAGAAATATCTAGGCTCGTCAGAAGAACAATTTGCGAGAATTAGGCCTCAATATTCCTTATTGGAGATTGCCGGTTTTGGATTGTTTATTTTAACAAGACTCCTAATCCTTTGAAAAGGCGGCCTCAAGCAGTTGCAAGGGGGACATTTTGGTAGTGTAGTCCTCTTAATCTATGCGGTCTTCTGGATCTAGAATCACAGCTGGTTTGGGCCCCTCTAGCTTATCATTTGCAACATCTAATCTTTAGCAGCCCTCAACTTTTGAGATTGCTCACCAGGACACACACTCGTAGATTATGTTACATGGAGTGAGTATGAGTGTCCAAGTTGGATACGTTTCGAATTGCCGGATTTGTCTAAATTTTCAAATCCAAGACACAGGGACACTGCAAAATACTTCTATCTGTTACTCCCTTAGCCCCACATAATTTGATCAACTCTTCTTTTTGGGTCATCCCATAAAAAATTCTCATTCTCAAATTAAGAAAGATTCTGTTGGTACTTTTACATATCGACCATTTTTACACTTTTTTTATTATATTTCTCTTTTCATATTTAAATCTCCATCAACTCATTTTTTCTCTCTTGGCCCACTTTCATAACTTTTTTATTCATTTCTCTCTCCACATTTAACGCTCTACTAATCCATTTTCTATCTTGGCCCACTTTCTTCCCCTCCTCTGTCTGAAGGATATAATGAGAAACACACAATATATCACTTAAATCCTTAATCTGCTCGAAAAAAAAAAATTGATCAAATTATGTGAGGAGGTCGACGGAGGGAGTACTATTTTCAATTACTCCTGGGTGACATGGTGTTTTCACTGATGCACATTATTTTAATTGAAATCTTATCTGAAAAGCTTTAAGATAATGTTCTTAGTGGCGTATCCTATGAGATCTGTGAGACACATATCTAATACCCATGTTCAAGTGTTGAGTATCTGACACGGCTACTTCACATATATCGTACCCATGTCCAAGTGTCTAGTGTCTGACATGGGTAATTCACATGTTTGAGAGTTCATGTAACAAAGCCAGTAGATTGCATCAGTTCTTGTACCTCATCTTGAAGAAGTGAAAAACGGATATCGTTACAGGGCAAAATAATTTTAGCAGATTAGTACGCTTGCGAAGAGTTGAGTACACTTCATTTCACGGGCCGCTAGTTTCTTTCTCTTGGTTCGTGATCAAGTATCCTTGGTGATAGAGGTGAAGAAAAAAGAAACGAGGACATTCTTGAAATTCAAAGAGTTAAGAGAAAATTGAAGAGTGAGTCTCTGCATTGATGTGTGTACTCTCCGGAATCTTGCTTCCTCAAGTTTCACTAACAAGAACAAGTTCAGGTTTCTTGGGATCACCAAGGGCTCAGAATGAACTAATGTCTGGGGGGGACTGTGATTACTCTGGATGTTCTCTTGCAATTGGATAGTTGTGGATGTTCAGATAAAAGTTTCTTGGGATTGACCCGAATTTTGATATTTGTGTATGCTATAGGAATCATAAAGCAATTTCTTTGGAACTGTAGAAGTATTGGGCAGTAATCTACTGTGTCTGTTTTACTAAGTTCCATCGATCACTTAATCGGAAGTCCACTTTGTTAGTGACCAAGATGGATCAAGTTAGTGTAGATTGCTAACTTCACTTCTGAGATACGATCAGTCTTATGGCATTGATGCAGAAGAGACGGGGGGGGGGGGGGGGGGCTTTGGTTGGCATGGATGAATTGTGTGGATTTAGTCATTCTTTATGGGTATAAACATATTATTTTAGCTAATATTTGTGAATGTGCGGGTTATGAATGGATTGTTGGTTTTGTCTACGATAATCCCGTGGCAGAAGAGCGTCAAGTTTTGTGGGAAAAATTCTCCCTGCTCCTTGTGCCTATTACATAGCAGATTCCCTCTTTGGGGACTTAAATCATGTATTATCCCCAAATAGAAAACGGGTAGGCACCAGTTCGATAGTTCAGAAGTAAAAACTTTTGAATGCTTATTGATGTTTTCGGTTTGCAAAAGTTGAGAGCTTTTGGGCTTGTTTACACGTGGACTACTGATCGGGATAGTGAGCATTACACCTTTGAGAAAATAGGTCACGCTTTAGCAAATGAGGAATGGTGCAGGCATTTCAATACAGTGGTCTTCAAGAACATTGCCATTCAAAGATCAGATCCTTCTCCTTGTTACGTGGATACACTGTCCCCCTAAGAAGCACGGATTCTGGTGTGGGTGGACGCGATACGGGTGCGGATAAGTGGATACATCAGTTTTTCAAAAAATAAGATACCAGTGTTGCTTGGTTACGACAAAAAAATTATTTATATATGTAACAAAAATAGTGCTATTTTAGCAAACAATAAGGTATGTTGTTAATTTGGTGGGCTACTTTAGAAATATTGATAGTGCATAGCCAAATGTAACAAAGTTTTTAGAAGTTTTGTTATTTTATAAAAATAGTGGGGTTATTTTAAAAGATTGTCAATAAAGTTGGGAGTAAAACATAATAAACAGAAACTTTCATAGAAACCTTAGCTTATAAGTTATGACACGACCGTCACCCAAAATAGAAAACATCGACAGAGCTCAGCAAGGTGGGGTAGCTGTTGCTGCCGGACCGTTGGTTGCCCCTTGCTGGAAGACGCTCGCAGCTCGCCTCTCCTGCCAGAAGACCCTCGCTGCTCTGCCGTAGGTTATTTCTTCTCTTCTTCTACTCTTTGCAAAAATACCCTGGGTGCTTGTCCGAGCCGCACCTAAGATCCAAACACTAAATTGAAAAAAAAATTGTTTCGGACACGCACTTAGTGCGCACCCATGCCACACCCGACGTTCATCCGGTGTTGGTGCTTCCCCTAGAATGCCGCGCCGGTGCTTCATAGCTGCCCGCCAAGCAACAATGGCCTCGTCCACGTCGTTTTGAAACCGTGTAGCTAAAGTCCTCAGAGTGCGGGAAGATCATCAAGTTGGCTTGGGCTACTCCTATCACCGGCTCTCCGCTTTTCAAGGTTACTCTTCAGAGTGTGAGAAGGTCATTAATCACGAAGCCATGAAAGAAAATATTCTAGTTTTGGCTTTGTTGATTGTTACTCTTCTTGCACTTATGTGCGCTCTTAGTTTTGGCATCACTCCCTTCGTTCCATAAATTTCTTTGCTTTGACTTTTAGCAAATTCTTGTGATGGATTTAATACATGCAAACATTAAATGTACTAATCAAATGATATTTATCTAATCTGTGATATCTATTCAGTTCCGGCACTGACAAAAATCCAACACCAAAATAATCTCTAACATGTATACATTGGTGCAGGGAAAGAGCGAGAATTACAGTAAGAAAATTAAATTGTATAACTCAATTGATAAAGAAAGAAGGGTGGCAAAACCCTAGCACTTAATAACCCATAATGGTTGATTACCTAAAATCTTCTCAATATCAGTGATGGTGGTTGCATACCAACTTCCTCGAAGATAGTCGTGATTGTAGGATCCGGTGGTGATGGTGGCCGGGGTCAACAGTGAGGGAGTCAGATAAGGAGAGCGTGATAGAAAGAAGCTATAAGAATAGGGGAAGACATTTGCAAAGTCCAGATCACCTAAAGTATAAACGTGCAGTTAGCTCTGCAGCATCTATATGTTGGCGACAGTGTACACCTTTAACCTAGAGACCGGTGGGCACACAGATAAATTGTCTTCTTATTGAAACTTCAATACAAAGTGGGAATCCTATCCAAGTATTGTACGTCTTGCTCATTCCCGGATGCTCCTCATAAGGGCAATATTTCTTGGGTCCGACAATGTATTCTCTTCGCTTAAGATGTCTTTAAAGAGGAATTGAACTGGGTCTAAGGAATAAAGGACTTAAAAGCTTTCACGTGTTCCTCGATACAAGATGATTCTATCACAGTGGCAGAGGCCATTATTCCATATGAATAAACTTAGAAAATGGTTAATCGGAAGTTTTGAACACTATTTTGGCTATAGCAGTTTCTCGTTGGGGTTTCGAAGACAAACTTTTTTGAGTCCATCAAGTTCGGGAACTTACTCTGTTCAATCTGCCTATCACTTTCTTTGCAAGTCAATAGAACACGACGTTTTGGAAGACCCCTCCAAGGAAGTCTTGTCATTACCATTCATTCAGGAGAAAATTTGGAGGCACCAGTGGGAGCTACCCACCCCTCTTAAAATTATCACCTTTTTGTTGCAAGCATGTTTAGATAGGCTACCTACCAAAAAGGGCTTTTAGATCGGAAATGTGGGTCAAATATTGATTGCATGTTCAGTCATGGCCATGAGAAAACATTTAAGTATATGTTGTTGGGTTGCCCTATTGTCACGGACCGAACTTTCTCGCTACGTCGAACCGTGCGGCACTTAGCTAGTGAGCCCCTTGCTCGTGCTAAGTCAGCCTTTCACTCGGGCTGGGCGATGCTAGAAGCAAAAGCACAAAGAAGAACACAAGAGAGAGTTTGGGAGAATGTATGCTTGTATTGCTCGAGTACAAGAATACTTGTGTGCTTTGGCCAAGTGAGGCCTTGGCTATTTATACTAGTCCACCTCTCGACGGACGGTGGAGATACATTCGATCCTATGGATCATATTCCGCTTCTAGAATTCTCTAGCTATTTACAAGGTTCTCTACCATTCTAGAATCTTCTCTAGATCTATCTCTTATATACAAGAAGAGTATAGCATATTCTGGAGACTTTGCCCAGTCATTGCCTCGTAAGCATCCTCGTAAGCGTCCATTAGGCGTATGTGTGGCATTACTTCTAAAGTTAGCCTCCATAATCAAAATTGCGGGACATTCTCCCCCACCTAATCTCGCGAGGCCCTCGTCGCAACCTCCTCGCGGTATCGGTCTATGATGTCTTGGAACTGCCAAAGATCATTTGCTGGTTTCCATGTAGCTTCTCTTTCTGGCAATCCCTTCCACTTCACCAAGTAGTGCCGCGTTGGTGGAACTCCTCGCCTACGTTCGAGCCTGTCGCTAAGCACGTACTCGGCCTCTTTGTCATAGGACTTCACCACTGCTGTTGGTGCCCTATGACTTTCTCCACGGCTTAGGTCTTCCTTGTTGTCATAATGAGGGTTTAGCAAACTGACATGGAAGACCGGGTGAATCTTCAACTTTGGCGGTAGCTCCAACCGATAGGATACTTTCCTAACTTTTGCCACGATGGGAAAGGGTCCTTCGTACTTTCGAATCAGCCCTTTGTGTACTTTCCTGAAGGACTTAAACTGTTGCGGAAGCAGCTTTAACATCACCATGTCCCCAGGGTTGTACTCTTTCGGCCGCCGCCGCCTCTTGTCCGCCCACTTCTTCATCTTGCGCCCAACTTTGTCAAGGTAAGAGCGTGCCACGTCCGCTTGCTCGTTCCATGACCTTGCCACTTGCGTCGCCAATGGGCTTCTCCCCTTGTAGTCGCCCCCCAATGTAAGGGGAGTGAGCGGTTGTTGCCCTATGGCAATCTCAAAAGGACTTTGGTTCGTGGCCTCGCTCCTCATCAAATTGTACGAAAACTGAGCCACGTCCAAAAGTCTCGCCCAATCTGTCTGGTTGGCACTAACAAAGTGCCGCAAGTAACACTCAAGTAGAGCGTTCACCCGTTCCGTCTGTCCATCAGTTTGAGGGTGAAAGCTCGTTGAGAAGTGCAACTTCGAGCCAAGGAGTTTGAACAACTCCGTCCAAAACTTTCCCGTAAACCTTGGGTCTCGGTCGCTCACTATAACCTTCGGTAGCCCCCAATACTTCACCACGTTCTTCAAAAATAACCGAGCTGCTTCTTCCGCTGTGCAGTCGGCTGGGGATGCTACAAATGTTGCGTACTTGGAAAACCGGTCCATAACAACCATAATCGAGCCACATCCCTCCGATTTTGGCAAGCATGTAATGAAGTCCATGCTTACACTCTCCCACGGATGTGCGGGGATAGGCAAAGGCTCTAGTAATCCCGCTGGCAATTGGTTCTCCACCTTGTCTTGTTGGCACACAAGACAAGTCTTCACGTACGCCTCCACTTCGTCCTTCATTTGGGGCCAGTAGTATGACGCCTCCACCAAGGCGTATGTCCGTCGTTGCCCCGGATGACCTGACCATGGAGTGTCATGACACTCTCGAATGATCTTCTTCCTCAAGTTGTTCCACTTGGGAACATACACCCGTTGGCCCTTCGTGTAGAGAAGGCCGTCTTCCACCCAAAATCGTTGGGTTTGCCCATTCTCCGCAAGCTTGAGGAGTTGTCTGGCTAAGGGATCATGCTCTATTCCCTCCTTGATTCCCTCTAGGATGTCTCCCTTTGCCTTTGACATAGCCTCCAATTCTGCCTTCTGACTTAAGGCATCCGCTACCAAGTTGGCCTTGCCCGGCTTGTACTCCATTACGTAGTCGAACTCGGCCAAGAAGTCTTGCCACCTAGCTTGCTTCGGACTTAACTTCCTTTGAGATTGGAAGTAGCTAGTAGCTATATTGTCGGTCTTGATCAAGAACCGACTCCCCAACAGGTAGTGCCTCCACGTGCGTGGGCAATGAACCACTGCGGTCATCTCCTTCTCTTGCACCGTGTACCTCTGCTCGGTGTCATTTAACTTGCGGCTCTCGAACGCTATTGGATGCCCCTCTTGCATCAATACTCCTCCAATTGCAAAGTCGGATGCATCCGTTTGTAGCTCGAACACCCTCGTGTGATCGGGAAGAGCTAGAACTGGCTCTTCCGTCACTGCCTCCTTCAACCCTTCGAAGGTAGATTGGCACCTCTTGGACCACTCCCATGTTTTCCCCTTTTTGAGTAGGTCCGTTAACGGGGCTGTCTTGGCTGACTAGCCCTTGATAAACCACCGATAATAATTAGCTAGGCCAAGAAATGACCGTAGCTCGGAGACCTTTGTGGGCGCCTCCCACTCCTTGATCGCCTTCACCTTCTCTTTGTCCATCCGAAGCGTTCCGCCCTTGATGATGTGACCAAGGAAGTGCACCTCTTCCTTGGCGAATGAGCACTTCTCCCGCTTGACATAAAGTTCGTTTTCTCGCAACACCTCGAACACCGTCTTGAGATGCTCCACGTGCTCCTCCAATGTGTTGCTATACACCACAATGTCATCGAGATAGACCACCACGAACCGATCAAGGTAAGGATGGAATATCTTGTTCATGAGAGTGCAAAACGTGGCTGGGGCGTTGGTCAAGCCGAACGGCATGACCAAGAACTCGAACGCTCCATATCTTGTGACACATGTGGTCTTGGGTTCATCTCCTTCGGCTATGCGAACTTGATAATACCCTGACCTTGGATCCAATTTAGTGAAGAACTTGGCCCTTCCAAGTTGGTCGAAAAGATCCGCGATCAATGGAATTGGATATTTGTTCTTGACCGTTACCTTGTTAAGAGCTCCGATAGTCTATGCACATCCGCAACGATCCATCGTGCTTCTTTTGAAATAGTACCGGCGCTCCATAAGGTGCTTTGGAAGGTTGGATATACCCTGCCTCCCTTAGCTCGGTCAGTTGTGTCCGCAACTCTTCCAACTCTGGCGGTGCCATTCTATAGGGTGCCATTGATGGTGGCTTGGCCCCCGGCTCAAGCTTAATCTGATGATCCACCTCCCTCCTAGGTGGAAGCCGCTTTGGCAGCTCGGGCGGCATCACGTCCTTGTTCCCCGCAAGGACTTCCTCGATCTCCCTCGGTAGTGGTTCGGTTGAGTCCCCCACATGGTCTTCCATCTTTAGGGCCGCCAAGTAGGTTGCTTCTCCTTTCTTGACTTCCTTCACGATTTGCATCGCCGACAGTTGCATGGAGGCTAGAGTCTTGGCGCTAGACGTCCCTGCCGACATCGGCACCACACACGACGCTCCTTTCTCCATGATATGCACCGCATTGCTGTAAGGCGACACCAAGGCATTCACTTGTCCCAAGAAATCAAGGCCTATCACGACCTTGAAGTCATCCATCGGGGCCACCGAGAAATCCACTAAGCCCCTCCACGAACCAAGGCACATCTCCACTTGTCGTGCCGCACCTTGTAGAGGCTTTGCATTGGTGTTGACGGATTTTAGCCATCCTCTGCCGCCAACCACTTTGAGGCCTAGCCGCTTGGCCTCTTCCATCGTGATGAAGTTGTGGGTTGTCCCCGTATCAACTATCACTTGCGTGGGCTTCCCGTTCAACTTAGCCTCCACATAGAGCAACCCCTTGCCCGTAGAAGCTTGGCCCTCTCCCATTGGAACCTTCGCCACGGCTTTGGCATGAAGAGCATCGAGGATTTGGAGCGAGCCCATGTGCACAGCTTGATTCTCGGGCTCCTCATTTTCCTCGACCAAGGCATTTAGCTTGCCTTGTCGTGGTTAATCCCTTGCCCAATGCGGCCCTCCGCAGAAGAAGCATCCGTACTTGGGCTTACTTTTGGCTCGCCTCCCTCTAGCTTGCCATGGCCTTCGGACTTGCTGGTGCCGGCTTGATTATTCCCCTTGTTCCACGCCTTGGGTTTGTCTCCCCCACCTTTGGCGTGGTTACCGTTCGAAGCCACTTGTGCATTCCTCCCCTTCGAGGAGTCCCCCACTCTTGCATACTCCATTAACGACTCCGCCACCGCTATGGCCTCGTCAATGTCCTTCACGCCTTGGCGTTGAAGTTCTTGCTTAGCCCAATTTTGGAGGCCGTCAATGAAGTTGAAGAGGAGGTCTTCTTCCGTCACGTTGGGAATGTGGAGCATGAGAGTAGTGAACTCCTTCACGTAATCATGGATACTACTCTTATGCTTCAACTCCCTCAATTTCTTCCTCGCTTCATAGGTAACGTTCTCGGGGTAGAACTGCCTCTTGATCTCCTTCTTGAACACATCCCAAGTGTCTATGGTGCACAAGCCTTTCTCGATATCATTGTGCTTCCTACGCCACCATAGAGTAGCCGTGTCGGTGAGATAGAGGGTAGCAGTCCTTACCTTAGCCTTTTCATCCGTAATGCTAGCACCTTCAAAGTAGCGCTCCATATGCCATATGAAGTTGTCTAACTCCTTCGCATCCCGCTTGCCACCAAATTCCTTCAGCTTTGGCCCGTCCACCCTTGGACTATGAGTGACGACGGCTCCACCCGCAATGGCCCTCTTGCACATGGCCGTTTCTTGCCTCGTCTCCTCCACGCCAACTTTAACCACATCGAGTTGTTCTTGAAGATTCGCGAACAACTCCATGAATCGAGTGCGCAGTTCATCTTGACCCATCACGACCTTCTTGAGCGACTCGAGCTCCTCCAACACATGATCCTCCAAGGTTTGGAGGTTTTGCTCGACATAGCCCAAGCGGTCTTTCACATCGCCCATGGTTTCCTCCAAGACACACGTTCGTTCATCCAAGGAAACGATTGTGTCTCTTGTCTTGCTTTGGCCACGACCACCCTTCTTCCCACCGATGGGTGGTAGTGGATCTCGCCCACGTTCCGCAACGACTTTCTCCTCGGCAACTCCGGATGCTCCCACACTAGTATCCTTGCCTGCCATTGTTGCTCCTTGCTTGGCATGACCCCTCGTAACCAAGCTCTGATACCACCTGTCACGGACTGAACTTTCTCGCTACGTCGAACCGTGCGGCACTTAGTTAGTGAGCCCCTTGCTCGTGCTAAGTCAGCCTTTCACTCGGGCTGGGCGATGCTAGAAGCAAAAGCACGAAGAAGAACACAAGAGAGAGTTTGGGAGAATGTATGCTTGTATTGCTTGAGTACAAGAATACTTGTGTGCTTTGGCCAAGTGAGGCCTTGGCTATTTATACTAGTCCACCTCTCGACGGACGGTGGAGATACATTCGATCCTACGGATCATATTCCGCTTCTAGAATTCTCTAGCTATTTACAAGGTTCTCTACCATTCTAGAATCTTCTCTAGATCTATCTCTTATATACAAGAAGAGTATAGAATATGCTGGAGACTCTGCCCAGTCATTGCCTCGTTAGCATCCTCGTAAGCGTCCATTAGGCGTATGTGTGGCATTACTTCTAAAGTTAGCCTCCATAATAAAAATTGCGGGACACTATGCTGTGGATGGTATGGTTTGAATCCTCTCTGGGCTTTAAATTTGAAAGCAATACTACTTACTCATTTCTTGGCTGGATCTTCAGTTGGCTTCTGAAACTCCTCTTCAAGAAGGACCCTTTTATGCAAGCCATCATCCTTTTTTTCCTATTGTCTGTGGCACATGTCGAAGATCAGGAATGAGATTATTTCCAAGAGTAAGTTCTAGCCCTACAAGATTATTGTTTAGGCAGAAGGCATTAGTGCTGATTTCATAAAGTGGTGGTTGGAAAAGAAAAACTAGAGCTAGTCAATTAGCAATTCTTATACAGAGTTTTCCCCCCTTTCTGTCTAGGCTTGAGGATAGATCTCCTCTCCCAAAAACCCCATACACAAGCTAAGCATGTCTTTCATGATCATATGGGCGTAAATCTAGATACTCATCTAGGCTTTTGGTAACTCCAAATTGATGCGGTTCTTAACTCTTAAAGCAAATCTAGAAGAAAAGAGGGAACTTTGACAGCCTTGGGTAGTGCTCTATTTCGCTTTGCTCTAAACCAGATATTAGAGTGGGCGTCTCAACAGTTTCGCATCTAATAGTCGCTTTTTTGGGACTCAATTCGTTAGCATAAAAAGTACATATGCAAACATCCTCAAGCTTGTTTTATTTGCGCTACTAAGCTTCCTTCAGGTGGTGTAGACTTCGCTTCGGACACATAGAATTTCAAGCGCAGTACATTGTCCCACCACTTTATCCTTCACTTGGATCCCCGCCAAACCAGAACCTGAGTTGAACAGCGAGTGTGGTTTTCTTATTGTCTGTAACTCATAGGCCATCGAATGTGTATCATGTTAAAAAATCTATCTTAGGAAGGAAGTTCCAAAGATTCTAAATTGGGCAGTGTTAAAGAAAGCTTGTTCCCTTTGTTACCGTTGGATTGTCACTGAACCTGAACCAATGGATTACTTTCCCACTTTGTCATGAAGTTTCAATGGAAAAAAATTATACCCTTCTGTGTCTACCGGTCTCTAGGTTAAAGGTGTATAGATGTCACCGATATGTAGATGCTGCATTGCTAACTGCAGGATTATACTTTAGGTGATTTGGACTCTCCGAATTTCCCTCCTCGCTCTTATAGCTTGTTGTTGTCACACTCTCTCCCCATCTGACTCCTCCCCAATGACCCCAGCCACCGCTGCTATCGGATCTGCAATCACGACCTTCCTTAACAGTGTTGTTACACTATCACCACCACAATTGTTAACAAGATTTCAGTTAATAAACCATTATTCACTGGTTGGGTTTTGCTTCCCTCCTTTATTTATCAGTTAGGTTATACAGTTTAATTTTCTTACCGTGGTTCTCACTCTCCTTACAATAGTATATACGTGTTTGTGATTGTCGTTTGGTGTTTGACATGTCGGTGACGGAGCTGAACAAATGTCATAGATTAAATAAGTATCATTTGACAAGTCAAGCTAGGGAACTTGAAAAATGAGTAAACTTAATTTTAACGTTTACTAAATTTATCATAAGAATTTGCTGAAAGTTAAAGGTGGGAAATTCTAAGGAACGGAGGGAGTGATGCCAAAACCGAGTGCGCAAAATGCAACAATAGTACGATTAATAAAGTGAAACCTGAAAGCGCATACCATGCCGAGTAACAGTCACTTACCTCGTGAACGTTGGTACTCAATTACTCTGTTTTATGAGGTTAGACTACACACTTACCTGATGTGCCATAGAAAAGGAACCAAAAGAAAGAAATAATTTCCACCTGAACTCTCATAGAATCCCTAGGAAAACTGCAATAGCACAAAAGAAAGAAGAGAAGATGAATAAAGACAGAAGAAAGAAGAGAAGATGAATGGGAGGATGACAAAGAAAAAAGGAAGAATGAAGTAATACCTACTACCTATCGTACGGGTGAGAGTTTGAGGGAGTAAGTGAAGTCCGCTTCTGGGATTCATTGTGTTTACCTCCTTTTTTTCATTATTCTAAGTCTGACAAATTGTAAGCCCATAAGCGGAGTTTTCACTATCCTCTTTGGGTATTTTTTGATTCTTCCAGAACCTCCATTGAACAAAACTTTGGGTATTCAGTAGAGCCGGCAGTTTCTTCGTGTTTCATAATATTAGACCTCGAACTTATCTGATAAGTATTGAGTTTAGTTTGACTTCAAAATGTTGGGGATTATGTTGCCTTTAAGAGAAGAATATTGGATGACTGCTCTCTAAAATATATCTGTTGATTACAATGGTTTATTTCATTTTTCTTTTTGCTCACGCATGAGTGGGTGTGGTAGGCAAAGTAAATGGCAATGCGTTATTTGACATGCTTGACTTCTTCTATTTGAGCACTAAACTTTGTATGAATGGTGCTTTTTTGTTCGTTTTTCTCTTTTTCCCTATTTTGCAGATGAGTCTTGTGGCTGATTCTCCAGTAAACTCATCGAGTAGTGAGGACTTTGCTACACTTCTTGATGCAGAGTTAGATTCCATCTCTGATGCCTCTGCAGGCCTAGAAGATGATGATGATAACTTTGACTCGGCAAGACCAGAAGATGATGTAGATAACTTTGAGTCTGATAATGAGAGGTATCTACTCCAGTTAGTTGAACAAATTGTTATTAAAGGCAGGCTCGCCTAAGATGCAAAGGGTTTCTGGAGCCTAGGCGCAAGAAGCGGGCGATAAATTAATGTAAAAAGTTTAACAAACTTCCTAGACTAGAAAAAAGTTCAAATTTAATGAGTAGTAAATCTTAAGTGAACATGACACTGTCATCTTTATCTGAGTAAGGGCCGACTCAACGATGCTTTCTTCAAATGGAATAATAGGCTCAAAGTCTGGTAGATATGTCTCCTTAGTTTCATCTTCTTCGTCTATAAGGTAAACTAAGGAGTAGATCTACTTGTGAGGGAGCAGCAACAAGCGATAGGGCTCTCTGGCAAAGTGAACAACAACAAGAGAATCGATTGATTGGGGATTTGGGGTTTTAGGTTTTGTCGTGGTGTAGTTATTGATTTATGATGTTGTGAATGGAAGAATTTAAAAAATCAACGTTTGAGATGATGCCACGATGGCAAAATCAAAAACTTGATTTCTAGGATTTATTTGCCCCTCTACCCCCACCTTGCGCCTGGGCACGCGTCTCTGTGAAGGCATGCTCCTTGTGCTGGGTTGCGCCTTGCCCCTAGACGCGCTTTTGATAAAACTCGTTGAGCAATATGGTCTAAATTTAGTTTATGTTCTTAGTGTTTTTTTTTTTCCATGGGTGGGAGTTCTTTTTTTCCTTTTAAAAGAGTTATGTGAAAAAGAAAGCTGTAAAGTTTTATAATCCTACTAGTACCCCGGAACCACGGCTAGTGCTCCCGATTTTACACATAGTAGCCATTATTGCCACTTATGCTTGAGCCACCATGCACTGCTGGAACCATGGAACTTAAAATTCGATAATGAAGGGGTTCAAAATGGTTGACCTCTCGCTATCAACTAAGAGATACCGTATCAACACACACCAGTAAACCTGAGCTCATTAATTGTTGGTGGCGGCAACCAAGGCAAGAGAGCAGCCACTTCCGGACACTAGAACTCACTCAAAGATGAAGCAGAGAGAAAAGAACCCTAGAAGGTAAAGAAAGATCGAGAAGCGGACCCTGAGTTTAGGTAGAACTTGGAGCTCCACCATTTTAGATAGTTAATCCTCGGATAGAATTTTGCATTCTAGTTGTTGATAAGTTGAAAGCCAAGCTCATTGTCATATCCTTGCAATGATCTTATTATTAGTTTAGACATTAGGATGTGAAGTAGAGCCTTGTGATGTTATTAAAGGTCACCTTTTGCAACTTTACGAACACGAATATCGCGAAATGTATTTTTGAAGTTCGGGTGCTTTTGGTTTTGGACATTGTTTTATCTAGTGTAGATAAACAATGATGTTGTTGGTTGTATTTTTCCTGATGGTGATTGTTATGTTATATCAGGTGGTTGCTTTGGTCCCAAACTAACTGCACCCTCACACATTAGAGAACTATCCATTGCTTATATTATTGCACCGTGGCACTGTTGGTTACTTCTTGTGTCATCTTAGAGGTTTTGTTACTTAAATGCACCATATTGTTGTCAAATTCTTTGTTTTTTGTACCAGGCATCAGTTGTACCATGCATTATTATATCCAGTTTTTCTTCTTAGAATAAGAAAAAATCCGCCAACAAGAAAATGGAAATAAGTCTCGCAAGAAGTAGAGTTTTCAAAAAGCAAATAGCATCTAGACTACTTGCCATGGCACATGATGTATACGCAGAGCATAAAGAGTGGAGAGGGTGAGGGGTATTGGAAGTTACATTCTTAAAGCATAGTAACTTGCTACATCCTCCTAAATCTTAATATGTCATGATTGACGGTGATGCTTGCTACACCAAAAGGGTATTAGCTTTACATGTTACTATATATAATCAAGTGTGCCTGGGAGATCTTCCTTATTACGATTGACAGAAAGGTTGGAAAATACGAAATGGCCTCTGTGTAAGAGCAGGGCGTAAGGCTGCATATATCTCACCCTTTCCGCACCCGGTGGAAGGGCACATTCATTTGCTGTTCAGTGCACAACCATCTGATTGGTCTAAATTAGAGAATTTTGGTTTTGTGAACATAAAGTTTCTTGAAGAACAGCATTTAAGTCTAACACATTAGCATGTTTTAGA
This sequence comes from Escallonia herrerae, assembly GCA_033070095.1. Lineage (NCBI taxonomy): Eukaryota > Viridiplantae > Streptophyta > Magnoliopsida > Escalloniales > Escalloniaceae > Escallonia > Escallonia herrerae. The sequence continues at coordinate 1,555,008 of JAVXUP010000004.1, read as the reverse complement.
TTATTTCTCATTCTTGGAATTTTAATTGGCTCACATGAAGAGTAAGAAAAGGAAAGATGTGAAGTAAAAATTAGCAGCATAGTCAACATCTAATTTTGCAATATAATTACACACCATCTAAATGAAGGTTAGAATTCACAAATTTTCAGAACTGGACTCTTTAGTTTGAAAGATAAGATTCTTGTTTTCCTTCGAAACTAGATTTCACCAATCTGTGGCCTACTAGGTTGTTCCATGGAGGGCCGGTAATTGAATTGAGGAATTTTGCCTTTATTAACTATAAATTGGCAGCTACTTTGCCCTATTTATTACTGGGTAGCGTAACATATTTTTGATGTTTCTAGGATGCTAATGAGATCCGGCCTTTGGATGAATTCTTTGGCTCTCAGGTCTCTCTTTCATTCAACTTGAAATCAGCCACATAGACGTGGCCTTTGAATTTCATCTTCTAAGTGGTACAGCACTGTTTGGGAGGTCGTTCTGTTCAGTTCAACACTAACTGGCAACATATGATATGTTCTCTTTGTTGAAATGGAGTTTCTCCCAATTACTCTTTGTGGCCTGGCATCCTCTTCATATCACTCATCTTTGCCCTTTATTCCTACTCACGTACCATCCAAAATTAAATGGGGACTGTTTTAACCTGTTCTTCTGTTTTTCTTTTGGCAAGTAAGCTCCTTTATTTTTGATCTTCAGTTTCACGCCTCAAGGAAAATCATACCTTCTGTATGACTAAGACCTTAGTTGCAGTATGATAAATAGGAAACAGTAAAGCATATTGACCATCAACCAATGACCCAGACTTGTCCTTGGTGTCATCATTCTAGGGACAAAAAGTGTATTGGCTATAAAAAGTGCCAGATTATGTAGGATATGCACACTTCCACATTCGGGAAAGGCAAAGGGCTCTACCTTGTCTGTTATTTGTGAGATTCTGAAACAAACTCTATAGATGTTTGTTTGTCAGGGGAAGACAACATAATTTGGAAATTTACCTATTAGGCTATTACCAATCATCTTTCAGCAATTTAGTTTTAGCAGATCTTTTGGATGGGGGAATTTGGTAGCTCTTAGATGATTATGAGATAAATTTCTTCTATTGTACTCTAGGGCACAATTAACAGTATTTAATTCACTCACCAATCACGCGCATCATTGCATGCAATACTATAAGCATGAATCTATATGGGACTTTGTGTGAGTTGATACTTTGTCTGTGGGGCTTTGTGCATGATAGGGCACAATTAACAACCAGTCAATCATTCGAGTCACTTGCCAATCACGTCCGTCATTGCATGCAATAGTATAAGCAGGAACCTTTATGGGACTTTATGTGAGTTGATACTTTGTGTGTGGGGCTTTGTGCATGATTTTCAAAAGTTATTTGGTATAAATGTGGTGATTTAATGTAAATTAGTGCAGGAAGAAAAGGCGTAAGGTGGAGATTTTAAACTGTGTCATAGATCCACAGGGTTCGACGGCACATGATGAGAAACTGCAAATTATAGGTGAGATTTTCAATACAGTTGTTTATTAGTTCCTGTATTTTATACGTCACTTCATATGCTTGTCATGTTTGGTGTGTAACTGAAGCGTGCGAAGTTAGTACCAGTTCTCTTTTACGCGCTTATGTGCCCAGACTAACCATTATATCCCCTTTGATGGAGGCCTCTTCTATGTGCATTAACCTTCTTTGTGCTTACTTTGGGGGGTTGGGGGGGGGAATCTGTTAAGATTGCAGGTCTGCAATTGAATATTCTGCCCCTATGCAATGATTGCAGAACATGTTTTGCGGTTATGCATGTGAGGTGCAAGTAAAATTATATGTATGTGTGTATATATCTTATACTATACAAATCTGTGGTGTCAGACATGTGTATATATATGTGATTGTACAAACATTCTTCATTAATGAATATCTGTGCTGTAAATGCATATTTGAGGTGTAAGTTTAAGATATTAGATATTTGATTACTCTTTGTAAGAGCCCAGTAAGTTGGGCTTTGCTGTAAGCTAATGGAGGCTATAAAAGGAGAAGGGAGCTGACATTGAGGTCAGGCAATTCTTCGTGGCAAATGAATGTTGCAGCAGATCAAATTGAAAAAACAAAAATGGTCAACCAGGCTGGGAGGCTGACCCAATTATCCAAGCCAGAAAAGCTACCACACCACTAGAGATGGATCAGCATTTGATTGGTTAGTTACTTATAAAGTCCCTTGTTTAGGGGGCCTAGCTCTAGGAAGTACATAAGGCTAATTGCGTATTCACCTTCTTTATAGGTATGTGTATACACACGCATATTTTTATAAGCTGGATAAGTGTTGTGCCCGGTGTTATTATCATCTTAATTAATAAGCTAGGTGTTAAAAGAGTGTTTAGGGTGGTCTGTGAGGAGTGACATAGCATAACTTGACCAAGTCAAAGGTCAAAGACTAAGAAGCTTAGTAGGCACGGTCAATGCGTCAGACCTCGACCATTCCTTTACTAGTTGACTCAAGGAAAAGTGACCAAGGAAAATACGTCTAGGTTAGTAGCTAGCTAATTTCTCGAGGGGCATGAGCCCCAAGGCTTCCTTATCTCAAACCTTGGGGTTCCTCGCTCTCGAGGTCTCCTTTCTCTTATCTTATCTCGAAGTGCAGCTCAATAGGTCCACCCCCGAGGAATTGAGGGTGTAGCCTTGTGCCGGAAGGACGTGAAGTCTTCCTATGCCCCTCGGGACTCATGGAGACAAGTGTTTAGGTGGCTGGGACCAGGATGTGTCGCAGTGGCCAGGCCTCATGTGAACTGTGCTGAGACAAAGGACAAAGCCCACAGCTTTTAAAGTGTGTACTATCCACCGTCATGCTGAGACGTGGTGCCCCCTCAGCAGTAAAGGGGTCGCTTCTTAACCATCCTCTATGGCGTCCATCCCTTAGCCCACACTTTTGGGAATCGGAGATAAGGTTTGCCCCAAGCCATCCTCCCCCTTCTGTCCCCATTAGTTGACTGTGACCAAGTTTAGGTACAAGGCCCCGCCTCAGATGACTGATTGGCTTGAGACGTAATGTTACGTGGACCCGAATCTATCTTAGTACAAGAGCCTTGTCTTGGCTTGAAGAATAATAAGAAGAAATCGTAACAGTAGTGAAACTCTGCGCTAGATATCCAACCTTGGATCTCACATCCATTGCCTCCTGCCCATCTAGTCTCTGCCCAGACCTGGTTCTCACCGTTGTCGCTCATCTCCCGGGCCGCTCATGAGACCAGCCGCTCACACATTGCATTTCTGCGACCTGATCAAAAGGGCCATAAACAAAGAGGATCCATCTTGGTGGATCTGATGCCTTTTAAGCAAGTTCACCAACTCCTTATTGGTTCTTTCTGTTTATTATGAATGCCAACACAAATTCAATTTATGTCTCTTTTGGTGCTAGGTTGCTTATTAATATGGAACTTAGAACCAACTTTTTGGCAGTTCCTTAAGCACCTGCCAAACACTGAACTGTCTTGATAGGTAACTAGGCATTGATCTTAGGAGCTATGAGTCTAATGGCCTGAGAGTTGTTTCTAGAAGTTGGACAGACCTTGCGACAGACCTATAAAAACTACCCACTTCAACTTTCATGACTTCTTGTACTGAAATACCCATTTCTTGCTAAGCATTTCATATCCTTCAATTGTAAGGTCTTCAGCGTTCTGTTGGATCTTTAACTATCTGACAGTCCCCTTTGACTTCTGTAACTTGCTTGTTCCCAGATCAAAAAAGGCTCATTGACTTCTCTATGCAAGAAATATATTGGCTAAGTTTTGGTTACTGTTTCTTTGAATGTACATTTACTATTTTGTGCAGGAGCATCTGTAGAGAAGGACACATGTACACACCCTGGTGATATAGGTGGACTATGTATACGATGTGGGCAAAAGGTTGATGATCGGTCAGGTGTTGCATTTGGGTACATACACAAGGTCATGCCTTTGTAATCTACAAAATGTCCATTGAACGTCTTGCCTCTTTGTTAAATTCTTTACCTTTTGATACAAGCGGGGAGTTATATATCTTTGCAGGATCTGAGGCTTGGTAATCATGAAGTTGCTAGAATACGAAAGAGAGATTTTAAAAATTTGTTAAGCCAGAAAAAGCTTTATTTGGTGCTTGACCTAGATCACACACTCCTCAATTCAACTCGATTTTTGGATCTTACACTAGAAGAAGAATACTTAAGGAGCCAAACACATACCCTGCAAGGTATTGTTATTGATCAGTTGTTCCAGTTTACTCCTTAGAGATATTATGTAAACTTTTGTTGGAGATAAAAGTACTACACGTAATATCATGGCGAACATCTACTTTCTCTAAGATGACATACACCCAAGGTTTTGTCTCACTCAGAAACCTTATCTCTTTGATGCTAGTTTTATGCTATATGCACAGGAAATGTACTAGCATTTCGAAGAGCAATCAATTTGTCATGCTTGACATTGTGTATATGTAAGAAGTAGTCCGTAATTCTACTCCTGCCCACTTCCTAATATAGTTCTACTCGGCCTCGATGTCCATTTTCGTTGTTATACATGCATTGGGGCGTCACACCACTAATTTGATCCGACTATTCCAATAATTTTCTGCCAATCTCAGGTTGTACCCTATAAGATGTCTTTGTCTGTTCTGCATACTATCAGAAATTTGCCTTGCATGTTTCTTAGAAGTGACACTGTTTCTATTCCTTTTTAGTAGCCTTGTTAAGTGAAAAATTGCAAGGAAAATCACCAAGGCATTAATAGAAATCAGTGTTTCTATCACCGACTTACTGGAGTGGTGGTCTGTTGGTAGAACAGGGGGTGGCTGTTAATGGCTGTTCTAGAAATTAAATGTGTATGAGAAACGTAGTATTTTATTTCAACTTTCAGCAGTTGTGCTCTTCCTTTTCTGCACAATCGTCCCGCCTCCCGCAGAATAGGGAAAAATAAGAAGTGGATCACATAAAACATCCCCATATCGTGCGAGCCTAGGCAAATTTTTGATACATCTTGTGACCTAGGCAAATTGTGAAAGTTGGCTACTGGTATTCCAAACCCAGTTCCTAAAATTGATCTAGTTTTCTTCTCCTTCTCTCGCAGCTACCTAATTTTTCAGAGCAAGAATATTGACATGCTTTTTTGGTACTCTTCGTAATGGTAATCAAGATCCAGAGTTAAGCTCTTCGTTATGATGATAATTTTTGTCAGCTGTTTTGGATCTCTTATAGAGTCGAGACTTTACAAATTCAGGACACTGTTACTTGCATGTACTCTAATTCTTGCCTTGATTCTAACTAATGCACAATTCTCTTCTCCAATTCAGTTCTACAATTTCGCGGTCGCTGCATTTCTATGCTCCCTTACATTATTTATGCATTTAACTTTGGGGTTGTTTTCTTTGGTTTCAGTTTCTACTGTCGCAAACTAGTTTCAAGGATAGCTTTTCTGACACCCTTGGAATCATAGCTAATGTTGCATATGTTATGCATTACATTGTTTTCCTTTTTGTCTTCTTTTTGTTGTGCTGTTAAAGGAAGAAGATTGTCCTCCACTTATTTTAGCTGGTCATTTTATCTTGAATTTGCCCTTTAAATGTATTAAAATTTACAGAGGCATTGAAAGGCAGCCTATTCAGATTGGACTACTTGCACATGTTTACAAAGTTGAGGCCTTTTGTTAGGACCTTCCTGAAAGAAGCAAGCAATTCTTTTGAGATGTACATATACACAATGGGTGAACGAGCCTACGCGATGGAAATGGCAAAGCTGCTTGACCCTGAAAATATTTACTTCAATTCGAAAGTGATTGCACAAGGTGATTGCACCCAAAGACATCAAAAGGGTCTTGACGTAGTGCTAGGGCATGAAAGTGCTGTACTTATCCTTGATGATACAGAACCGGTAATTAGACATAATTTATTACAAACTTTGTTAATTTTTCGCTTTTCTCTGGATGCTTGTGCTTAATTTGCGTAGCAGCACATACATTAAGAAAAATGTTTCCCTGTTTCGAGTTAACTCTTACACTATTGAGACCTCTTTTCACTTGCACCTTTGGATCATTGAGCATGGGTGTGCTTGTCTGCTGTTTTCCTTCCTGACAATTTCAACCAAGGTCACCAGTAGCTCATGCTGGTTTCTCGCGTGACTTATGGCCTGACAGACTTTCCTAAAATATTACACTTTTGATCCGACTCCTGATTCCTCGTAGCCTTAAATATTATACTTGTAAACTTGACATTTTCTTGCAGACAGTTTAGAGCAGCACATTTGCTGTTATTTTTTGTAGGAGGTTCTTTTTTCTTGTTCTTTTTTTTAATCCTAATGATGTTTTTTGCTTTAGGTATGGGTGAAGCATAAGGACAATTTGATACTGATGGAGAGATATCATTTCTTTGCTTCAAGTTGTCAACAATTTGGCTTTAATTGTAAATCACTTTCTGAGCTGAAAAGTGATGAAAGTGAAGCTGATGGAGCTCTTGCTACCGTTCTTGAAGTCCTCAAGCAGATCCACCGTATGTTCTTTGACCAGGTATGCCTGCTTGTACTTGTTAGTCTAGTTCTCTAGATTACCATACACGTTTGTTACACTACGTTATACTGACATCTGTTTGGTGTAGAAACTTGGAGACAATGTTGTAGAGCGGGATGTACGGCAGGTAAAATTGACATGATACCTGGATTTACTCCTTTCTCTTGATTTATGTTTAATAACTTTGGTTTGAGGTTTCACTGTCTTAGTACTTGGGTGATGGTATTGTTGACTATGTTTCGTTCCAATGATGCTGTAGGACCAGTATAAATTTTAGGATTGTCTTGTGCTTTGTGTCAATCTAAGAAGCACGGACTCGGGTGTGGATACGACATTTTTAAAAATTTTAGGATACGGGTGCGGCGGGGATACGACATATTTTATAATTTTTTTTAATTATGTATACTTAGTATTTAATTTTTAAACAATTTAAATCTTAATAATCATAATATATGCGTTTGATATATGTGAAAAGATATTAATATTCCAACTAAAGTAGCGAGTTTTTAAGTTTAATGGTTTCTTTTGTAAATTTTAAAGTTTTCAACCAAATTAGTAAGAATTTGTTAAGTTTAATGGTTGTTTTATAAATATAAAAATTGTAGAACTGAACATAATAAATTTTTTATGTGGTATTACTTTTATTTCTTTGAAATACTAGGGTTGATTTATGTAATAACTTAACAATTGGGGTCCTTAAATAATATAGCAAAACTAATGTCTAAAACAGTCAGAAGATAATCGACACATGCACAGAACACCGACGACTCCTTCTCTGGAAGCAGCTGCACGGCGCACGGCTCACGTCGCAGTGGGTCCCCGGTAAGTCCCCTTCTCCTCCTTTTCTCTTCTTCTTCTTCTCCGTCTTCTTCTACTTCTTCTCTCCAGTGTCTCCTCTCCGATGGTCGCCGGTGGTTCCCGGAGTTCCCGATGGTCGCCGGTGGTCACCAGAGCTCCCGATCGTCGCCGGTGGTGATAGATCTGAGCCGATACGCACCTGATCCGCAACCGGGATTTAAGAAATTAAAAAAGTAAAAAAAAAAAACGGTGGACACGCACCTGACACGCACCGGTGCCGAACCCGCACCCGACGCGCATCCTGTGCCGGTACTTCACCCTAAGTGCCGCACCGGTGCTTCATAGGTGTCAATGTTTAGTTTGTTAACATGTCAGCTGCTGTGTATTTTCGTTTTATAGTTATCTTCTCTTTAGTTGCTGTAACTGGATACTTAAAAACTCGAAAGAGCCTAGTGTTCTGCTTTTTATACTGTGGCATCCAAGTTAATTTTATGACAATTTATGTGTTTAGAGAATGGAGATATATGGCTTCAATTTTTTCCTAATGGCTGATAATTATACTGCTGTTTGTCATAATTTAACGTGATTAGTCAAAACAAAGTAGTGTGATATGAGTTTTTGTTATTTTATGCTAGAGCTCTGTAGTTGATAAATCTGAGTAATGATCAACTTGGCAGGTGCTAAAAACAGTTCGAAAGGAAGTTTTGAAGGGGTGTAAACTTGTTTTCAGCCGCGTTTTTCCTACTAAGTTCCAGGCTGAAAATCACCAGCTCTGGAAGATGGCAGAGCAACTGGGAGCTCTGTGCACAGTGGAAGTTGATCCATCGGTCACTCATGTGGTCTCCACGGACGCCGGAACTAAGAAATCTCGTTGGGCAGAACAAGAGAAAATGTTTCTGGTCCATCCACGATGGATTGAAGCTGCCAACTATTTATGGCAAAAGCAACCCGAAGAAAACTTTCCTGTCAAGCAGACGAAGAACTGACTATCACTCCGCACTAGAACTAGCCGTTTTAACTCTTTCTTTTGTTATATATATACATATATTTCAACTTGATCCTACTAGAGAGAAGCCTGTAGTCCTTATGCTGTAACCTAGCCCTTGTTTTGATAGGTTCAAGCTTACAACAGCTGTTATATACAGTTAATCCGATTTAATAGTTTACGACTCAAATTTTCCATTTTCTTGCGGTCGTTTTTCTTAACACTAGGGAGACTCCCACGCGCTACTAGGTCTTTTGGTAGAATAGAAAATAATTTAAGAAAAAGATGAATGGAAGAATAGCAAGGAAAGATGAGAATAAATTTACGGTGGCCACTTCAATTCCTTTAAATTCAAAATTAGGAATTAAGATGTATATAATGGCACGATGGCATTAATTTTAGTCTGTACGGTTATTCTATCGGGGAAGTAAATATTCAAAAAGAAATTGACACTAATAATTACGTAAGGTGTATGAAATTGTTTTTTCAAAAGTCTAGAATAGTACAAGTTCGATATATATATATATATATATATATATATATATATATATATATATATATATATATATATATATATATATATATATATATATATATATATATATATATATATAGGGAGCTGATCCATTGATAGCGCTAGCAAAATGGAGTATTTGCTAGCGCGATCTGGGCCGTCCGTCCTGAAAGATGGACGGTCCAGATCGCGCCTTTTTCGAAAACTATCAGTCGTCCGCGACATTATATCGCGGACGAATTTTTTTACCTTTTTGCCCCTCCACCCGTCCGCTACATTGTATCGCGGACGACTGACAGGCCCTGACGCATGTCAAAAAAAAGTAATCCGCGACACAATATTGCGGACGACATTTTTTACCTTTTTGCCCCTCCATGCCGTCCGCGACATAGTATCGCGGACGAATGACAGGCCCACACATGTGTCTTCTCTTTTTCCCTCCCTTGCGGACACATTAATGACACAGAAAAGTCATACCACACATGTGCGGACACTTTTCTGTGTGGATCGGCTCCTACAACCCGCGGTTGGTCCCCTCCCTCTGCCACGTGGCCCAACCGCTCCTACGACCCGCGGTTGGTCCCCTCCCTCTGCCACGTGGCGTCCCCTCCCCTCATCCGCAGGGCCCAACCGCTCCTACAACCCGTGGTTGGTCCCTGCCCCCCCTCCCCTGCCACGTGGCGCCCCCCCCGCGTGATGCCCCACCTGGTGTCCTTCCCCACGATGCCACGTGTCGTCCTTCCCTCCCCCGTGATGCCCCAACGTGGTGTCCTTCTGCCGAATTTTTTTTTTTGCAGCAGCCTTTGACCGCATAAACACCCACCCTTCCTCACTTTTTTCTGTCTTTTTTCTTCTCTCTTCCTCGCTTCTCTCTTTATAATCCCCTCCCCCGAACCCTTCTTCTGCACTCTGTCATCTTTTACCAACTTCCTTCGTACTTCATATCTCACCTACATAATCTCTACAACAATACAAATCAAAAAATTTTACGCTAGAAGATCGTGGATAACCGCTAGAAGATCGGTAGTTTTTTCTTTAAATACATCAAGTCACAACAAGTAAGTATTTTGAATTTCCTTATAATTCAATGTTAGGTTTATACAAATCAGCGTATTACATTTATAGATTCCAAAACAGCGATTTTTTAGGGTGCCAAATATAGACAGTTTTTCACGAATTTATAAAAAATAGCTAGAGCTAGATTTTGCCAAAATACAAAAAAGAGACCCTAGTTATTCTTAAAGGATCTGTCTCAGGTAAAAATTTCAGATTTTTCCAAAGACTGGAAAGGGGTTAACTGATACGGGGAACCTTGTAACTCTGCAGTGTATTTTAAAATATCAAGCTAGCGCGATTTCGCGCGAAACTTTTATGAGAATCCTAGGATGTTGGGAAGTTCCATTCCCCAGGAATTCGGGCCATTCCGAAGCCGTTACCTATTTTTTTGGCCGAACGGCCCTTTAAGCGCTTGATCCGGACACCGGTTCGCGATTTTTGGGCGAAACCTCCGTAAAATACTTTTTATGTCAAGAATGAATTCAGGAAGCCTCAAGTAGCATTTCGAAGCACTTTTGATATTTTTTTATGCCAGGGGGCATTTCGGTAATTCGCCGCCCCGAGAGGGGTATTTCGGTAATTTTACAGTGCTAAGTTTTTTGACGGACTTTTTAGTCCAGAAATATAATTACAAAACCTGAAATGTTGTTTTGAAGCTGACGTGGCGCGCGTAGGGGTGTTTTGGTAATTTTCCCGCGCCAAGGGGTGTTTTGGTAATTTTCCCGTGCCAAGTTTTTCAAACGACTTTTTAGTCCAGAAATGTAAGTAAACCACCTGAAATGTTGTTTTGAAGCTGGTTCGGGGGCGTTGGGGTGATAGTGAACGCTCAGGGGCATTTCGGTAATTTGCCGATGTTCGGGGGCTATTTTGCTAGGAAGGATCCAGCTTAAAATTCATACCTTAAAATAACTTTTAGTTCAGGAAAGGGTGTGAGACACCCGAAAACTTATTTTGTTCCAGATGTTCTGAACCTTGTGACGCACCGGCGATGACTGCCAGGGGATATTTTGCATAAGTAGCGGGTGTTTTGGTAACTTGCCCCCTTTAAAATTTTTCCTGATATATTTGGTATATAATTGACGTAATACATTTAAAAACTTGACTTTAAAGCGGTTTTGAGGTGTTGGAGGTGTAGGGGCCATCGGGCTATATATTGCTATATAACCACGTTGGCGCTAAATTCAGTGGGAACTAGCGTAATTAAGCGTTCGGAGTGGTGGGAATTGAGGATTTGTTTTAATACATTGAAATAATGACTATTGCTAATGTGTTGGTAAGCTAGGTTAAAGATCCAGTTATAGTTTTGGAATGTAAATATTATGGATATTATGGACGCTAAGTTGGTTTATAATTATATTTTGTTCTTAAAGGTATGAATTTCAGCTCTGGACCTCATGATACATCAATCCTATACGATGACGATGACCACGTCGCGAGGCACGTATTTGACGGTGTCGATAGGGGTGTTTTGGAAACAATTCAAAGCACAAGGCACCTTGAAGAGTGGGTACTAAACGAGGAACAAATACAGCTATTACACCGTCAAAATTTAACCCTGTTCACCGATCCCGGGAAATGGTCTCGACACGACGATTGCCTTATATCCGCTCTAGTTGAACGATGGAGGAGCGAGACGAACTCATTTCACTTCCGGTTTGGTGAAATGACTGTTACGTTAGAGGACGTCGGATTTATACTTGGAATCCCATGTCACGGCAGACCCGTTACTTTGAACGTGCCGTCTGCATCCATAGCGAATATGGCTATGCAGTATTTTCCGGGAATTCCAAGGGCAGCGCTTACAACAAACGGCGTCAAGCTTAAATGGCTGAGAGAGCAGTACGGCGTGCTACCGGATGAATACACTCCTCAAGATTTCGTGACGTATACGAAGGCATTCCTTCTGTATATTATTGGAGCTATATTACTTCCGACGCATTCGAAAAACACGGTGCATCCGAAGTATATGGTGTTCTTGGAGGATCTTGAGGAGGTATACTCCTATTCGTGGGGTTCAGCTGTCCTTGCGCACCTATATCGAGCACTGCATAAGGCTACGAGAAACGGTGCCAAGTCCATTGCCGCCTGCCTGACTCTATTACAGGTATGAGCATTTATTTTCTTGGTAGGATCCTTAGTCAATATATTCGGGATTAATTACTAATTCCATATAATGTTTGCATTCACAGGTTTGGTCTTACGAGAGGCTACCCATGGGTCGTCCACAACCGTTGGTAGATTCCGATGAGACGTGGCCTAGGGTGTGGGCCTGGGGGCCTACGACCAACCGGAGGTGGAGACGGGTAGACCCTCACCACCATCTAAAGTTCTATCGGGGGGAACTAGAGATACTAGATGCATCCCAGGTGACGTGGCAGCCATATGGCAAGGTGATGCATCTGTTGGATGAGTGGTGTTGGCAACTTCCGGTGTCGTACGTGCTGGCAGGTTTGGTTCGGGTGCCGCTCATTCACTTCGAAGAATGTGAGTTTCAGATGCCCGATCGAGCTATGAAGCAAGCTGGCTGTCCACAAGGGATACCAAAACCCGCTGTAGACATGCGGCCATACAGGGGTGGTCGAGGGCCGAACTTCGAGGTGGCTGATGCCTTGATTTTGTTGGGTGACGAGGTGCACCAGTGGAATACCTGGCAGGAAACGTATGATAGCCTTGTATCGCTGAAGCACGACGGCATTAGTACTGAGGAATACTTACAGTGGTTTCTCAGGGTGACGCGCACGAGGGTGAATCGCCCTTCCCAGGTGAAGAAGACATCGTACGCGCCACGTGAGGTCTATGACCAGTTCTGGGCATTGGCCATTGTAAGTCATGCTAGTGTTGTTTGATAATTTATTTGCGCACCTTATCGACCATTTGTCAAATATGATTAGCCATATTTTCTATGCATGTTTTTTAGGTTGACCAGGGCATTGAGGTGTTCAAGCAGCTGGAGTCGTTTGACTGGTTTGTCGCGCAGGCTCCTGACAATCTCAAGAGGTCCATTGAGAAGTACAAGACTGAAGTTCAAAACTTTAGTCTTGCGTACCGGGGTTACGAAGGGGAGCCGTCTAGTCGCCCTCGTCCTGAAGCGTACGACTATCAGCCCCAGAGTCAGGTGTGGGAGTCGTCTGGTCGCCCTCTTCCTGACGCGTACAACTATCAGCCCCAGAGTCAGGTGTGGGAGCCGTCTGGTCGCCCTCCTCCTGACGCGTACGACTATCAGCCCCAGAGTCAGGTGTGGGAGCCGTATAGTCGCTTGCCTCCTGACGCATACGACTCTCAGTGCCAGAGTCAGGTTCCCCAAGTAGGAATCCAGGCCTCGCGCCCAAGCTTTCGGTCGGACAAAGGACAAGCGACGAAGCCATTGAGGTCGGACAAGATGGCTTGGATCGACCGGCACTACTTTGGGCATGAGCCTGTCAATTCAGCAGACTTTCCCCTTGCGACATTCCTAGGTCATGAGGATATCAGAACGTTGGCGCCGGAGACAGATCTTTCAAATTTTGTCATGAACGCTTACATAGAACTGCTCCGGATTAGAGAGCAACGTTTTAACCGTTCTGAATATTTGAAGCTTAACATGTATCCCACTCATTTTGTGGAATTAACGGTGAGAGAATTCACAGAATGGAGGCGAGGGGGCGGCAGGAGTAAGTGGAAACCAGGTCGAAACGTGTTAGGCATGATGAACGCAGACTATCAATGTCCCGCTGCTGATGCGAACCTTATCATGATACCCTGTCATCATGCAAACCACTGGTTCCTATTAGTTCTCCATCCAGCGTTCAGAACGGTTCACATATACGATAGCCTAAGGGAGGACGAGCCTGGACAGCTGCTGGCACAGATGTACAACGAGTACATCACTTTAGTGGTTAGTATTTATTTTTTGACCTTGGCTCATAGTATATTGTTCTTGTCTCATAGGCTTGATTCTCGTTTTTATTGTTGGATGCAGACTACTGTCCTCTCGCTAGCATGCGGACGGCCACAGGGTGACCCTTGGACGGTCGTGATGATAAAGGACCGACCAAAGCAATATAACGGTCACGATTGCGGGATTTACGTCCTCAAGTACATGGACTACATTGCTCGCTCGGAAGTGCTCAAACACTCCTCGTGGACTAGGAAGGATGCCTTGACGTTTAGGTATAGGATAGCCTGGGAGCTGAAAAAGAATGAAGCTAGACGCATTCATTACCATTATCCTGACGTGCGTGGCTAGCTGCTGTGATGTTACAAAAAATTGTACCAAAAAGAAATGTACATAATTTTTCGCATGCTATGAATTTGGCGCTAAAATGTGCGCGAATATACCTTTCATATGACGGCATTCGAAAAAATTACGCGTCTCGCTTTTCGCCGAAATTCATAGAAATGGGCTAACTAGCGTGCATGAGGTGCAATGAGCGAAAAAAAAAGTGACAAAAAAAATTTCAACTTTTTTCGGAAGCTATCAAATGCGGCCTATAGTGTGCCCGAATAGGCCCTTCCTAGGAAAACTCAAAAATTAATGTGTCTCGTTTTTCGCCGAAAGTCTTACAAATGGGCTAACTAGCGTGCCTGAAGTGCAATGAGCGGAAAAAAAGTGACAAAAAAAATTACAACTTTTTCGGAAGCTATCAAATGGGGCCTAAAGTGTGCCCGAATAGGCCCTTCCTAGGAAAACTCAAAAATTAATGTGTCTCGTTTTTTGCCGAAAGTCTTACAAATGGGCTAACTAGCGTGCCTGAAGTGCAATGAGCGGAAAAAAGTGACAAAAAAATTACAACTTTTTTCGGAAGCTATCAAATGGGGCCTAAAGTGTGCCCGAATAGGCCCTTCCTAGGAAAACTCAAAAATTAATGTGTCTCGTTTTTCGCCGAAAGTCTTACAAATGGGCTAACTAGCGTGCCTGAAGTGCAATGAGCGGAAAAAAAGTGACAAAAAAAATTACAACTTTTTTCGGAAGCTATCAAATGGGGCCTAAAGTGTGCCCGAATAGGCCCTTCCTAGGAAAACTCAAAAATTAATGTGTCTCGTTTTTCGCCGAAAGTCTTACAAATGGGCTAACTAGCGTGCCTGAAGTGCAATGAGCGGAAAAAAAGTGACAAAAAAAATTACAACTTTTTTCGGAAGCTATCAATTGGGGCCTAAAGTGTGCCCGAAAACGGAGTTACCAAAAATATCAATAATCCACAAATCAAATCACAAATTAAAGATTGCACAAACCAAATCACAAATTTAAACATTATAAAAGTTCAATTTATACAACTGAAACATTAACCCTAACACTCTTCCTCATCATCGTCCTCCTCGACCATACTGCCAGGTTCGATACCTAACACTTTATAATGGTTTCTCTTGTCATGATCAGTCATCTTATTACACAACGCACACTTTCGTAATTTTTTTTGACCCGTTGCTTCTTCAATCGGATTCTTCATGCGTATTGCTCGTTTTCGCCCTTTTGTTTGAGAAATAATTGGATCAAAAATGTCGTCCTCCTCACGTTGTAGGTCAGTGCCGTCAATGACTGGCTGTTTGGCTCGATTGAATCTACCGCCTGGAGTTGGTCGAGTAGTCGGAGTGTCCACAGTTTCTGGTAATGCCATCCTAAACTGTGCATGCATAGCCTTATCCCGTGCGGCTGCTTCAACTTGATACCTGTACCCATCAAATGTCGACGCTGCATCCATTGATAAACCGTGCATGATGTTACAAAGGTGATTATATCGCAGCGACTCAGATTGCTCGAAATCAACTGAAACATTGGGCACGTAAGGAATGTGACCGTGGACTCTGTTGGCTTCCTTCGTCCACCGTTCCAAGATATACGGTGGAGGGATTTCACTAGCATTCTTGGCGCTCAAAACCCTCAACGCGTGTCGACAAAGTATACCTTTATGCTCAAACAGTTGACAGTTGCAATTAACCAACCCAGTGTCCTTACAAATTGCTACGGTAAAATGTCGTCTGGTCCTCGGAGCCGACGAAGAGCACGGATTGGCGAAGTTCGTCACATTTGTCAAAGCATAAACCTTGATGTCTCTGGTGGAATACTCGTGCAACTTTGTCATGCCATATTGATTCGACTTTAGTAGTTCCTCTTGAAACTGTCGAAACATTTCCTTGGTATAGACTTGAGCCGCATGAGCCTCTAAAGGTGAATAAAGTAGTATAGCTCTTTCTTTGCAAACTGTAGCCGCGTCGGCTTCTCTCTCACGGTACAATTGCCTGTCAACGGCTTTCTGCATCTCTAGTACGAACTCCGCTATACTTGAAGACTGGCCTACGTACCCATCAAAGAATGAATTCATAGCTTCGCTTCTCGAGGTCGTAGTCATTCCGGCTGCAAAAAAATTCTTGGTGTAGGCACCGACCCACTGTGTCTTGATCTCATACAACGATTGTAACCATTCGTGATTGTGCAAATAGTAAGTATCCATTAACGTGGCCCACCTCTCCTCGAACACGTCTACCGTCAACGATTTCTTCACACATGTATTAAAGTCAGTCTTGAATGACGGATGGTTTGCATATACATGGTGAAGCCGTTCGGGATATTTGTTGCTTATGTGCCATGTGCACAGGCCATGGTGAGTATCTGGAAGGACCTTAGCGATTGCATTTTTCATTGCCAGATCTTGGTCGGTGATGATGGTCTTTGGAGGAATATGATACATTGCTTGAAGCCACGTTTCAAATAACCACGTAAATGACTCCTCCGTCTCATCCCTAAGCAGGGCAAAGCCAAACGAGATTGACTGATAGTGGTGGTTCACCCCGGTGAACGGAGCAAAAGGCATAGAGTACTTATTGGTGCGGTATGTGGTGTCAAACGTCACAACATCCCCAAAATTTTGGTAAGCAGCTCTAGAACGGGGGTCCGCCCAAAATATAGTACTAATGCGGTTCTCATCATCCAGTTGGAGACTGTAAAAAAATCCAGAATTCTCACTCTGAAGGGACCTGAAGAGATCAAGTGTAGTTTGAGAATCACTCTTACCGAAAGACTCTCTCCTCTGAGCACGAAGTTCATTTCGAAGGTCTACTTCGTTGAAACTCAACTTGTCAATCCCCCCAGCCTGGCTTGAGAAAACCCCCATCATCTTAGAAGGTGGAATTTTAGCCTCGGCCATTGTAAAAATTAGTTGTCTGTGTGCCGCGCTTATTTCTCGGTGTTGATGAATTTGACCAATCTTACTGGGGGTCATCAACTGATGATTATGGCTCAACTCCACTCCTGTGACAACCCAATGGTTTTCATTTTTTCGGTGTACTGCATACACATGGGCCTTGCAGCCGGTACCCGGAAATGTGTCCCGTTTTCTTTGTCTTGTTGTCCCTTCGTCACTGATCCGAACGACCGGAGTTACATGCGGTGCTCCTCTATGACACTCAAATAGTCTTGCACCAATTTGATCTGTATTCGCCCGTTTTCTAGTCGTCTTAGTTCTAATACCGAAACCTATCGTTTTCGAATATGCTCTATAGTATGCTTCAACTTCGTCCAGTGCTTGAAAAACTTGACCAACGTAAGGTGGATCAGAACCTTCACAAAAATTATTTCCTCCAGTTGCATCCATATTTATACTGGAATCTAAAAAATAAAAATTATATCATTCTCAACAAGTCATAGATTTAAATAAAAGAAGAATAAAATTTATTTAAACCACCGTCTTTCGAGAAATTTGGTATAATGTAAAATTAGCAAAATAGCCCCCGATGAGCGACAAATTACCGAAATGCCTCCGGGGGTTCATTATCACCCTAACGCCCCAAATCAGCTTCAAAACAACCTTTCAGGTGCTTTGCTTACATTTCTGGACTAAGAAATCCTTTGAAAAACTTAACGCTGCAAATTTACGAAAATACCCCTATCGGGGATGCGAATTACCAAAATGCCCCCTGACAACAAGCTTCCTGAATTCACTCTTTAAAATAACTTTTCAGGTGTCTCACACCCTTTCCTGAACTAAAAGTTATTTTAAGCACAGATTTGTGTAACGTAAAATTAGCAAAATAGCCCCCGGGGGTTCATTGTCACCCTAACGCCCATCAAACCAGCTTCAAAACAACCTTTCAGGTGTTTTACTTACATTTCTGGACTGAAAAACTTTTTTTCGGGAAAATTACAAAAACACCCCTCGCGGGGGGGCAAATTACCAAAATGCCCCCTGGTTTCAGAAAATATCAAAATTGCTTTAAAACGCTATTTTAAGCTTCCTGAGTTCATTCTTGATTTAAAAAGTATTTTACGGATTTTTCGCCTAAAAATCCCGAACCGGTGTCCGGATCGAGCGCTTAAAAGCCCGTTCGGCCAAAAAATTAGCTAACGACTTCGGAATGGTCCGAATTCCTGGAGAATGGAACTTCCCAACACCCTAGGGTTCTCATAAAAGTTTCGCACGAAATTGTGCTGTCTTGATATTTTAAATTACACTGTAAAGTTACAAGGTTGCGCGTATCAGTTAACCCCTTTCTAGTCTTTGAAAAACTCTGAAATTTTAACCTGATACAGATCTTTTGAAAATAACTAGGGTCTCTGTTTTGTATTTTGGCAAAATCTAGCTCTAGCTATTTTTTATAAATTCGTAAAAAAACTGTCTAATTAAGTTTTCACCTTTAGCGACAATTACGCCCCGCAATCAGCTGCAAAATAACATTTCAGGCGTTTTACTTACATTTCTGGACTTAAAAGTCCGTTGGAAAATTTTTTCGGGAAAATTACCAAAATACCCCTCTCGGGGTGGCAAATTACCAAAATACCCCTGGCTTCAGAAAATATCAAAAGTGCTTTAAAATGCTATTTTAAGCTTCCTGAGTTCATTCTTGATCTAAAAAGTATTTTACGGATTTTTCGCCTAAAAATCCCGAACCGGTGTCCGGATCGAGCGCTTAAAAGCCCGTTCGGCCAAAAAATTAGCTAACGGCTTCGGAATGGCCCGAATTCCTGGGGAATGGAACTTCCCAACACCCTAGGGTTCTCATAAAAGTTTTGCGCGAAATCGCGCTGGCTTGATATTTTAAATTACACTGCAAAGTTACAAGGTTGCGTGTATCAGTTAACCCCTTTCCGGTCTTTGGAAAAATCTGAAATTTTTACCTGATATAGATCTTTTGAAAATAACTAGGGTCTCTGTTTCGTACTTTGGCAAAATCTAGCTCTAGCTATTTTTTATAAATTCGTGAAAAATTCTATTTCTGACGCCCTAAAAAATCGCTATTTTGGAATTTTTCGAATGTAATACCCCGATTTGTCAAAACGTAATTTTGACGCCCTTTGACGCCCTAAACACGAATTTTAGACTATTGTAAGAACAACTTAAGCGTAACACAATTTAAACAATCAATTGGTAAGAACAAATTGAAAAATACTTACTTGTTTTAACTTGATATATTTCAAGAAAAATCCACCGGTCTTCTAGCGGTTATCCACCGATCTTCTAGCGTAAATTTTTTTTGTTTGTATGTAGGTGAGATAGGGAGAATGAGGAGGGTGGAAGAAATGATTCGGGGAGGAGGGATTTTATAGAGAGAAAAGTGAGAGAGGAAGAGAAGAACCGTGAGTGAACAGCAGGGAGGGGGAGGGGGGAATGACACGTGGGGGTGGGGGGGTAGGGTGGTAATGACACGTGGGGGAAGAGGGGGTTCACGGGTGGGGGAAGGGGGGTTCACGGGTGGGGGAAAAGGACATAGGGTGGGGGCCACGGGGTGGGGGGCAAGGGGGTGGGGGGCAAGGGGGGTGACGGGTGGGGGGTGGGGTCACGGAAGGCAATAATGCCAACCGCATGTAGGAGTTGCGGTTGGGCATTATTGCCACCATTTTCTCACGAGTTTTTCATTTTCTCGTGATATTTTCATGAATTTATCATAGTATTTTCGTCCTTTTTTGTCCCTTTTCGTCCTTTTTTGGCCCACGTGGCCAACCGCTGGTAAGACCAGCGGTTCGGTGGAGAAATTTGTTATTTCTCCACCGGTGGGTGTGGATCGGCCCCCATATATATATATATAATGAGTACCTTGTATTTTAGCTATTACTTTTCTTTTCTAAAGAAAATGGTAACAATAGTTGCAACATAAATGATCACATCCCCGGAATTACCGAATAGTAGTAGCCAAGAAGTGATTTTTTCTTCTATCATATTGTACAACTTCTTGTATCATATATTGTTAGTTTTACAGGATAGTTACCTACAATTGGCTAGCAACTATTTAAAAAAACATGTGATTAGCATATGAAATGAGCTTAGGCTCTTTTATATAGCAGCTCCCACATGCTTGGGTACCTTCCATTAACACAAAATCGCACAATGAAATGTTAACTTCACTTCGTAACAAAATGATAAAATACAATACAATAACTGATGAAACACAGTAGCAAAATTGCATGCGGAACATTAACACTTTTAGCACTCTTTCTGTATAAACGCCTCTTTGGGTAACCAATTCAATTTATTTCTATCTAACTGATCTTTGTATATACCAAAAGTATATGTAGAAACACATAGGATTGGGTTCCATTAGTGGATTGAAACTACCAAGTCATCCGAGAAATACATACAAACTTCACTTGCAATAATAAGGAGAACCCTAAAAATCTCTGGTCCTAGAATTGAGCTTCCACCAAATGTCGACGGGGTCTCTTTTTCATTTGAAATCAGCATAAGTTTCCTTCAACATCAAACATGAAATGTGAAAGTTACAATTAAAATAATAATCATCCTTATTGGATTCTTTGAAAAAAAAAGAACAAAAAGTGAGCATGGATTGTAAATGTATACGAGGTTATCAGAAACACTCAAAACAACTTATATCAAATTTGCAACTATATAACCTTTCTAATTCATAAAGAGTCGGACTAAAACCATAACAGAAGGCATGCACATAAGCAAGTAAAACACTGGATTTTACCTTTTCTTTTTTTTCATCTTCCTTTTTGTGACTTTTGAAGGTCAATTTGTATGCTCAGGTATGTGACTTTGATTTAGGAGACAATGAAGAACTCTCTTCTAACATCTAGATGTTAGAGATGGACTTCTTCAACGCCTCCACATGGGTGTGTGACTCGAGCTAAAGACAATTCCAATGCCCCTTCGATTAGTAAGTATCTAGTCGTGATACGTATCGAAATTGCTTTGGTACTAAAGGTACAAAGGGACTTAAAATTTTGTGACGAAATACATTTGCATTTTATAATTGTCACTAAATCATGCATTAACAACAGGGAAAAGGTATGTAAAATCAGTTGCTGAAAAATGATTTCAATAGAGAAGATCATAAAGCAGTACTCCTGAAATACGAGTAAGATAATTAATTCATCTCATATTCATATTATGTATATGTCTAGACTGAATAATAGCATTGCATGAGAGAAACATAATAATGCTATGAGTGAGAATGGTATTTTAGTGCTAAGTCTGAAATTTTGTTTGAGAACATGACAAGAAGTGTGGGCTCCTACTTTGTCATTTCGTTCGTTCTTTTGTATATTGAGTTCAATTATGATTTAATTGAATGCTATATCCGCTCCAAGATGTCGGAGAAAATGTCATTCATACTGAGTCCTCTTATTCCTTTTCTAGGATATTTATCTGTTTCCTTCAAATTTATTTGGACTTGATGAGGTAGTATCTGGCTCATTGGCCATGAAAAAGCTACGAATCCTATCAAGGACGAATAACTCTCACTGATTGTAATTGATTTGAATAGTTGGGTTAACCTTCCTTCATCAAACCTATACCATTGTTTATGTACTTGTCGCTTTTCTGGAATGTCGTATCATTATATTGTGGATCTGGAGAGCCAATAGATATGATTTCAGTAAATATTTTCTCATTTTGATTGCCTGATTGTAATTATCGTTATCATTTGGTCCCTAAATGTTTGATTGGTCAGATGCTTTGCTACATAACCATCATTGTTTCTCTGTGATCGGTGTTTGTTCAATATGTGTTGATATGTTTTGAAATAGTAATATGCCATAGTTGCTGCTTATAGCTAATCTGATTATCAGAATTGTGTTGTGCTTTGTTCTCAAATGATTTTGGAAACTGACAATATGTTATGCACGTGTATCTTTACTTGATTTAGGAATACATAGTTTCACCTACCCTAATATGAGATTATTTAGACTCTTGAGTCTCATATAATATGTGAGTGAGAGTAGACTCTGAGAATGTGGATTAGATTTGGACAATCTATTTGACGGTTCGTATAAGATTGAGATTTTGTTTGAGCAGGTGACAGTAGACCCCATGTTACTTACTTTTAGAACTGAATGATTCTAAACGATTAACTGAGACAGACGATTGAAGGATACGGCTATAAGATTTTGTAAATAATGTGACTGTGAATTGGAAGTGGTGTGATAACTTAGAACCTTACACTCTAGTGAAAATGAATACATAGGTATCCAGAATCATGTTTTGCATTATGTTAGGAGAACACATCTATAGGTGACAAATTTGGTAACATCTTGGACTCGTTGAGGTAAGACACCAGAGTATGCAACGAAGCCGTAGTGGTTACAGTTCTCTGTCGTCCTGTGAAGTGTATACAAAATCATAGTTATACAATACGTAACTATGTTAAGATAACATGTCTATCAGTAAAAAATTTGGCAACAGTTTGGACTCGTTGTTTTGAGATGTTAGAGTGCACAGTAGAAGCCTAGTGGCTACAGTTTTTCTATTTGTTGTGAGGTGTAAGTGCTTATAAGAATTGATTATCCTATCCATGTTAGCTGTGGTAGAGTGTAAGTCATGTATGGCCATCGTTTGGTATTCCGTACACCTTAAGCTCGAAGTTAAACTTTCCCTCAAATGATAGTCTTTTTGGTATATTATCAATATAATACAATGGGAGCCTGTTGTATTAGAGTTTGACTTAACTCGTTATATATGCGTTGAATTCGAAGCGGTATATGTTTAGTTCAGTGAGATTTGTATTAGCTAAGTTATTGTGCGTACAATTTTGGAACAATTAGAGCAAAGTGTTTGTCTGACAGGTCTCAAATTAGTATCATGATTTAAAATTTAATTGTTGTATTTGGATATTCATAGGGATACATTTAGCTGTGAAGGTTAGATGTAGCTCAGCTACTATGTGGCAATTATCAGAGGTACAGACCGAAAGCGTAGTGCCTAGACGTTATAAGTAACTTAGAACCCGAGATCAAGTTTTGAAGACGGAATTTTTATAAGGTGGGGAGAATGTAATATTCCGAACTTCAGGAATTGTTTAAAATAACCATCCGTGACCCAAAAAATAAGGGGCGATAATTTTGAGCAATGCTTGTGTATTTTTGGCGTATGCAAGCTTAAAAGAATTTTGGGGCAAAAATATAATTTTAAAATTTTTTGGGGTCATTTGTAATTTTGAAAAACGTTGGGGGCATAAATGTGAATTATATTTTAGTGATGGAAAATAGTAAAATAGGTGGTAGTACATGTTTTAGTGGCATTTAATAAATTTAAGAGATATTAGGATAAGTTTGGGGACTTAAATGTAATTACATAAAGTTTAGGGTTATTTTGCAAATATGAAAAATTTGGGGACTAAATTGTAAGTTTTGAAAATATGCATTAGGTGTCAAATTGTTGTCTTGGTCCTAAAGATGCCACCTCCTACTTTTTTATCTGATGAATAATCCAATTAATTATAGATTGATGGATTGGATTAAATAAAAACAAAAGAAAAAAACGTTTTGGGGAGGAAAATTAAAATTTGAGAAAAATAGAAACTGATGAACAGTCGTAGAAAATCAGAACAGAGCAAGAGAAGAACAAGGAAATAGGCAGTGGCGGAACCAGGATTTCATCCCGGGGGGGCTAAAAATATATCGAAGGAGATAAATATTTTTATAAGTAAAATAACACACAAAAACAAAGTGCACTTTTCGATAATACACAAAACATACTAAAAAGCATCTAACAATGTTAATAACATTGTTAGGTCTTACGTCGAAGACAACAAAAATGTGAAATGGTGTCCTGCACCAGGCTGCGACTTTGCTGTTGAATACGAAGTTGGAAGTGAAGTTTATGACGTAAATTGCTCGTGCTTACATAGCTTTTGTTGGAATTGTACTGAGGAAGTCCATCGTCCTGTGGACTGTGATACTAGGGCCAAGTGGATAAGGAAAAACAGCGACGAGTCTGAGAACATGAACTGGATTCTTGCAAATTCGAAGCCTTGTCCCAAGTGCAAGCGAAACATTGAGAAAAATATGGGTTGCAATCACATGACGTGCGGGCCTCCGTGCTTGCATCAGTTTTGCTGGATATGTCTTGGTTCTTGGCAAAACCATAATAGCTCTTTTTGGTGCAATGGTTACGAGGAGGGAGTGTACAAGGACGAAACCACGATGAGGAGAGAAAGAGCCAAGGAGTCTTTGGACAGATACACGCATTATTTTGAACTTTGGGAGGCCAACCTAATATCAACAAAAAAAGCAGTAGCGGATTTGCATCAGATGCGAACTACCAAAATCAAGGAAATTAGTGAAAATTTGGGAAAACTTGAGATAGAGTTGGAATATCTTGTAGAAGCATGGCTGCAGATAGTTGAATGTAGGCAGGTTCTCACGTGGACATATGCTTATGGATACTACCTACCCGCAGACGAACCTGCCAAGAAAGAACTGTTTGAGTTCTTGCAACGTCACGCTGAAGCTGCTTTAGAAAAGCTTCATGAATGCGCAGAGGGGGAAGTACAAGCTAATCTCATGGAGAAAATTTCAGCTACTGACATAGTCGGTTATGCTGATTTTCAGAGGAAACTAGTCCATCTGACTTTTGTGACTCGGAACCACTTTGAGAAGTTGGTTACAGCATTACAAAATGATCTATCGGATGTAAGTTCTTCCTCGAAAAAAAGAAAACGAGACGAGGTTGGTTTTTGGCCCCAAAGCGAAGACAAATTAAATGGCTGGGCATGTGATCAGTGCACCTATTTCAATGACATCTCAGCAACAAGATGTGCAATGTGCTATGGTCCCTTATTGTTAGAGGAAGACGAAGAGTAAATAATCCTCATTTGGTCCTGCTTACAAATTCTTATCTGGGTTTTGGTAAAACTTCTCGTCCCAAGTATTTGCTGCGCTAAATTAGATTTGAGCTCAAAATTGTGGATTCATATGATTTAGTATAGAAGTTTTTTCCCCCTTCAATTTTATAAATCAGTTTTCAAAATGGGGTTGTTTTTTAAAACTCCATTTCGGAGTTAATGGAGTTTTCAGCTTTTAGTTTTGATTTTTTTTTTTGAGATCCATCTTTCAACTTATGTTGGGAACATTTTATATCTTTTTTTCTCTTCAACCTTCATCACCAACACTTATCAAATGGGATAAAAATCCAATTGGGTCCCATCCTCCATCAACAATTTCAATCTCAAGTGCTCAATGCACGATTAACAGCCATAAAGCATCAATTAATAATTTAAATTATCAAATTTATAACTAACAACCTAAAATTATTAATCAAATAATCAATTCTCAATAGCAAAAGAAATTGTTCAAAATGCACACTGACCTCAGTCCTTAGAAATCAGAACGGCGTCGTTGTTGCAACGTCGCTGGCGGTGGGTTTTTTGCCGCTTAGGAGTCAGATCTGCTTGAATTTCCTATTTCAGGCGCTATGACCGCCGACCGGTGAGGTTCGTCACTTTCTCGGTTCGTTCGCCGACTCGTAGATCTAAGCTAGATCTGCCCGGAGTTGGGGTGGGGACTGCTGGATAGGGGAGGGCCTTCGCGCCGTGAGGCCGTCCGTGACTCCGTGAGAGCAGGGGCGAATGTTGAGACCTTGACGGCGACCGGCGTTACAGACTTACCGATGAGGCGATGAGCTGAATAGCTGATGACCGGTGGCCCGTGGCCGTGGGAGGTGCCGCGGTGACTGAGAGAGTGAGAGGTGACTCCAGTGAGAGTTCAACCGCCGACGGCGAGTCAGCGACGACGGGAATTCGGGATCTGAGTGAGACTGTAAGAGCCGAGAGGAGGAGAGAGAGAGAGAAAATCGCGAATGAAAAAAAAACACTATATATAAATTTTTTTTTCAAAATCTGAGGGGGTGCTATAGCCTCCCCTCGTACATATGTAGTTCTGCCCCTGGAAATAGGGAGGGCTTCGACAGCGGGAAAATCAGAGAAAAAGAGAGTCTCAGAGGGAAATCTTAAGGTGATTCTTCTTTCTTCTTCCTAATGTGGGATTTTAGGGTTTTTTGTGTGTAGTTTTCACCGTGCAGTGTGTGGACTGCTATGTGGAATGTGCGTGCATGGGGTTGCTTTAGGCAATTGAAGGATGAATTTATGTGTGATTAATGTGTTTGTGAGTGTGTAGAGGTAAGGGAGAGGTTTGTGCGCGGTTAAGTGTGTTCAGTGGGTTTGAATGCGTGTAACATGGGTGTGTGTGTGTTCAGTGCGTGAGTTAGAGTGTGAGCAGTGATGTGGTATATGCACATGTTTTGCAATTGTGCACAGTTGTGTTTAAAGTGTGTATTCTAGGGTAGATGGGTGTAATTCTGTGTGGCAGTGTGTGAGTTCGTGAAGTGTGAGAGTGTGTGTAAAGTGGGTCAAGGCAGCTGGAGGTTGAAGACAGATGTGCGTGTTTCCGGTGAAATACTTGGTGTTTTTGATATGAATAATAACTATTTTCGTCGTAAAAAAAAGGGGGGTTAATTAGGAAGTTTTTGTCCGAGTTTTTGTAAATAATTAGGGTCAAACTTTTAAAAAGTCCAAAACAGTAACCCCAATTATTTTTACGAGATGTACGTTTTGGAATCATTTTGGGGATTTTTGGTGTCCATAAATACACTAAATTAGGATATCGTTTAAGAAGAATTAGTTATTTATTTAGCATACCAAACCAAATTTTATTAATCAAAATTTTTTAGAAAAACCTTATTTTACAGAAATGTTTATTATCTAAAATTTATGACATTCCGAGGCCGATAGGTATTTTTAGCAAAACTGGCTTTTGAGCGCTCGGACTAGACACTGGTTCAGAATTTTGGGCAAAAATTTATTAAAATATTTTTTTAGCCCAAAAACGATTTCAGGATGCTAAAAACAGTATTTAAGGATATTTTTGAGATTTTTTCGATACAGGAAACCCCTAGGAGGTTTTTGGTAATTTACCACCCAAAGGGGGTATTTTGGTAATTTTACATGTAAAAGGTACTTTTGGTTAAATTTGCATACATTAAGGTTGTTTTAGTGATTTTACTCACAGGAAGACTATTTTGGTAATTTATGTATGAGAGAGGTGTTTCTGGTAATTTAACACTCCAGGGAGTATGCGCGAGTCTGTATTGAATCGTTTTAAGAGTATGCGCGAGTCCGTATTGAATTCATAATATCATAGTCTATACTATACACTAATAGCTAGATTGTTCCGTTAAGTTAAAGTAGCAGACTTTTTGCTTAGACAGCTTAGCTTCAGATCTAGGTAAGAGTTTCTATCTGAACCCCGGATAAGGATTCTTATCCAAACCTTAAATTCGATAACTGATGTTCGTAAGTATGCTTTCGATTTACTTATAGCTATTGTCAAACACTGATATATGCATTTGATATTAGAATGTTATTGCCATGCATACCCAAATATTGAACCAGGAACGATCATCTAGAAATCTTATCGATGCTCACCTTGTATCACATGCTGAGCAAAATCGATAATTGTTTGTATTTGTTCTTCTGAATTGTTGTGCCTAAATTCGATAACTATTCGCGATTGTTCTTGCTATTTGTTGTGGTTATTCTGGAATTCTGAGCGATGAATTATATCCGTATGTTGAATTGTTATTGAAATCTTAATTGCCTAGCTTATTTGTATTCATCTTGGTGCTCATTCCATTGCATATTAAGCAGTGAATGCTTGTTGATTCTGTGACTGTTGTCTTTTTATTGATCCTAGGAATCTGTTATGTGGGGAGGCGTTATAAGGTTGGTTTGTTACTGCTTCCTGTGGGGAAGCAGGCTAGTTCCTTGATCGATGAAAAAGGCTAGTTATTCTGGTACATCACGCATATGTACATCTGTGCATTGCCTGAATGGCATTGCATCTGCCTAAGATTAATGTCTTTGAATTCGCTTACACTGTATCTTACAATGACTGTTTTTGAAAACGATGTTCAAATGAAGGTATTATTACATGACTGAGGGGATTAAGTTGAAACTATTTCCCATACTGTGATTAAACTGTTTTTGATCGTTTGAAACCCTTTCCTATTTCCCTTGAAGTATCTGTGTTCGTTTTGAAACCCTTTTTAAAAATCATCATTGTATTTTAAAATGATGGCTTTGAAAATGATCGTATTGGTATTTGGTTATAGCTGTTAATGTTTGTTTCGAAACTGGGAAGATCATCAATATTTGTTCCAGTGTCTGTCTAGGATTGTCTTTGGCCGTTAGTGGTATATACTTATGACTGATTACCATAGTTTAGGAATTTATCAGACTGTTCATAACTATCAAAATGTTTTAAAACATTATTATCCAATGGATTCTTTTGAATAGTTTTGTAATTCCTTTGGTGTTCCTTGTATGACTTTATTGAGCTCTCAGAAACTCACCCTTCATTTGACATACTTCATTAGGTAATGATCAGCTGTAGCATGCTCGGGAATGGGTTTAGAGTCTGTGTGAGATTCTGGTGAGCCTACCCCTACTGTGTAGTGAGACCCCCTGCGGGGGTTGGTATTGTCAACTCGTTATATATGAACTCGTGTTTTGTAAAGAACCTAGGTTTTAATAGTTTAAGTTTAAGCAGTTTGAAATCTTGTATTTGGAAGAATGTGAGTCAACGTTGGATTAGATGCTTTGAAGTATGTGTTAGTAAACAAGATTTGACAGGTTCGATGTGATGTGGTAGGTTAACGTTCTGGGAGTTCGGGACGACAGAGTTCTGGATTTTCTGGATGTTACAGTGTCTGTATCTCGTTTAAGTCTAGGCTATAGAATACTGTCTCCTACCCAATCTTTAAAAAACGAAAAGAAAAAAAAAGTTTTCATATTATTAAAAAAATTGAAATAAATAAATAAATAAAATATAATATAATCCTTGCTGTGACTTTTCTGCCACGCTCCTCTTATCTTTTCATTTTTCAGGTCCAGTTTTGAGTCCGAATATATTCGACCCTCTCTTCAAGACAATACCTAGAGTCACGTATAGTCTTTTTTTCCCTTTCTAAATCCAATTTAAACTACATTTGCCCTGATTGCTTTTCGCATGAGGTATGTAGTTAACTTCTATACGGTGCAGCCATTTCCCAGCCCAAGTCTGTGTTTGAGGGTAGGTAACCCTCAATTCGATCAATGAGTGACTCATTTTCCCAGTCCGGATTCAGTCTGAGTGTATTATACTCTTAGTCCAAGTTAGTATGTGAAAGTCACGTGCAATTTTTTTTCAGTCCCAGTCTCAATTTAAGTCCACTGTTAAAGGGTTGAAACCCTCAGTCAAGGTTGATATGAGGATGGCATACCTTCTTGTCCCAGTTTTATTCTCAGCCCAAGTCCAGTTTAGTTGGCGTATCAACAAGACCCTGCGCGCTCTCTTCAGATACCTTTCTCTTGGTGTCAAACATCCAACGATTTCTGAACGTTGTTGACTCCACTTTTGGCACACGAGTCTTCTCTTCGTGTGTCTAAACGTCCATTGCTTTTACATGTTGTTGGCTCTGACTTCTATGCATGAAGCATCCAATGCTACTGAGCATCGATGGCTCTGATTTTCACACATAAGTCTTTTTTGTGTGCCTAAATGTCCTTCTGTGTTGTTGGCTCCGACTTTGAACGAAACCTTTTTTGCGAACTAAATTGGTCTAAGTCTTTGAGTTGATTTGAGTCATGTGGTCTTTTCCTTATTTCTTACTACAAAAATGTGATGTTTTACGATGATGTTCGCTCGCATGTAAGCTCCCTCACCAAGAGGCTCTGTAGACACCCCATTTTTGCAGTTTTACTTTGTGTTTTTAATCATTTATGTTGGGCTTTATTCATGAATAGAGTTTATTATTTAATATTGGGTGTAAGCCTGATAATAAGTAATAGGCCTTACTTAATTCAGTCAATCCAGTCCAGTCAGTTTAGTGCAAATTAATTAGGTCTGGTCCATTAGATAACTAGCCTAGTTAGTTAGGGTTAACCAAAATTAGGTTGGAGTTAAGAAGGAAAGTTTGACTCTGAGGCTTGGGGATCAATTTGAGAGACAAAGTGATTGGTGTGACTATGGGACAGGTTTCCCAAATCTGGTATTATCCTTGACAGTTAGTCAAGATAAGTACCTATTTTATGACATGATATGTCCCGATAATCGTAATAAGATATACTCCCTCGTCCCTAAAAGACTGATCATATTTCCTTTTTGGGCCGTCCCACAAAAATTGATCATTTTCAAATTAGGAAAGATTCTGTAGGTATTTTTACATAGGGCTTATTATACCTATGTCCCTGAGGTTAGGGTGTAATTACAGGTAAGGACAATAGTTTGGAAAAATTACACCTGTGTCCATTGACCACACAGAATCTTAAAAAACCTAACGATTTTAATAAAATGACCTTATTGCCCTTGCGTTAGAATGTTATTTTCTTTCCAATGCCATTTTTGACTCCAAACTCAATAATTAATTTTTGCCTTTGACATCAGCCAACCATGGAGTCTGGCTGACGATGGTCACCGATTGTACAGATTGGGATGCATACCGACCATGGAGCCTGGCTGACGATGGTGGCCAAAAAGCGGGGAAGGTGATGGATGGTAATCTTGTGATGTGGCAGGGGAAGAGAACTCCGACAGTTAAACCCGTAGTGGGGTGAGGAAGGTGCTGTCCATCGGGGTAGGTGAGGGAAGAGGCTGCTGGCAATGGTTTGCGACCCGAAGATCTGCTCCCTTACGCTGCCTGACCCATTTCTTCTATCCCCCTCTCTCTCTCTCTCTCTCTCGCTTTAGGGTTTGGGACAGTGGGTGGAATTGATATGGTAAGAAGGTGAAATGGGGTTTAGAGAGAGAAAGGGCTGCCGATAGCGTCTCAACGGCGTGGGTTTGCCAAGGGGCTTGCCAGTGGCGTATCGGCGGTGTGGGTTTGCCAAAGGGCTTGCCTGCGTGGTGGCGTGCCAAGGGGCTTGCCGGCATGGTGGGGTAGGGCGAGTCTGTTGGATGGTGGGCCAAGAGAGGTTGCCGGCGGCGTGGGGGAGGGAAGAGGCTTGGGCTGCCGGCGGCGTGAGGTGAGGGAGTGGGAGGCGAGATCAGATCTGGAGAAGAGAAACCTTAATTTGAAAATTATGGTTTCGAAACCCTGATTTTAAGGTTTCAAAATCCTAATTTTTTAATCAGGGTTTCAAATCCTCCTAATTTTAGGATTTTAAAAGCTTAATTTGCAAATTAGTTGCAAACCCTAATATTAAAAAATTAAGGTTTAATTTGAAAATTATTTAGGATATACTGTACAAGGGTAGTATTGCCATTTTTAAAATACGTAATGATGAAAAGTACACTTTTTTGGATGGAACCTTGACGGATGGACACGGATGATACATTTTAAAAGTATTTGGTCACGGAATGTTACATTTTAAAACTTAGTGTCCTTAACTGTAATTACACCCTAAACTCAGGGACATAGGTATAATTAGCCATTTTGCATATTTACCCTTTTTATACATTTTTTTATTCTATTTCTCTCACCACATTTAATTCTCTACCAACTCATTTTCTCTCTCCTGACCCACCACTTTACACTTTTTATTCTATTTTTCTCACTACATTTAACACTCCCCAGCCAATTTTCTCTCTCATGGCCCACTCTCTTCCTCCCTCTCTCTAAAGGGTAAAATGGAAAAGACACACAATACATAACCTAAATCCTTAATACACGTGTAATGTCAAATGGATCACTCTTTTAGGGACGGAGGGAGTACAAAAATTCAGGGGTAAACTGGCCGGTTTTCGACTAACTCGCCGATTAGTTGACTTTTGCGATTTTTTTAATCACTTATTCTGATTTATATCCAGCCGTGCAGATTGGCATTGCCAATCTTATTAGATTCTATGACTCTGAGCACTATAAAAAGGGCCCTTGGCCTTCATTTGAAAAAAAGAAGAAGCTTATTCTCTTTTTTAAGCCTGAGTACCATTTCTTTGTGAAGTGATACGCTATCTCTTTTGAGAATTTTAGCCATTCATATTCACTCTATAAAAGTCTCTTTCTAGTTTTTGCATCACGGATCGTTCGGAGAGCATCCTCGTGTCTTCATGGCAAGCTACTTTTAGAGTTAATTTTATTAACTTTCTAACATAGAAATCATATAGATTGTCTCCCCTTCTCCATAACCGTATTTCTATTCAAAAACATCAAAAAGGAGTCCTTATATTTCTTGGCCTAAGTCTAAGTCCCGAAATGTAGACTACTTCCCGTATGGACAAAGTTGGACTATGGTGATTTTGATTTTGACTAGTCCAATCGGATACGTAGGCCACTTGACCCCTATTTCCAAGGCAGTGCGTCACATGAGGAAAGAAGATAGTAAAACATCAAAGGGACATATCCAACTCAGAAGAATCAGTTGGATTGATATCAACTCCATTAAACTTATTTTTATCTAGAAAATGGTTTAGAGAAACTGTACAAATCAGTTGAGTTTGAATCTGATTTCAGTTGCGCTGAACTTAATATCAGTTGAGCTGATTAAAATCACTTGAACTACTTCTCTGTTTGTGAAATACATTTAACAACTCTGCACTAATTAGTTGAACTGAATTACAATTCAGTTGAATTGAATTTACTTTCAAGAAAACAATTGATAGGCTGTCAGAATCAACTAAGCTGATTATGAATCAGTTGAAATCAGTTCGACTGTTTTGTCGGTGTATGAAAAGTGTCTCCCTGATAAAAACATTTGAAGTATTTTGCTTTTAAAAAAATATTTTATGAGAAAAAGAAGGCATTCGATTAGCTAAACTGTTAAAAATAAGTATTACTGTTTTTGTTAGTGAAAAAATGACTCACTGATAAAAACAGTTCAACTTCTTTCAGAAATAGTTTTGTCTCAGAAAATATGTTATGAGAAAGGGAAGGCAAGCATTAATTAGCTCATTTGCCTGAGAAAACCTATCGCATAGTGATTACAAGGGATATAAAGGGACCTACTTTACTTTCAAGTTCTTCAGTAATGTTTTCTAGAAATAAGTCATTAATGCAACTAATTTTACATGAATTTTATATAGCACTTGATGCACAAGTTAGTTATATCACAAGTTAATGAATTGGAGTCATCAAAATAAGGAATATAAGCCCAAGGGTTAATAAATAAGTTAAGTCATAATAACTTAGTATATTAATCAAGTGGACTTGTAAAGTTTTTATTATTAGTTCTCAAATTATATAAGGCCTACTAATATGAAACTCAACTCATCAGAAGATAAGGACTTCATCTAAATTAACATTGGAGACCTATAGCGACACTTTCACATTTACTATATAGTGTCTATAAACTATGTTTCACATTAGAAACACAATTTATTGATGTATTGTGCCCATTCTACACAGTATGTGATGTTCATAAATTTTATTCCACATTGATAATAATTAGTGATGATTTGTCACACAAAGAAGTTATCGTTGAGTTTCATTGCATTTCTCGCTTTGCCTATTTTATACTCCCTTCATCCCACTTTTCACTTTTCTTTATCACATTTGACTTGGCAAAATGTTTAAGAACATTGGTTAAAGTTATGAGGTTCCCATGTTACCCTCATAGACAAATTATTTAGTTGTTTTTTCTTTTTTGGTCTACAGTGGATCCCTTTTCCCTTTCCTACTTTCTCTCTGGTCACTACAAGAAAATATTCCTATAGTAGCGCCAAATACTAGTGGTCTAAAGTGACCACTTCCACATGTAAGGTATAGCACCGGCTACATGCATATCGCTGCTAAAGGTTATCTTTCAGATAACACAAATTTTCTTTGCTCGATTTGTTTTTCCTCTTCTGTTTGGGCCAATTGCCCCGCTCTCTAAACAGAGACCACCTGGAAACTACTAATTTCGCTCATCTAATTTCAGACTTGTCTCCGTTTTTACTTTTTCGGTCTTGAGACTCTGTCTTCCATTTATGTCATCTCAAATAATAAAGAATAATAGCGAA
This sequence comes from Escallonia herrerae, assembly GCA_033070095.1. Classification (NCBI taxonomy): domain Eukaryota; kingdom Viridiplantae; phylum Streptophyta; class Magnoliopsida; order Escalloniales; family Escalloniaceae; genus Escallonia; species Escallonia herrerae. The sequence goes on along the minus strand of JAVXUP010000004.1, from coordinate 1,521,009 downwards.
TATGATGATACAAATATAAACAATTTAATCATTATGGGCTTTATTACTTCTGATCCAACAAGTCATAAGAGAAAATGTGTAGCAGTTTGGATTAATTCTTCAAATGGAAACTAAGTAATTATTTTCTAATATTTTGAAAAGGTAACTTGATCAGTTATTTGGGTTTTTGAGGGAGTATCATAACGAATAATGGAAAATATGATGATACAAAAGTGTAAAGGTAACTAATTACAATAAATGGTTTATTATGAATATAGTAAATCTTGTATGCGTAATCAATAACAAATTATCTTTGATGTCCTTGTTGGTCATTTTTTTAGCATGACTATTGTTTTCAATGGTTTTTACCCAAACTTTCGACAAGAATTTTTGCAACTTTTGCCAAAAAAATTACTGATGCAGTGAAAATTTGACTAAAACTTCTTTAAGAAATTATTTTCGTTTCAATTTAAAAATTGTCTTTTAGGATCAATTCCAAACGACTCTTGCTGAAAGGTACTGCTGATTGTAGCGACAAAGAATCGTGGTAAGGCAACAAGCAACAATGGCATTTCTAACCATGCAAAAGTGCCTCTACCATTGGCTTTTGCTGCAATAGACCCCTATTTATATGGGTGATGCCATATGTGTAAATTAGTAACTTGCATGCCTTTTGTAAAAATCATCAATTGTTCAAATTTAAGATATTACAACAAATATTTATGTATCTTTGTGACTATACTCCTTCTGTCCTACAAAAATTATAACATTTGACTTTACATGTAAAAGTCAAAGTTTGCCTATTTTGTTGCTTCCCTTGTGCCCTTTTTAACCTTTTTTTTCCTAAGTGTAGAATGTGGGTCCCATATGTCTCCTTCCCCCTCCCTATCTTCCATGCCCCTTCCTTTAATCTTCTCGCCTTCATTCTAACTTAACTTGCAAACTCAATTTTGACTCTTCTCTACTCTTGTGCAAACAATTTTCTATTAGCTTAATGCAAATTTTAATTTTTTTATTAGAATTTATATTTTGTTCACCGTCATCTATGGAGGTTGCCATAATAGCTTTCCTCATCATCTTTTTCTTTTTCTTCTTCTCCTCCTCTCTCTCTCTCTCTCTCTCTCTCTTTTAATTTTAGAATTGCGTATAATTAAGCCTCAAATTTGATCTCAAATCATATGCAAGCATGTAAAGTGTAGGTTTTCTATTTGCTTTGATTCATAACATACTCCAGAAAATTAGATAGCAAAAAAAAAAACAGTAAATCAAATTTTTTAAATAAGGTAGCTAGTTCCACAATGCCTTAGTACCCAGTAATTCCTAGCTCGCCTTTTTCAATTATGCCATACTCCTAGTCATCCGCATATTGAGACCCCCGATCACCTCATTGAATGCCTCAACGCCTAGTCATCCGCCTAGTTCGTCAACCTTGCCTTATCGCGCAACCCTTATTCGTCAGCTTAGCCATTGTAGATTTTCAATTTAGATTTAAGTTCTAAAATCTATCAAATTTCATGAATCCTGAGAGTGTGGGGCTTGCTACGAGGCTTCGAGATCACCGAATGATGAAGGGAGGTGGAATATGATGGTCGGTGACATAGATAGCAAATTAGGTTTGACTGATGATGGAGGTGCGGTGATGGAAGTGAGATAACGGTGATGGTCCAATAAAGCTGGAAGATCGACCAGTAGAAGTGGTCCATTTTTATCTTTCGGTTGTCATGATACTGGTATTTTGACCAAAAATTACAATAGCGAAGCAATATTTGCTTCATTATGGATGAGCTTGATGTCGATAAAGGTGTGATTGGTGCTGCCGTGGTGGGGTCTTTGATAAGGTGTAGCAAGGATGGGTTGGTTGGTGAAAGAGACAATAATGGGAGAAAGATGGTGGTACTAATTGGCTCAAGCAAGGTCTTTGGTTGAGGTGGTACTAATGTGTGTGTGTGTGGGGGGGGGGGGAGAGTCAATGGAAAGGAGAGAGAAAAATGGATGGCAGAGAGGTAAATGAGTACCGAGAAAGAAAATAGAAACATTGGACAAAGGATAACAATGAAAAAATTCCTACAAAATCTTTCCTCTTTTAGAAAGTAAGCAATATTTTTTGGGACAACCGTAAAAGGAAGATAAGTGAAAAAGGATGTGTAACCCCACCATTCCCCATAGGAGTAAAACCATACACTACTTTTTTGTGATACCCTGAAAATACCAAGAATTAAACTAATTGTGAATTAGATTAATTAAAAAGGGTTAATTTTTAATAGTAGCACTATTTTGGTGATAATTAAGTGTTAGGGAGCTAAATGAGGGATTAGTTTGGCCTTGGGGTCAAAATATAATTTTATTAAAAAACTGGGGTCAAAATATAATTTTAGAAACTTTGGAGGCTAAATTGCAAATTTTGAAAGTTGGTTCTTATGCATCAAGTTTTTGTAGAAAACTCTTCCAAGAGGTGGCACCTCCTTCCTAGCTATATGCTGACTACTCCAATTAAATATAAAATTAATGGATTGGAGTAGTTTGAAATAAAAGGAAGGAGAAGAAATTGTTGGGGAGTAAAATACAATTTGAGAAAAACGTGGAACAGGAACAGTGGACCAAAAGAAAAACAGAGCAGAAGGAAGAAAAAAAAAACAGAGAGCTCGGGGAAGAGAAGGAAGAAAAAGGAAAGAAGAAAAGGGGAAGAGAAGAAGAAAAAGGATTCGGGGAAAACCCTAGGGAATCCCTTATTCTTTTAAGCAAATTTTAAGGTTTTAATTGTGAGTGGGTATATAGGTTGTGTGTGTTGCTTTGTGTGTTTATGTATTCGGGGGGATGAGTTGTGGTGAAATTGTGTGATATAGTGTTCATATATGAGTTTAGGACGGAAATGGGAGGGGTTTTCAATGGGTTACCAAGAATTTGTGTGTTTGCGAATGAAGTGGGTGTGGTTGACTGTGCAGTGGGTGTTCTAACTGTGTGTGTGTAACGGGTATGAGTTATCTATGTGTAACCGTGTAAATATGTGGGTAATTGTGTGTTTTAAAGGGATTAGAGGGGGTGTTAGGGTTATGGGATTGTGGTGTGTGGCAGTGTGGGTGTGCATGAGTTAGGGGTGTGACATTGAGTTTCTGCAGAAGGAGGGAGGTTGAAGAAACTGTGTGTTTCGAAGGTGAAATAGTAGGTTTAGTGATTTGAATAGTTACTGTTTTTGTGATTAAAGGTGGAAATCAATTAGGCAGTTTTAATTCGAATTTTTTTTATAAATATCTAGGTTAAATTAGACAAATACCAAAAAGCGACCCTAGCTATTTTCATGAGATCTACAATGTGGAATAATTTCAAATTTTTTCGAGGTCGGAAAGGGGGATTAAGTCACGCAATTATTGTGACATTTCACGGTGAATTTAAAATAGCAAACTAACACATTTCCATGCAAAAAAATTATGAGGGCCCTAAGATGCTGAGATGTTTCATTTCCTAAAATTTCATGCCATTCCGAAGTCGATAGCTATTTTTGGCCGAACTGACTTTTAAGCACTCGGCCTAAACACTGATACGAGATTTTGGGGCGAAAAATTATACGAAATATTTTTTAGCCCAAAAATGAATTCAACATACTTTAAATAGCGTTTTAAAGTGTTTTTAAGATTTTTTCAGTACCGAGAATCCCCAGGAGGGCATTTTGGTAATTTTTCCTACAAAATTTTTTGAAGGAATTTTTGGTCCAAGAACTGGTGTAAGACATCAAAAAACTTGTTTCAAAATGGATTTAGGATATTGGGGCAATAGTGACCACCAGGGGATATTTTGGTAATTTGCCATTTGAGGAGGGTATTTTGGTAATTTTTCTTATAATTTTTTTGAGGGACCTTTTGGTCTGAAAATGGATGTAATACATCTAAAAAGTGGTTTCAAAGAATTTTTGTGGGGGGGGGGGGGGGGTTGAGCAATGCTCGGGTATTAGTACAGTATGGGAGCTTAAAATAATTTTGGGGCAAAAATATAATTTTTAAAATTTTTGGGATTTTTTGTAATTTTGAAAAAATATGGTGAATGGGAGGCATATGCTATTAAGTAGCGTCATTTTGATGATGAGCGGGTGCTAGAAAGTGCAATGATGGGTTAGTGTGATTTTGGGGTCAAAGCGTAATTTTTCTAAACTAGAGGGGTCAAAATATAATTTTTGAAACTTGAGGGGCCAAAGTGCAAATTTTAAAAGTTGGCAAAATGTCTCACAAGTTGGAGAAATCAGATCATGCATGATGGCCACCTCCCGGTTGTTTCAAGCCGACTCAAAGTTGGAAATTATAAACTATTTTGGGATAAGATTTAATGGGGTATATATATATATATATATATATATATATATATATATATATATATATATATATATATATATATATATATATATATATATATATATATATATATATATATATGGGAGCTGATCCGTTGATAGCGCTAGCAAAATGGGAGATCTTGCTAGCGCGATCTGACCGTCCATCCCGAAGGGATGGACTGCCCAGATCGCGTATTTTTGCGGCGCTGTCAGTGGTCCGCTACACAGTGTAGCGGACCATCCTTTTTACCATTTTGCCCCTGCTCCCCCCTCCGCTACACTGTCTAGCGGAGCACATAATTGGGCCCACGTTGACAGCCAAAATGTCGTCCGCTAGACAGTGTAGCGGACGACTGACACAGCTGACACATTTCCACGTGTTTGTACCGTTATTTCTACACACGACGGGTTGTCGGAATTCCTCAAGCTCCTTCGGCTACAATTTTCTTCTCCTCCTTCGGACTCGCTTCCATTTTCAGCTCCCTTCAAGCTTCGAGTAAAACTTGCTTCAAGCTTCACTCAAGTAAGGTAAGTTTGCGAATGGTGAAGTTTTCTTTATGGATTGAATGGTAAAATATAATTTTATTTTGTTCGGACAAAAACGTATAGATTTTTTTTGATGTTCTAGAAATTTGTCACTCTATTCTTCAATTTGTGATGTTCTAGACATGATGTTCATAAAAAAGGTGTAATTTGTTAACTCTAAATAAAATTATAGTTTAATTCGATTTTTTGGCATGATGAATTCGTCTATTTATCTTAGTAATTTTGATTTGTTATGTTCAGTAAATTAATAATTGTTAATTTGGAGACACTTTCAGGGGTTATGCATACGGTATGTTTGTCATCCTAAATTGGTCTATTCGCCAAGGTAATTTTTAGGTAATATTTTCAGTTAGAAATGCCATTTGATTGTTAAGCGTAGTCTATTTCTACACAGGTCTTGTTTCACAATGTCTGATTTCGTGTCGAGCTCCAACGTCCCCGTAGATGCTAGTGATCCGTATCTAGGACGAACGTTTCAAACATTGGAAGAAGCTGAAGAATGTTTTCGAGCGTATTCATTGAGGGTTGGTTTTGGCATTAGAATAAAGACTACAAGAACAAGCAACGTAACAAAAAAGATATGCTCTCGCTTATACGAGTGTCATAGGGGCAGAAATCCACAGCAAAATGAGACACGCGTAGGCAATGATGACAGTGATGACGAAATAGGATATTCGCGTAGAAGACGGGACTGCTTTGAGCGCACAAATTGCCAGGTCAAGATGTTCGTAAGCTACAAAGCCAATCATGATCATTGGCTTATTACCAGCCTGGAACTGGCACACAATCACCCGTTAGTAACTCCTTCTAAGGTGAGTCAGATGCATCAACACAAGAAGATGGGTAAGGTCGCGAGGAGCCTAATTCACACAATGAGCAATGCGCGAATTGGACCTACTGAGATTGTTAATGTTCTTGCTGAACAGGCTGGGGGAATTCAAAATTTAAACTTTAACACGACAGACGTTCGTAACGCGGTCCGAACCCATAGACGAGCCGCGTATGACCTCAATGATGCGCAATCGACAATGAGCCTATTGAAACGGATGCAGATGGAGGACCCGCAGTTTACCTTCGACTATAAACTTGACGAAGAGCATCGAGTTAGTACAATTTTTTGGGTCGACGGTCGTTCGAGGCTAGCTTATAAGCATTTTGGGGATGTCGTGACTTTCGACACCACATACCGTACCAACAAGTACTCGATGCCGTTCGCTCCTTTCACCGGCGTCAATCATCATTATCACTCCATCCTGTTCGGGTTCGCCTTGTTAAGGGACGAGAGCGAGGGTTCTTTTGTATGGTTGTTTAGGACGTGGCTGGAAGCAATGAACTTCAAAGCACCCAAAGTGATCATCACCGATCAAGATTTGGCAATGAAGAAGGCTATTGCGACCGTCTTCCCAGACACCCGGCACAACTTGTGCACTTGGCACATAAGCAACAAATACCCTGAACGTCTGCATCACGTGTACGCAAAGTATCCAGACTTTAAACAGGATTTTGACAAGTGCATTACCAAGTCATTAACGATTGAGGAATTCGAGGAGAGGTGGGAAAAGCTTGTTCGGGATTACTCATTGCAAGACAACGAGTGGCTCCGGCACTTGTACGAGCGCAAAGAGCAATGGATTGGCGTTTACACGAGGAGGTATTTTTCAGCGGGCATGAAAACGACGGGCAGGAGTGAATCTATGAATGCCACGTTCGATAGTTATGTGGGTACAGCTACCAATTTGAAGACTTTCGTTGCATCCGCACAAAAAGCGGTAGCTTCGTTGTTCGTAAAAGAAAGGGCTGCCGACTTTGCAACAACGTACAAACAAAGGAGAAGGTTGCTAGAGACCCCGCTGGAGCTGAACGGTGCCAAAGTCTATACGAAGGAGATCTTCTTGCTATACCAAGTAGAGCTGCGAAAAATCGGGACGATACAGTATAAACAAGGTGGCAGAAATGTCTACGCGTGAGTACAAGGTTTATTCGCTCGTGAATGACCTCGTCCCTGAGAAGCTGCGCAGAATTTATACGGTGAGCCACGACACATTGACGGACTCGGTGACATGTGTTTGCAAGAAGTTTGAGTTCCATGGCATCCTGTGTAGACACATTCTGCGGTTTTTCACCCAGAAGAATATCAGGACAATCCCCGATAAATACGTCTTGCCACGGTGGACGAAAGGTGCAAACAGGTTGCACGGTACCATTTCCTTTCCGGAGCACCCGTATACTGACTTTGAAGAATCAGAGACGTTGCGGTATAATCATCTGGTGACGATGTTCACCCGTTTGTCCGTAAAGGCTGCTGCTACAATGGTCGGTTATAAACATCTCCTCGATGTAGCTCAGCAGCAAGAGCCCATCGTCGACCAGTTGGAAGCAGCTTCAGTCACCAATGCGGTTGACACCGAGCCTACGACGGAATCCGAAGATGACGAGCCGGGGGAGGAAGGCGACAATGATATCCGGCCGTTGGATCCAATTATATCGCAAACGAAAGGCCGCAAGAGATCTACGCGGATGAAAAGCTCAATTGAAACGGCAACTCAACCTAAAAAGCTGAGAAGGTGTGCATTGTGCAACAAAATGACCGACCACGACAAGCGGAACCATTACAAGGCACTGGGGATAAGTCCAGGGGTTTGCAAGATGGGGCAGAAGATGACGCCGAAGATGAGGACGGACAAGCTGCAGTGGACCTTTAATTTTTTGTATAAGTTTGACATTTGTAATAATTTTTTCTAATAATTTTTCAACCGAATACTGGAATTTTTTTTTTTTCTGATGTAGCGATTTCTGATGTAGCGGACGGAGGGATATGCATAGTCCTAATTTTTTGGTCATCATTTATGTCCGCTATACAATGTAGCGGACGTCATCGCAGAAAAACTTTTGGTCTTCATTTATGTCCGCTATACAATGTAGCGGACGTCATCGCAGAAAAACTTTTGGTTTTCATTTATGTCCGCTATACAATGTAGCGGACCTCTATCCTATTGTATATATTAATCAAAATGGGCAATCAGCTTTTATCAGTCCGCTATATTCTCTCTCTCTCTCACATCTAACCCAAGCCGCTACCCCATCTACGGCGACCCACATCTCCGGCGACACCACCGTCCTCCCCTCATCGCCGACCTCGATGGCTTCTGGATCGGAGACCACCTACGATTTTATTGGCAACTTGCACCTGGCAGGCAAACACTTTTTCAAAGTCATGATGCCGGGATTTGAGAATGAACTTGTAGCCCATCCCTCTTTCTCTGTATTTTTGTGTGTTAAAAGTTTGATCTTTTGGTTAAAAACTAACCTATTTTTTGTATTGTGTTTGTTAGGACATACCGGAAGCCTTTACCAATCAATTTACAACAATTCATGACAGTTCAAGATTATATAGCCGCAAGGGGGCCTGGCAGGTTGAAATCAAGCTGAAGCCCGGCCGACCCCAAAAAAAGCAATTCGCAGAGGGTTGGAACGTCTTCGTGCGCCAGCATGGCCTCGAACTCGGGGACTTTGTAGTGTTTGAACACCTTGGCTGGTGGGATTTTCAAGTTGTAATCTTTGATCGGAGCGCTTGTGAAAAAATTTCTTTCCCCCAATGTGAACCCTAATTTATTATTAATAACCAAATTTATTGTATACATGTTCACCTTGGCTGGTGGGATTTTCAAGTTGTAATCTTTGATCGGAGCGCTTGTGAAAAAATTTCTTTCCCCCAATGTGAACCCTAATTTATTATTAATAACCAAATTTATTGTATACATGTTCATTGTGTTTCCAAATTTTTTCTCGCTTAATTGTGCCATTTGAGATACCCTCAATATATTGAGATTGTTGATTGTGAATCGTACGTTATTTATTGTTTATCGATATTGAGAAAATTTTCCCACCCTTACCGTCCGCGACATTGTCTAGCGGACAAACCAGCAGAATGCCTTATATCAACACTTAGAAAATTTACCCCACCCCCACCGTCTGCGACATTGTCTAGCGGACAGGCCAGCAGAATGCCTTATATCAACACTTGGAAAATTTTCCCCACCCCACCGTCCGCGACATTGTCTAGCGGACCGACCAGCAGAATGCCTTATATCAACACTTGGAAAATTTTCCCCACCCCCATCGTCCGCGACATTGTCTAGCGGACAGGCCAGCAGAATGCCTTATATTCCCCACCCCCACCGTCTGCGACATTGTCTAGCGGACAGGCCAGCAGAATGCTTTATACAGTTTTTCCCACCCCGACCGTCCGCGACATTGTCTAGCGGACAGGCCAGCAGAATGCCTTATATCAACACTTGGAAAATTTTCCCCACCCCCACCGTCCGCGACATTGTCTAGCGGACAGGCCAGTAGAATGCCTTATATCAACACTTGGAAAATTTTCCCCACCCCCACCGTCCGCGACATTGTCTAGCGGACAGGCCAGCAGAATGCCTTATATCAACACTTAGAAAATTTTCCCCACCCCCATCGTCCGCGACATTGTGTAGCGGACATACCAGCAGATTGTCTTAACCCAACACTTAGAAAATTCACTTCCCCCACTGTCCGCGACATTGTCTAACGGACATATTTTGTTTTCCACCTTTCAATCATTCTCAATGAGAGCCAAAAAAACCAAACTCAAACCATCTTCAACGGAATCGTCCGCGACATTGTCTAGCTGACAGACCAACAGATTGTCTTAACCCAACACTTAGAAAATTCACTTCCCCCACTGTCCGGACATTGTCTAACGGACAGATTTTGTTTTCCACCTTTCAATCATTCTCAATGAGAGCCAAAAAAACCAAACTCAAATCATCTTCAACGGAAATCAAACAAATCAATCAATCAATAATCTTCAACACAAATCAATGAGAGCTTTCTAAATATTCATAGTTTATTAAAAAAAAATGAAAGTGTAATGGTACAATGTCAACGGGGGGAATCATGTTGGGAGGGATTCTCGGCATTTGCCGGATTTACAATATACCTAACCGCTCTAGGCCGGCCTTTCATAATTTGCCAAGCCATTCTATATCTAAAGGTGTCTACTTCTGCTTGGCTCCACACCGCCGCCTTGAGGCTCTCGGACCGGCAAATGTAATCCATGTACATGCAAAGGAAAACGCCGCAGTCCGAAGTGTTACGTTGCTTGGGCCTCCTCTTCTTCAGTCGCCAATCGAGCTTTGGCCGCGCCGGTACAGGGTTACCACGGATACCATTGACCATTGCACAAAATATATTCTGCAAGAAACACAAAACGGCGTAAGACACGAGTTAACATTTATGCCAAGTTACAATAACTGTTAAACAACAATCGTAATATTACCATTGAATCCAACTGGGCTTTGTGCAGCACAGGCATAAAGGCGGTATCGTCGTGGAGACTGTCGATCACCGATACGACTTTCTCCACCGGTTCATAGCAAACCAAGTACCAGTGGCTTTCCCCTAAAAATGGGATTAGAAACACGTCGGCAACACTTGCGCTCACTGGACTATCCCTAGCAAGATACGCTCGTAGGTTAGCGGACGGTCTCCACTGGCTCAACTTTTTCTTCCGCCTTTGCTCGACCCACTCATGCCATTCAGACACTAGGAGGCTATGAAAAAAGGCATCAACCAAAAAAATGGCCGGGTACTCGTTCAGCCGCTCCCGACCCCTTTCCTTCAGAATCTCCACGTATGTGGAGATGACACCGTTGTCTAACCAACTCCCCGGAGCCAGGGAGGCCATTTCTCCCCACTCGCAAGTGTAATCCATGCCCTCCGGATGATTCACACTATACAACGCTTTGTCCCGGGGGAAGCCGCTAAAATAACGCTCTCTGATTATTTGGCATTTATGCGGCTTTAGGGGCTTCACTGGATGCCCTTTGCGATATTGCCCTCGGGGGTCGACAGGGGGATATTGCACTCCTTCCGGGGGGTCGACCGGGGGATATTGCCCTCCTTCGACAGTAGATGGTCCTGCCCATGGGACAATAGGCAGTGTCTCCGACAGACTGATGTGTCCGAAACCCCAGTCTTGCGTGACTTGACTCTGAGAGAAGGGTTGGGGTTCCGAGTCCAATAGCAAAGAGAAGGAGGGCACACTGTAGTCTTCCCACGGCGCTTGAGCCTGGCCCATGGTGCTTGGCTGTCCCCAATCACCACCCATTCCCGGTACAGAGGGACCACCATATCCCTGGCTCACTCCCGAAGTCTGTCCCGAGGGATCGGTGTATCCCTCGCTCACATATGGGGGCTGCCACCCCGGATAACCCATTCCCGGGCTGACGCCGGAAGGCTGGCCCGATGCTTGGTGTAAAAAATTCCCGCAGCCATACGCCAACGCATCAGCCTGTTGGCGAAGCTCCTCGCCCATTGCATCCACCAAATCCTTCCGCTCGCGCAACTTCTGGAAGAAGGCGAACGAGGCATTAACCTACATCCAGAGAGATAATAAATAAGTAACTTCATACACAGTTAGAATCATCAAGTTCAATTAAAGCACTTATTGGCCAACTTACCAGATTGTATGCCATGTGCTCATCGATCTGACCCCTAGGGTGGTACTTCTCCCCGCGTTCAAACCTTACTGGAGCTACTCTCCTCCGGGTGATGCGGTAGTACCACCCATTGTACTGTTCGATACTGATCACGGGGTCAGGCTCCGACACAATGGCCGCCAGCGTGTCCTGCCAGGAATCCCAAACCTCAAGTTCTCGTGCGCACAAGTCGTGCGCATTTGCCTTGCCAAACCGAGGGACACCCGGTGGGTTCCTGTTAAGCCTCATATCCGGCGCGCCTGCTGGCAACCCCTGCAGGCACTCAAAATGGCGCATAGCATGATCTGGCAGCTGCCACTCTGCGACCTCGAAGTGGATCAGGGGTGTGCGTTGCAACCCGGAGAGCGTGAAGACGAACGACTCTCCCACCCGTCGCGCCAAATGTTTGTACGGTGCCCATCGCATCTGGCCAGGAGATAACGAGTCGAGCTCCCCCCGATAGTACGTAATGTTGTGATGGGGATCGTCTCTCCTCTGGTAGTGGCTGTCCTTCCGGCTGTACTCCCAGGCGCACAACCGAGGCCACACATTATCGGTTCCGTCCCTACGCGTGGGTGCGCCGGTAGCAAGGTGTTCATAAGACCACACCTGAGAGCAAAGACAAATTAAATAAAGTATCGTCAAATTTTATTGTCAATTCAACCCAAAAAAAAAGAAACGAGCGAGTAATCAAGAATTGTATGATATACCTGCAATAGCGAGAGACATGCACATATCGCTTTGGAGTCGGGCCTCGTTGCCTTGTGCAATGCTCGGTAGAGGTACGCAAGAGTTGCGGCTCCCCAGGCATAATCCCCAACCTCCAGCAGGTTACCCAACAACGGTAAATATTTGACGCTGACGGTATTCTTCGACGTTGTTGGGAACAAAATTGCCCCCATCACCCACAAGAGGAAAGCTTGTGTGTACAGCACAAGCATCTGATCCGTGTAGTTATCCGGCAGAACCTTGTAGGTATCTACCAACCATTTCAACTTGATACCCCCAGTGCTAAATTGATCCTGGGGTATCGAAGTAAAGAAGTCCCTAGCGGTCCTCTTATTCGTTGCTTCCGACGGAGGAGCTATTACCGGCCGCCCCGTCACCGGTAACCCTAAGATGAACCCTACATCTTCTAGGGTAATTGTCAGCTCTCCGAGAGGGAAGTGAAACGTATTCGTTTCACTTCTCCACCTTTCAACAAGGGCACCTATTAAGTGCCGGTCAAGTTGTTGAAAGATCTGCCCACGCGTGAAAATCCCAAACCCAATCCCACGCAGTAATCTTTTCTGGGTTCTGTTCAATTTCCATTCTTTAAAATTATCGGATACTTCTACCGTGTTGAGAAGTGCTCTTTCCTACGAATTAATAAATACAATTTAAGCAAATTAAACGATATACAACGTTCCCAAGAATAACAAAGTTGATAAAATAAGTATCTTACTCCACCATCCCATATGAGCGTACTGATATGGTTTGCTTGGTCGTATAATACGGACGGATCTTCTGGTCCAGGGTTGAAATCCATTTTTCGCAACTGAAATTATGCAAAACGGCAAGGTTGGAAGCGTAAACATTCTCAAACATACAACGCTAGCACAGTCAACGCTAGCATGTGATCAGATAATACTCACATAAGTTCACATGCTGTGTATATGCAATGTACATAGATACAAACAGACACGGAATGGGATTTTACAAGTGAAATCACATGAACAAATAATACGCAATACACAAACGCTAGCACAATGCAGCACCGCGCACACATTCAAAATCATGCATAAGCCGCGATAACAACTCTAGATTATGAACAAATAAAGGATTGATTTGTGAACTTACGTGATTGATTCGTCGAATAAAGGATTTCTTGAGAAGAAATTGCACCGATCTACTTGCCAACACCGCTAGAAGAATTGTGAGAAGAAGGAATGAATAGCAGTTTTGAAGGAATGAATAAGGGTTTCGAAGTAAAGAAAGGGAAAAACGGTCCGCTACACTGTCTAGCGGACGGTAAGATAATGACAAAGTAACAGTCGTGCATCGGCAGGACTGACATTGACTGTGTCAGTCGTCCGCTACACTGTCTAGCGGACGACATTTTGGCTGTCAACGTGGGCCCAATTATGTGCTCCGCTAGACAGTGTAGCGGAGGGGGGAGCAGGGGCAAAATGGTAAAAAGGATGGTCCGCTACACTGTGTAGCGGACCGCTGACAGCGCCGCAAAAATACGCGATCTGGGCCGTCCATCCCTTCGGGATGGACGGTCAGATCGCGCTAGCAAGATCTCCCATTTTGCTAGCGCTATCAACGGATCAGCTCCCTGTATATATATATATATATATATATATATATATATATATATATATATATATATATATATATATATATATATATATATATATATATATATATATATATATATATATATATATATATATATATATATATATATATATATATATATATATATATATATATATATATATATATATATATATATATATATAGGCTGTGAATATAGATTCAGGGTGGAAATTGAAATGAAATTTTGATGGATTGTGTAGTATGAGAATCTAAACCATAACCAAGAAGAAAAATTAATTAAGGCTTCGCATTTGGGGTGTGTTCAGTGTGTGTATTTATAGTATGTTTTAGTGTGTGTTCGGGTGGATATGCCATCAGAGGGTATATTAGTAATTTGTCATGGTGGCGCTAAATTTTGGGCACGCATAATTAAGCATCTAGAATGGTGGAAAGTGCGGAATGGTGGTAATATGTCTAAAATGAGGGAGTTTGTTATCGCCATTGTGTCGATAAGACTAGATTAAGGATCTGGTTATTGGGTCGGATTATCTAACTGTCGTAAGACGTTATGAATGATTAAATGGGAAGAGATAGAATAAGAGTGCATTTATGTTTGAATGATGTCTAACGAGTAAGTTATTATTTGACTAGGTGATGTCGCTCGTTGCTTCAGCTATAAGCCAATGAGTTAAGGATAATGCGGTTCTGATATGCTAATTAATTGTTTCGATTAGGATACCATGTTGTTGATGTTTTTGTTAGACTCTTATTGTTGTGATTTGACACCGGTAGTCATTGTGAATGGTATTCGTTTATTTGAATTATGTTGCTGAGGACTTAAGGTAGAATAATCTCCCTTAGTCTGCCCTGTTGATGAAGTTTGGTAAGAATATTTTGTGTCCTAATATGCAATGACTTGATTTGATTAATATACCTGATGTTGGTGATGATATTGTGTTGGGGTTGTTGTGTGGTTGTTATGGAATGTCGGCAATTATTGATAGTCGATATTTCTCTTGGTTGAGAACGTTGTTGAGGACTTGTGGTTAAATTTCTCCCGAGTCCGTCCTGTCGTTGGTTAATGATGTTGTAGAGATGATGCATTGTTGTGGTGTAATGTCGGCACTTATTGGTAGTCGACATTTCTTCAATTTAAGAATGCTTTTGAGGGCTTGTGGCAAATTTCTCTTGAGTCCACCCTGTCGTTGTTTGATGATGTTATGTAGAGATTGTTTTGTGATGGTTTTGAGATGTCGGTAATTATTGATGACTGATATTCCTCCTATTTAAAAATGTTGTTGAGGACTTGTGATTAAATTTCTTCCGAGTCCGCCTTGTTGACGATCCTTATGTTGAAGCCTTGTTGTTATGTTTGAAACATCAGTCGATCTTTTGACCCGGTATCTCCCATTTGGGTTTGTGCTATTGAGGACATAAGGTGGAATATTTTTTCTTAGTCCGTCCCATTGACGGAGTCTTGTTGTTTTAGCTGTAACACAGTTAGGGACAAATACTCTTGTGGTTTTCCTTCTTGATGATAGTGTCTTTTTTAATTATTTGAGACTGAGATGAACATCCAGTATAACGGGACATAAACAAATGAGGACGATGACTTATGAAATATGATCACTGGCAAATAGAAAGTATGGAGCGCGAGTCGAGTCTGGTCCAATCCAGTCTGTCGTGCCTGAGTTGCATTACACTTGGTTTTAGTTTGATGTTAATGATTTTAATGACTTATATTTCGTTGATATTTATTTTTGCACTTTCCTATTTTAGTGTTCACTTGCAACGTCAGTCAGTCCATCAATTAGTCTTGTCAATGCTGTTCTATTGTCCCTTGAAGCCGCTCAGTCTAACGAAAGAAAAATTATCACTTGACAAATTATGTTGATGCTAACATTTATTGTATACTTTTAATTCATTGCTATTGTTGAGATAATTATTATTCCTCCAAGTCGCTCGAATCACTTGTACACGATACTCCACGTGTTGTCTTTACTAGGAGATTTGCACTCATTCCTTATGTTGTGTTGTGCAGGCTATAAGGTTGACCAAGGAGAACCATCTAGGAAGGGAATGAAATAAGCTAGAAAAGTTGAGCAAGAAGATAAGTTGAGTGAGGTAAGATAGGCTAGAAATGGTAAGACAAAGATTGAGGTGCGAAATAAGTTGATAAGGGTTACACGACTACAGTTGTGTATTACATTGTAAATGTATACGTTGTTTAAGGATTTGAAAGTCTTCTATTGTAGTATGATGTATGGTTGCTATAAAGTTTTTGCAAGGATGCATTTTGGAGCATTTGATGATGTGTGAAGGTGTATGTGCTCTGTATTCTGCACGGGATTTTGATTGTGATTATGATCAATATATGATCGATAACTCAGCCCGGTGATGTTACCAAGATTGAGGGTGTCGCATTTTCAACACTTTTTCTTAATCTTTCATCAGTAAAGACCAAAAAAGATCACTAAATGACAATAAATAATGTCATGTAAACACATTAAAAGATAGAAAAATTTGAGTACAATTATCAATTCTCTTTTAAAATATGTATACGTTGATCTAAGGAGAACACCATTATGGTGAAGCCTTTTGTTGAACTTCTAAATATACCCTTTACACACACACACACACACACACACATAGTGACGATTGAAAAATTGTCAACATTAAATAAATAACGGCTTCAGCCAATATAGTTTAAATATTTTTTCCCCATTATTTCAACGACTCCATGTCCAAATATCCAACCGTCAAAGTTTTCATTCCATTCTACTACTCCCTCCTATCGGTTTGGTATTTTCATTGTAAACTCATTTTTCTTTCTATATACTTTTTATTGTTTGTATAGAGTAATTTTGTATTGCACACTCATCATGTGGGCTGACGACCTGAGCAAGGAATTGCATTGTCTATCATTGGCTTCATTGTATATACTTTTTTTTAACAAATTACACACCATTGCGCTCATGTTTAGTCAGCAATGTTTATGTACACGTGGACATCACCGGCTGCTTCTACAGCTTCACCCCACAGGAAGATCACAAAACTGCCTACTACAGCTACTACACTAATCTAGCGATCAAAAGTTGCACTGAACACCTAGGTGAATTCCAACTTCCCTGTGTTGCTTCCATTTGCTATGCTTTTTAGGTACTCAAACAGCAGGAATTCTGCTAGAATTTCTCATACGAGTAGAATAACAAAGACCACCTTCCCTTCGTCGCTAACAATTGGAAGAGGGAGGTAATCAGTTTACTAATTCTCTAATATATACATTCGGTAATCAATTTACTAATTCTCTTGTATATCTTCAATTACATAACTTTAATTCAGAACCCATATTTTTCCAAACTTAGTTACATAGCTTTAATTTTTGTGAAAGGCAATTGTTTGGAGCTTCTTCAATGAGAAATGTAGTAGTTAAATTAGAGAGATATCGTTGTTGTGAAAAGTGTGATATTCCATTTACCACATTTCCTTCTGAAAATGAGAATGATATGACTCTTGTTTGATTTTACTGAAAGCAGAGGATTATTTTGTGGAGAGCTTGTTATGATTAGGGTTCGTTAGTACACTTGATATAGTCCAATAAAAATTGTTGTCCATATTATAATTGATGTATGGTGAAAGTTTGTTGCATTATATATTATGTTTCTGGGTAACCAAAGAGAGTATGGCTTTCTTGGACGAGGAAATGGATTGACAATTTCATTACTTTGTTGGGTTTCTTCTTTTGACCATTGCCAATTACTTAATTCCTATTCGTGCCTTGTCTCAGCTTGATTTCTTTTTGATTTTTTTTTACCTATTCTTCTTTCTGAAAACATCAAAATTGCATGATTTCCTTACATTTTGTTGATGTATTTTGTGTGCTTTGGAATTTGTATCTGTAGGGGGTTCATGTGGATGATTTCTTTTATTTTTATTGTGGCTTTTAAATATAATTCAACCTGAAGAATTTAATGGTTAAAGAAGGCTTACTTTTTTCCTTATGATTCATTATTTAAAAATAAAATGGTCAAACTTAGAATCATGTGCACATGCAACCACCAGTTTATACTTCTCTGTTTATTTGAAACAAGGAAGTTAGCATTTTGTATACTTGCAATTTCTGTATTGAATTTCATAATTTTCCAGTTTAGTGCGAACCAATTAATATATGTTCTTCTAAATATGTTGGAAGTTCATTAAAAAAGGAATATGCACCATAGACACTTGGGATGCATTTAAAAGGGAGATAAAGAGGCAGTCCTATCCCAAGAATATTACCTACGAAGCTAGGGAGAAATTGAGGGAATTGAAGCATAAGAGTAGCATAAGTGATTACGTAAAGGAGTTTACTACTCTCATGCTTCACATACCCAACATGATAGAGGAGAACCTCCTCTTCAACTTCATTGGCGGCCTCCAAAATTGGGCTAAGCAAAAACTTCAACTCCGAAGCGCGAAGGATATTAACGAAGCCTTAACGGTGGCGGAGACATTAATGGAGTATGCAAGGGTGGGGGATTCCTCAAAGGGGAAGAATGCACAAGTACCTTCGAAAGGTAACCATACCAAAGGAGGGGGAGATAAACCCAAGGCATGGCATAAAGAGAACAATCAAGCTAGCACAAGAAAGTCCGAGGGCCATGGCAAGCTAGAGGAGAGGCGAGCCAAGAACAAGTCTAAGGATGGATGTTTCTTTTGTGGAAGACCGCATTGGGTAAATGATTGCCCACGACAAGGCAAGCTAAATGCCTTAGTCAAAGAGAAGGAAGAGTCCGAGAAGGAAGAGTCCGAGAAGGAGGCTGTGCACATGGGCTCGCTCTAAATCCTCAATGCTCTACATGCCAAAGCTATGGCGAAGGTCCTTACCGGAAAGGGACAAGCCTCGACGGGCAAGGGGTTGCTCTACATGGAGGCTAAATTGAATGGGAAGCCCACATAAGTGATGATTGATATGGGGGCAACCCATAATTTTGTGGCAATGGAAGAGGCCAAGCGGCTAGGCCTCAAGGTGGTTGGCGACGGAGGATGGCTAAAGTCCGTCAACACCGATGTGAAGCCTCTACAAGGCATGGCACAAAAAATGTAGGTATGCCTTGGTGCGTGGAGAGGCTTAGTGGCATAGTTATCAATACCGTACCGGTCGTACTGACCGGTACGTACTGCTTTTGCCTTTAACTGGTATGGTATTCCTTACATTTTGTACAGGTCAAAATATCGCTTTGTACCGGTTGTACCGACCAGTATAGGTGATACCGGCGGAGAACTACTACCGGCCAAAATAGTGTGTTTTGTTCCGGTCCCCTTAAAAGATGTAAAAGTGACAAATTTTGTTAGAAAATTTATAAATTGACCATATACAGACTAAATAGAAAAACACTCTAAGTTCTATAATACCAATCAAAGCCTCTATAGCCTCTTATTCATAATATTCATTACAATTTGTAAAATCTTGCTTGATAAGTTTTCAATTTTCACTTAACTTTGATGTACTTCAACCTAGAAGCTTTGATCATATTCTTTTATTTACATAATGTACTGTTTTACATATGCGCACACACACCCAGAAAAACATCTTATTCTTGAACTCAAAGATATTATAATTGAACAAACAGCTAATTCTTAGTCTTGCATAAGAATTTGTGAAAGAGATCGTTGAAAATGTGGGATAAACAACTTATTTGGGAACTAATAGTTTATTTGAAAACTAAGGTCATTCAAGCTCTATAGGAAAAAACATTTTTTTAGAGGAGCTGCGAGTAAAAAAATATATATTTATATATTGTTAGTTCGCCAATAAATGAATATTACATATGTATAATATTGATGAAAATTTTGAGACAGTACCGGTACTGGTACGTACCATTTTATGAAAAAAACGGTACACACTCTGGTACGATATTCATAACTATGCTTAGTGGATTTCTCGGTGGCCCCAATGGATGACTTCAAGGTCATGATAGGCCTTGACTTCTTGCGGCAAGTGAATGCCTTAGTGTCGCCTTACAGCAATGCGGTGCACATCATGGAGAAGGGAGCATCATATGTGGTGCCTATGTCCGCGGGGACTTCTAGAGCCAAGGCCCTATCATCTATGCAGCTGTCGGTGACGCAACTTGTAAAGGGAGTCAAGAAAATAAAGGCAGCCTACTTGGCAGACCTAAAGATGGAAGACAACGTGGAGGAATGACCCGAGTCACTACCGAAAAAAATTGAGGAAGTCTTTGAGGCGAAGGACGTGATGCCGCTCGAGCTACCAAAGTGGCTTCCACCTAGGATGGAGGTGGATCACCAAATCGAGCTTGAGCCGGGGGCCAAGCCACCATCAATGGCACCTTATAGAATGGCTCTACCAGAGTTGGAGGAGTTGCTGAGACAACTAACTGAGCTAAGGGAGGCGGGTTATATTCAACCTTCCAAAGCACCATATGGGGCGCCAGTCTTATTTTAAAAGAAGCACAATGGCTCGTTGCAAATATGATTGACTATCGGGCACTTAACAATGTCACGGTCACGAATAAGTACCTGATACCATTGATCGCAGATCTCTTCAACCAGCTTGGGAGGGCCAAGTTCTTCACCAAATTGGAACTTAGGTCAGGGTATTATCAAGTTCGCATAGCCGAAGAAGAGGAGCCCAAGACCACATGTGTTACGAGATATGGAGTGTTCGAGTTCTTGGTCATGCCATTCGACTTGACCAACGCCCCTGCCACGTTTTGCACACTCAGGAATAAGATATTCCATCCGTACCTTGATCGGTTAGTGGTGGTATATCTTGACGACATTGTGGTATATAGCAACACATTGGAGGAGCATGTGGAGCATCTCAAGATGGTGTTCAAGGTATTGCGAGAAAACGAGCTATATGTCAAGCGAGAGAAGTGCTCGTTCGCCAAGGAAGAGGTGCACTTCCTTGGTTACATAATCAAGGGCGAAATGCGAATAATGGACGAGGAAAAGGTGAAGGTGATCAAGGAGTGGGAGACACCCACGAAGGTCTTCGAGCTATGGTCATTCCTTGGCCTAGCTAACTACTATCAGCGATTTATCAAGGGCTACTCAGCCAAGGTAGCCCCATTGACGGATCTACTTAAGAAAGAGAAGACGTTGGCGTGGTCCAAAAGGTGCCAGACTGCCTTCAAGGGGTTGAAGGAGGCAGTGACAGAAGACCCATTTTAGCCTTTCCCGATCATACAAAGATATTTGAGGTACAAACGGATGCGTCCAATTTTGCTATTGGAGGGGTGTTGATGCAAGAAGGGCATCCAATAGCATTTGAAAGCCGCAAGCTAAATGACACTGAGAGGAGGTATACAGTGCAAGAGAAAGAGATGACTGCGGTGGTTTATTACCTATGGACTTAGAGGCACTACCTGTTGGGTAGTCTGTTCGTGATCAAGTTTGACAACATAGCTACTAGCTACTTCCAATCATAAAATAAGTTGAGTCCAAAGCAAGCTAGGTGGCAAGACTTCTTGGCCAGGTTCAACTATGTGATGGAGTACAAGCCGAGCAAGGCCAATTTAGTAGCGGATGTCTTAAGTTAGAAGGCTGAATTGGCGACTATGTCTAAGGCAAAGGGTGATATTTTAGAGGAAATCAAGGAAGGGATGAAACATGATCCCTTAGAAAAAGACTTGCGCAAGCTTGCGGAGAGTGGGCAAACAAAGCAGTTTTGGTTGGAAGACGGCCTACTCTACACCAAACGTTGACGGGTGTATGTTCCTAAATAGAACAATTTGAGGAGGGCGATCATCCGAGAGTGCCATGACACTTCATGGGCGGGCCATCCAGGGCAACGCCAGACATATGCCTTGGTGGAGGCATTGTACTATTGGCCCAAATGAAGGACAAAGTGGAGGCATATGTGAGGACTTGTCTTGTGTGCCAACAAGACAAGGTGGAGAATCAATTACCAGCAGGATTGCTTGAGCCGTTGCCTATCCCCGCGCATCCACGTGAGAGTGTTAGCATGGACTTCATTACATGTTTACCAAAATCAGAGGGATGTGGCTCGATTACGGTGGTGGTAGACCGGTTTTCCAAGTACGTGACATTCATAGCAGCCCCAGCCTAGTGTACAGCAGAGGAAGTAGCTCGGTTATTCCTAAGACATATTGAGAAGTATTGGGGGCTACCCAAGATTATAGTGAGCGACCGAGATCCAAGGTTTACGAGCAAGTTTTGACGGAGTTGTTCAAACTCCTTGGCTCGAAGCTACACTTCTTGACAAGCTTTCACCCCAAACGGATGGACAGACAGAGCGGGTGAATGCTTTACATGAGTGCTATTTACGACACTTTGTTAGTGCCAACCAGATGGATTGGACGAGACTTTTGGTTGTGGCATAGTTTTTGTACAACTTGATGAGCAGTGAGACCACAAACTAAAGCCCGTTTAAGATTGCCATAGGGCAACAACCACTCACTCCCCTTGCATTGACGGGCGACAACAAGGGAAGAAGCCCGTTGGCAATGCAATTGGTTAGGTCGTGGAATGAGCAAGTGGATGTGGCGCGTTCTTACCTCGACAAAGTAGTGCGCAAGATGAAAAAGTCGGCGAACAAGAGACGGTGGCCGAAAGAGTACAACCTTGGGGACATGGTGATGGTGAAGTTGCTTCCACAACAGTTCAAGACCCTAAGGAAGGTGCATAAAGGGCTGATCTAAAGGTACGAGGGACCTTTTCCTATCGTGGCAAAAGTGGGAAAGTGTCATATTGGTTGGAGTTGCCGCCTACACTAAAGATTCACCCGGTCTTCCATGTAAGCTCGCTAAAACCTCATTATGTCAACAAGGAAGACCTGAGTCATGGAGAGAGTCATAGAGCACCAACAATCATGGTGAAGTCCTATGATAAGGAGGCCGGGTATGTGCTTAGCGATACACTAGAGGGGAGGCGAGAAGTTCCACCAATGTGGCATTACTTGGTGAAACGGAAGGGATTGCCAGAGAGAAGCAACATGGGAACAAACGGAAGATCTTTCGCAGTTCCAAGATGTTGTTGACTGGTATCGCAAAGAGGTTACGACGAGGGCGTCGTGAGATTAGGTGGGGGCGAATGTCCCGCACTATTTATTTTGGCAGCCAATTTTAGAAGTAATGCCATGCAGGCGCTTAATGGGCACTTACGAGGCGGTGAATGGGCAAGGCTTCCAAAAATATTCTCTACTCCTCTACCCTCTCTTCTTGTACACAAGAGATAGTTCTATAATGGTAGAAAGTCTTGTAAATATCTAGATACTTTGGGAGAGAATTCTAGAGATGGAATGGTAACCGTAGGATAAAATGTATCCCTACCGTCCGTTGAGGAGGTGGACCAGTATAAATAGCTGAAGCCTCACTTGGCCAAGGCACTCAAGAAATCTTGTACTCAAAAGCATTCTCCAAGCAATACAAGAATATGTTATCCCAAACTCGTGTGTTCTTCTTTGTTCGCTAAGCTTTTAACATCGCCTAGCCCGAGTGAAAGGTTGACTTAGCACAAGGAAGGGGCTTGATAGCTAAGTGCCGCATGGTTCGACTTAGGAAAGTCGTTCATTTCGTGACAATAATCTCTTTTATATAAGCCATTATAAGTGACTTGTTCCATGCATTTGCCCATCCCCCAAAGAGGGTTTGAAACTTTTGCTTTGATAGTCAATGGAAGTTTGTCGGATTTTGTATTGTCTTTTGTGGTTCCTGCAATATATATGAGTTAGGAGAAAAAATTGTAACACCTTTCAACAAATAAAAACAGCTAATCTCAACCAAGACACACCACTAGAAGATGAAATAACTAAGTTTCATATTGAAGTACTAAAAATCTTCGGAGCTAATATTGTGGTAGGAGCTCAAGATAGCTTAAAAAAGGCATTACTATATCCTTCTTAGGATAGCTCTGTTGTAATTAGAAAACCACTAGCAATATCCAGAATGAGGTTACGGTGAGAGTGGCCTTCTACCTGATGAACTTACAATAGAAAAGTGATAGGAATGCTGGAAATGAAATGACTTTGTTTGGTTGGCTTTTCCCCTTGTCTAATTCTTACCTTGCATAACATCGTAAAGGAATGATGCATGATGTTTTGTATCAAAGTTCCTATTTATCGCATAAAAAGAACTGATTTCCTTTAGCTTTTAATTCTCTTACAATCCATATATTTTTTTTCTTGGTAGGACTTCTCACCCAAATTATATTCAGCTTTGCTTACAATTTTTTCGTTAAAGAAGCAGGGGAAAATATCATGGCATATCGTATTTGGGTAAGCTCTTATATCTTTTCCAAGTTTTGTAGTATTCTGCTTTCCAATGGTAACATTTCCCTTTAAGATCCAATTGTTTCTAAGTTAAGGTGGAGGTGAGGGAAACCCAAATAAGAAAACCTATAGCTCATATCTCTTATGGATTATATGTTTGGGCATTTTAAGTTTCTCCTCCATATGGTAATTGAATTAAGGAGCATGTTGGATTTTTTGAGAAAACTGTCCTGAGAAGTTTCTGGTTTCTTCTTTCTTGGTTTAGATATGCTACATTGCAACATATCTGCTGAGATTCCTAGAACTAAACAACTTTTTGAGGTTAAAGGCATTGGCAAGTAAGTGTAGATAAAATCAAGATTGCTTGGCCGACATATTTCTAACCATATATATGTTGTCTTTTCTCAAGAGTAAAGAAATATGGTCCGGTATTGGAAACAATTGAGGCTACTATCAAAGAGTACTATAAGCGGGACATGAATACCAACAGTAGCAATGACAGTAATGATTCTACAAAAAGATCAAGGGGCGAGGTTAGGACTTCAAATAGGGATTTACAAGACAATGATTTCATGCTCATTGGAAGCACTGGTCGCTTAAAGAAACCTGTAATGAGCAAGCAAAACAATAGCGCAGATTTCATTGATTACGGTGAACCAGATTACAATGACTATATAGATTTTGATGAATTTATGTATTAATGTGGAGCTTATCAACTCACCTTTTTTTAGGTTGATTGCAGTTATCATCTTGATTTTTGCCGGGAACAACACTCATGATGTAAATCGTAAGTATGTTTAGGTATATACTATATACCATTACCCGGTAATTCATCATCCCATTTTAAGGCTAAGGAGCTAGAAAAGGCAGTGGTTCTGATAATGTAACAGAAGATGAAATGTGTAATGTTGTCAAAGCTATATATCTAAACACACTGATTTGAAAAAAAGAGCCGTTCCCCACCCCACTCTAATGTGTTGTTTGTTTTCTTCAGTTCGATTTGGGAATATCTATTTGGATTGTGAGTGAGGGATTTGAAAGAGATGATCATGGTAAATGATCTCATGTTTGGTTCCAATTATTGTTAACATTAAAGATTCATTAGATACTCTTAATTTATGTGTGTTAGTTAAGTAGATTTAATTTCATATTCTTACAAAATTTTATGCTCATTATAATTTGCAAAGAGTTGTTTGCTCTTCATTAGTGTAATTGATGGTCTGCGAAATCAAATCTTAAGTTCTTGTTCTTTTTACTTTTAATAGTAATGAACTAACGTGGTTCTATTTCAGAATTTTAGTATACTTTTGAGGGGAGATGTGATTTGGTTCTGTTTGTCAAGATGGTACAAATAGTAGGGTTATATTTGCATCATTGGCCTCTTCTTTGTCCAGAGTGGAACTTTGTATAGTAATTTATTATGCTTTCTAATATACAAAAAAAAAAAGCCCACTAGTGACAGCAAATGTTGTCACAACAAAGTTGTCACTGAATGCTACAGTGACAAGTTTTGTTATCAAAAGAGTCGTTACTATAGGCCCATCATTAAAGACTTTAAGTGACAATCTTATGTAAGTTGTCACTATATCTAAATTCCTTTGTGACAGCATCTAAGTTGTCACTTTTGCATGAACTTTAGTGACACATTTTTTGTCGCCTAATGTGCTCAAATGTTGTCACCATAAGTCCCTATTGTCACAAAAGAACCCTAATGATAGATTAGAGGTTGAGATTTAGTGACAAAATAACTTGTCATAGTATGTGATTGGTCACTACTTCAATGTTGTCACAGTTAATATCTGACGGCTTTAATGTTGTCACAATTTTTAGTTTTGACAAAGTTGATGTTGTCAATATTCACGCTTGTGACAATTGTGTTGTCACTAGATTATTCTTTGACAACTTCGCATTATAACCATATTTGTTTTTAAGCTGTCAATAAAAATATTAGTGACAAAATTATATTCATGTATCGACAACAATAGTAACTACTCACTTTTTTTTTATACCCTGTACACATTGCTCTTCAACAAATAACAAGAATAAGCTTTTAATTCAAGGAAATTCAATCTTAAAATCATCCATTACATTCAAGTACAGAAGTCTGCTTAATCTTAACATAAACTAGAAGTCAGAGCCCCTTTACAAAATAACTCAGTACACTTTAGGAGTAAGGGTGTTGTTGCCTCTTCGTTTGCAATACCTTATGCTCAACCTTAACAATCGTTTGCCTGTGTGTCTGCAATTTCGTATACTCAATCCTAACAATCATTTTGCTGCAGACAAAATATAACATGATCAAACCACAAAGCAAGACAATTATAACGATACTTGATGATCAATTGCGGACCATCTCTTTCAATATGTCAATGAGTACCAATTGTAAAGAATATTAAGACTTGCAAAATTTAGTAAAACTAGGACTACTCTGACCACCAGAGATTTAGATAAACATTTCTACAATGTGATTTAAGACTGATAAAGAATCGTAAGCTTGAAAAATGCTGACACTATGAAGCTTCCTAAATTAATCCAAACGAAATATATAAGTCCAGTAGGAAGTAATGACTCGCCATCAAGAGGAAGAATCTTTGTTGCCATTCTGCACTTGTGCCAAGTGCCAACAAAGATTGGAGCAACTAGTTCATCTGTCTTTGTGAAGCATTTCTTGGATATTTGTAGGCGGTTCATTAGATTGTTGTTTAGCCCGCTCGACCCTTTTCTTTGTCTCCTCCAACATCATTTCCATTTGATGCTTGGACGAGGATGAGCTAGACTGCAAATTAGCGACGCGCTGACGTAAATAATTTGACTGCAAAGAACATTTTTGTCTCCATTGAGTTCTAATATCCCTCAAGGATTCGGCACAAGCCTACCATATAACCATAGATCTCTAGTGTGTTATGTACATATTTTTAAGCAATCTGACATAAAAAACCTCACCAATGCCAAAATAGTTTTAGATTGTTTAGCTACACTTATTAGTTAAATGGTGCAATTAACTAAGAAGGCAAGTGCGTAAAATAGTAATTGCCTTTATGGCAGTTGGTATTTTTATCTTGTTAGACTGCAAAAAACGTATTTTATCTATTGAATTTCGATATCCCTTGTAACATTCGGCACAAACAAACTACCATATAACCATAGATCCCTAGTGTGTTCTTCGTCTATTCCTAAGCAACCTGGTACCAAAATTAACATCAAAACCCCTCATAATGCCTAATGCACGTACTGAACTTATAACATAATTAAAGTTGCTGCAATTATTTTTCCGTTTCACCACAAATTTCTTTCAAACCAACAGTCCAATTCCATTTCTAAACCAAACCCAAAACTGCGAACATCCTAAACATAGCCATAATTTCTTGGTTAAGGTTCTATGTGCACAGTCATGAAATAGATCAAATTTTGTAACTCCACTTCAACACCCACTTGATTCCATATCATCAACAAAATTACAACAATATCCCATCAGATTACAAGCCATCAAAATAAGTTACAAATATTTCTAAAACTCCGAAACTCCAAGTCCCGTCCACATCCCCGCTTGCATTTCAAACCATTTGAGATAGTTCTTTCTTAGTCATTTTCATAATAATCATGGTACATATGGTGCGGATAAAATAAAAAATCATCATTGATCCTGGGCGGTTATAATGCCACACAGGCAAAGTTGGTAGTGTACACATGCATGATGTACCATAATAAATACTAGTCCCATTGGTTACTAGCCTGCGTTTCATACAAGATTCAAACCAGCCTCACACTGCCTCTCCACATAACGGATACCCATGTCAACACAGAAAAATCAACAATATCAATTAGTGTTAATATAAGCTCAAATCACCGAAATCAATTCGGGTTCCAATAACAATAAACATACTGATATGAGTCATCATTCAGAATTCCAGAAGAAAAATCACAAATAAATAGCAAAAATGATTGCGAATCATTATAGAATTTAGGCGCAACAATTCGAAAGAACAAATACAAACAATTATCAAATTTGCTCAGCATGCAATAACTGGCGAGCATCACAAGATTTCCAAATAATCAATTCAGGTTCAATAGTAGGAGTTTCTGGACAATAACATGCTGATATCAATACATAATTCAGAGTTCGACATTAGTAATAAGTAAATCAAACCAGTACTTACAAGTACGAGTCATCAAAATAAGGGTTCGGACGAAAGTCCTTACCCAGGGTTCAGATAGAATCCTTTACCTAAATCATGAAGAATCCACTTATACTATTGCTCTCGCCCTATGATTCCCTTTTCACAACCGTGGCTAATCGTTTTCTCTCACTCTTTAGTTGTCAATGTACTGGTGAAAGTCAAAGATACCTTAAAGTAATTTGAAAAGATCAAAGGCCTATTTATAGAAGTTTTTAGGAAGCATGAGTTGGATACAAACAGGATGGGGAGAGACAAGGCTATGCCACCTAGTAAGGACGACAATGCTAACCAAAGCACGACAAGGCTCAAAGCACGAGGTGGCAAGACAATGTTGTGCCACCTAGCAAGCACGGCAAGGCTAAGTGAAGTACGACAATGCTCGAAGCACGAGGTGGCAAGACAATGTTGTGCCACCTAGCAAGCACGTCAAGGCTAAGTGAAGTACGACAAGGCCTGAAGCACGACTGTTACAATAGAATGTTGACAAGTCACAAAGCACGACGGTGATAGGTAGCACGACAGTCATAGGTAGCACGAAGTGTCGATCAAAGAAGTAATCAACATTGACTCCTCAATAAGCACGAGGTGTCACGATTGCATGAAGACACCCAACAAGCACACAAATGCAAGTTTTAATTGTCACTAAAAATCATCATCGTCATCATTTTTCTCTCACCCAACCGGTAATCTTTTGAGCACCTCTAAAATTTGGGGTGTTAAATTCTTCATTCCTTAAAAGAATTTTGTCTGCGAAATTCACCAACCTTAAATCTGTATCAACAACTTCAAAATTCAGCTCATAATCATCCCAAGGCCGAGGAACCTATCCTGGCTTATGCTAACGTAAGTAATTCAAGCCTATGTGTCTCTCTGAAACTAATTGTGACGACCCAAGTCGCCAATCACTTAATTCTATATCATCAACCTAATTACAAAAATATCCCATCAGATTACAAGCCCTAAAAATAGGTTACAAATATTTTTAAAACTCCAAAACTGCAAGTCTCGCCCATATCCCCACTTGTATATGCTCACCAAAATAATCAAAATTCATCATAAATAGATACCAAAATAGACAAATACAATCACGACAGGTTCCAATTCCAAAATGATCAATAAAAGATCATTCCCAAAACACAAGAAAGAAGATTTCTCGAGGGATTTCAAACCATTTGAGATAGTCCTTTCCTAGTCATTTTGATAATAATTATGCTACATATGGTGCGGATAAAATAAAAAATCAACATTGATCCTGTGCAGTTACAATGTCATTCAGGCAAAGTTGGTAGTGTACACATGCATGATGTACCATAATAAATACTAATTCCATTGGGTACTAGCTTACGTTTCATACATGATTCAAACCAGCCTCATACTGCCTCTCAACATAACGGATACCCAGGTCAACATAAAAAAACCAATCATATCCATGAGCGTTAATATAAGCTCAAATAACTGAAATCAATTTGGGTTCCAATAATAATAAACATACTGATATGAGTCGTCATTCGGAATTTCAAAAGAAAAATCACAAATAAATAGCAAAAACGATTGCGAATCATTATCGAATTTAGGCCCAACAATTCAGAAGATCGGATACATACAATTATTTAATTTGCTCAGCACGCAATAAGAGGGGAGCATCACAAGATTTTTAAATAATCTATTCAGGTTCAACATTGAGATTTTCTGAACAACAATATGCTGATATCAATACATAATTCAGAGTTCGACATTAGTCGTAAGTAAAAGTAAATTAAATGAGTACAAGTTATCAAAATAAGGGTTCAGACGAAAGTCCTTACCTAGGATTCAGATAGAATCCCTTACCTAAATCACGAAGAATCTACTTTTACAATTGCTACCGTCCTTTGATTCCTTTTTCATATCTGCGGCTAATTGTCTTCTCTCACTCTTTAGTTGTCAATCTACTGATGAAAGTCAAAGATAACTTGAAGTAATTTGAAAAGATCAAAGACTTATTTATAGAAATTTTTAAGAAGCATGAGGTGGATACAAACACGACGAGGCGACACAAGGCTATGCCACCTAGCAAGCACGACAATGCTAATCAAAGCACGACAAGGCTCAATGTACGAGGTGGCAAGATAAGGTTATGCCACCTAGCAAGCATGACGGTGCTAACCAAAGCACGACAAGGCTCGAAGCAAGAGATGACAAGACAAGGTTGTGCCACCTAGCAAGCACGACAAGGCTAAGCAAAGTATGAAAAGGATTGAAGCACGGCGTGTCACAATATTATGTTGACACGTCATAAGCACGATGGTGATAGGTATCACGAGGTGTCGATCAGAGAAATAATCAACACTGACTCCTCAATAAGCATGAGGTGTCACGATTGTATGAAGACACCAACAAGCACGACAATGCAAGTCCTAATTGTCACTAAAAATCATCATCATCATATTTCTCTCAACCAACCAGTAATATTTTGAGCACCTCTAAAATTCTGGGGTGTTACACTTACTCACCACAGGAATCTTGAAACCCATCAAGTTAATTCCAAAGAAAACCCAAGACTGCGAGCATCCATAATACCAATAGCCTAAGTCTACTAGGCTAGGGTTTATGTACCCACATCAAGAATGATTTAACTATGGATGAACTCCGAAAATTCTAAATTGCCTAAATCCTAATTACATAACCAACCTAATTAAATTACATAATCCTTCCTTCAACAACAAATCCCTAATTCCCTAAATTCAATAAAAATGTAAGCACATACATTAAGAGAGTGAAAGAGGGAGAGAGATTGAGAGAAAAAAGAAGAAGAAAAGCCAGAGAAAACACACGCAAATTGTAATTACAACTTGGAGATATGGAGAATCGATGTGAAGGAGAAAAGGACAGAATTTGGGAGAGCACTCTAAACTCCATGTAGGAGCATGCAAGAATCGTGATGTAATGTGAAAGATGAAAAAAAAAGTTAAAATAAAAAACAATTCCCTCCAAACATTTTTTACATCCCTCCTGACTTGTTGGTTTATTGATGTGAGTCTCTGACAATAACATCTTTGTCATCTTTATTATTGCTATCTTATTATTTTAAAACTGATAAAATAGTAACAACATAATATCTTGTCACTCTTTTTTCTTTTTGCAGTTTTAATAATGACAATTTTATCTACTTTGTTACAAATGAGTTCCCAAATTACTTCCCGCAGTGAACATGTGATGGTGCCAAGTGATTAGTGACAACTTACAGTGACAACTTTTTTTGTCACTATATATTGCATTGTGACAAACCTAAAGTGACGAATTTTCTACTTGTCAAAATAAGTAGTCAATAGCAACAACTTGTTATCACTAAAAAAGTTATCATTATTGACCTATTTTCTTGTAGAGCTTGACTGTAGTAATGTTATGCTCCTTTTCTTGTTCTCCTTTCCTTTTCATTTATGTATCTTTTGTTAATAAAAGGGTTTCCTGTTTGGTTAAGGTACGCTTAAACATTAGAAAAGATAATAAGCCCTTGAAAGACTCTCTCAATGAACAACAATAATTGACACAAAAATGGAGATAATTAATAAGAACAAATAATTTTAGGTTCTTTTGAGCAGGATGACAGTTGACAACTGCAATTTTCTTTTTCTAAATTCTCGACATTACAAATGGCAACTACATATGATGAAGGATGAAAAGCTGTTGAGTTTCAAGGTGGTGCAATCAAACTCTCATATGCATGTTTTTAAGGTCTTTCGTTACATTGCCATCTTCATGTGATTTCTAGCATGTAAAAGCTTTTCACCACACTAAATTCTGTTGGATTTCTGAAGAGCATGCTTGTGAATTTTATATTCATTTTTATACGAGGGGAAAAGAATTAAACATATACTGGAGTAGAATACCACTGCATTATTGTTCTACTATATAATGTCAATCTGCAGTATTTCTTGTAGGTTTGCACAGATAGTAAGTCAAAATATGATTCTACTGCTTATGGGTAATTAACTTGGGCTGCCAAAAATGGCTGCTGATTTGGGCACTGGGTTCCTTCAGCTATGTGCAAAAAGATAATGCTCCAGATCCCGTGGTTGGCAATCTCATACATACTTTGCAATGTTGCTAATGCGGCATAATGCATAAAATCTGTAGCGAAAAATGCGGGATTAAGACAAAAATTAAAATCTCCCATTTTTCACTCACCACATCTTCAGTTACCTCAAAAACTCTCTCACTCCATGAACTTACGTAATTGCATTTTCCTCCATCTCCATTGCAGACTGAGGATTCCAATTCATTTTCTTCCCGATCTGTATTTCTTTTTCATTTCAGTAGTAAGCTCTATTTGGCTTTGTGATATTCTGTGCATTTATTTTTTATTTCATGCATTTCTTTATTTTTCTGGTCTTCATTTCGCCATTTTCCCTTCTCATTTCACCTCTTTGCATTTCCAATTTGCAAAAACTCCATAACGCGCATCTTCTAACTGCTAACTTCCATCCCCTCAAAGGTATATTTTTCTTCCAATTCGTATCCGTCTATGTACTTTATAGGTGTGATTTGCCGGCCACCAATTGGCCGACGTTGGTGGTGCATGATTGGTTGCTCGGTATGGTGGGTTGCTGTGACGGGCGGTGGGTGGCTGTTGGCGGCAATGTGGCCGTCGTTGATGCTGTATCAGTGAAGATTATTCCATTTTCGTTTCAATTTTCCTCTGTTCTTGCAATTTTATTCTTAAACTTCTTTGATTTTCTCAGCAATCGAACATGAATTCTCTCTTAGAATTTTCCTTGAGTAGTTTCATCGATTTCTGTGTTCAATTGCTAGGAGTTAGAGGCAAATAATATAAATCTTGGTCTAAGAAAGGACTTAGGCTTTTGCAATAGAAAACATCTTGCATTTGCGTTTGAAATTTCCTGTTCTTCAATATTCGTAAACTTTTTTGTTCTTTTATGAAAACATTTTTGGTTCATTCATTGCATCGAACTCTACTAGAAACTCAAGTTGATGAGAGTGAGAGGCGCGACGGCATGTCATGGGTGATTGATTAGTGGCCGTTGGTGGCCTTCAGTGTCTGACAGTGGCAATTGTGCGGGGAATAGCAGTAGCGGCATGGATGGAGGCCAGATGGCTTGACTCAACCGACGACGACCGTGGGTGGGCCTGTCGATTGAGGCCGTCTCATTGGTGGCCATTTGTGGCGCTTGACATGCGATTCGCAGTGGTGATTGTGCTAATGTGTGTGAGTTGTGTGCGTCTCTACTGATTTGTGTGTGTATGTATGGTGTGTATAAGTTGTGTACATCTGTGGCTGCTGATTTGTGTGTATGTTTCTCTTGGTGGCGGCGATTCATTTGCTCCTGCACACCACTGCTGATGTGTGAGTTTTTGGTTGAAGAGGGATTTAAGGTGGAAATTGAGCTTGATGTGCAGAAGGGTGGAGTAGAAGGGGTCGAAAGAATGTGTAGGACGAGCTCATGGAACTTTTCTAACTGAGGACTATATTGGTTGTCTTTAGGATTAGGTTTAAGACTTAAGTTCACAATTTTCATATCTTTGAGCTTTAAGTATTTGCTAACATTTTAAAAAACAAATAGTTGTGGCAATCGATTCCCTTTATGTAATGTCTGATACTATTGATTTTGTTATACTGCTATCGCGGTTGTTTGCAAATCCTCATTCCACAATTTAAAACCATGCTTGGAGATCAAGTTAAAGTTTGTTTGAAACCTAACTCGCAGATAAGATAATTACAATTCTTAAAATTAACCAAGTTTGACCGCAACAATAGTGTCATACAACAATAAATGGTAATTTTTTTCTCTATCAGAAACCATACTATATTCTTATTCAGAATCATACAATACAATATTCTTACCGCACATATTCAATCAAACATAAAAAGTAACAAAATCGAACACGCATCCACTATAAGAAATGAAGGCTTTAGCGATCGCATTTAGAGACCGCCATGGAAAGCGGTCGCTAAATCTCAATTTAGCAACAGATATAACTAGCGGTCGCTAAGTCTAGGAAAAAAGTGGCGGGGTCAACTAAAAAAAAATGGCGCCACCTTTAGCGACTGCTAAATCGGTCGCTGAATGTGATTGCTAAAGTTAACAATTGGATTTAGTGGCTGATCAGCAGTCGCTAAGATTAGTGACCGTATTTAGCGACTGATGTGCGATCACTAAATTAAATCTATAAAAGTGCGCTAATTTCTCTCTCTCCTTCTCTCTCTCTCTTTCTCTCTCTCTCCCCTTCTCTCTGCCCTCCATTAAAACTAACTGCCGGCAAATTGATTCACCCCGCCGCCCATGCTGCCATTGCTGCCGCTATTTCCAGCCACCACCAAGCTGCCATTGCTGCCGCTATTTCCAGCCACCACCAAGCTACCATGACCACCACTCTCATAGTCTCACCACTACCGCCGCTCATGAGCTACCAATTTTACGAGGAAGGTAGGTTATTGACGAAGGCAGCTTCTCCGCTACCCTGGATTTCTGGATTCCTGAGCTATCGATTTTAGGGTAAGTTGGATTTCTTCATTTGCCTTTTCTCTTCTCTTTGTTTCTTTTACTTCGATTATGCCCTTTCCATTTTGCTCCCCGAGATGGAAGAATCGATAAGTCAAAGACCAAGTGGTTGCTTGCCCATGCTAATGCTAGATCTTAATTTTATGTGGAGTTTCTTATGTTTGTGATCATTTCAAATGATGCACCAAATCTAGGGCTTTACTTTGATCTCACAATGTGCCTTGTCTATACTTCATTTCTTCTCCTCGGTGGCGATTGTAATTTCTTTTCATTGCATGGGGTTAGTATGCACAAACACTGATTAGACTTCCAACTCCTATTTTATAATGTAGTGTAATCTCTTAAGTTGATGACGTTTAAAGAGACTTTTGTGAATCACTTGATGATGTATTAGCATTTTTCAAAAGTTTTGGCTTTTCTCACTTAAGTTAAAAATATGTTCCTATAAATTGGTGCAACTTTATTTAATTGATTGATCGATCAATTTCTTAATTTGATGGTTGCTGCAACAGGCAAAAAAACACCACTTCCAATTCCATTTGCACCCATTTTCTGCCTCCAATTCTTTAGAACCCGATTCTTAGAATTTATTCTATTCTTTTTCTTTTTAGGGATTTTTGAGAAACATATACCTTCATGAAAAAGTTTACATAAAGATCATCCTACATGACATCATAGGAGTCATGTGACAAAATGTAGAGCAAAGACTAGGAATAAAGTGACGATATATAGCATCTTTATTGATATTATTATGAGTATAATTTCTATTTCTGTACCCCTATTCTTGCAAGAAAACCCACTGTAACAGTTATGCTTATTATGCAGGAAAGTTGATTTTTTGTTAAGAAAGAAAAGAAAAAGGGATGTCTATGAACTAATCACCAATCAGTTTAGAATTCATGAATCATCGCATTTTGTCTATAGTTTTGGACTGTTGTTAGAGGGGTGCATGTTAAGAGCATTAATTTCTTGAAGTCATACTATGCTGAGTCATGTATAACAATATCCTAATGTATTGCAGGTTGTCCTTTAACTTCGATTACATCATGTTTTTAGTTATTGCTGCTGTATTGCAGGTTAAAAAGGATTTGTGTTTGAAGCAAAAGGAAGAGATAAAACAATTGATGGAAGTTGACCGTTTTGTTCCCAGCCATCATTAAATCACAACTTCAAGACCTTTTAGAAAAGCAGGGTTCTGAAGTAAATCAGGCAAAACAACTCATTCCTAATCTCCAATAGCAGGTCACTTCTCTAACATGTCAACTTCAGTTTTAACTTCAAAGATAAATATGTTTTTTTGATAATTATAAGCTCTATAAGATAAGATAAGATAAGATAAGATTTTAACCCTAGAGAGAATATAGCTTACGTGTTGTGGGCACCACCACTGTATGACAGAGCACTTTCTAAATTTTCCAATAGCTCACTTTTTTCAATATCTAAAATTGTGACATATTTATTGTTTTGACATCTAAGACTGAACCAACATTTATTTGCTTGAAAATGCTAATGAAATAAGATTAATGAAGGTAGCACTGCCTATGATATCATGGTATGGATAGTATATTGCTTGATCTAGAATGAGTTAAGCTTTAAACTTCCGCAGCGGACCACACATCTCAATCAAATAATAAGTGTCTTCATTAATATCTATATATACACCTCTTGCTCCAAAAGGAGTTACTCTTGCACCCAAGGTTGTTAATTGTGCATTGAGCATTTAAGAATTGAGATTGTTGATGGAGGATGAGACCCATTTGGATTGAGATATCGGATACGTGCATTTTAAACAATTTTTTTTTTCATTTGAGCATTGATTATTTGATTGATAATTTTAGGTTGTTAATTATGCATTGAGCATTTGAGAATTGAGATTGTTGATGGAGGATGGAACCCTATTGGATTGAGATATTGAATATGTGATTTAGTTGAATGGTGGGTTGAAATTATGTTAATTAGGTTAACGTCATAATGAAACATGACATGGTGGGTTGAAGTTAGGTTAATTAGGTTCATCTTCCATAGGCTAATTAGGTTATCGTAAAGTGCACTCTATTTTTTTTGTGCTATTTTACGTATAAAAAAATTTACTGATTTGGATATATTTTTAACACCCCCTGGGGTGAAATCCTTGTTCTGCCAGTGATCTAACCCTAATCAACACTGATTAACCCTAATTAGCACTGATTAGGCTAATTAGTTGTAATTAGTCCTAATTAATACTTATTAACACTGATTAGCCCTCATTAACACCAATCAACACTGATTAGTGCTAATCTACAATGATTAGGCTAACCAGTCCTAATTATTCCTAATTAACCTTGATTAACACTAATTAGCCTTAATTAGCACTAATCAGCCATAATTAACACTGATTAATAATAATTTACCCTATTTAGCCATAATTAGCACTGATCAACAATGATTAGGCAAATCAACCATGATTTGCCCAAATTAACACTGATTAGCCAGAGTGTACACTGATTAGGCTACTCAGCCCTAAGTATCCCTATTTAACCCTGATTAACACTGATTAACACTTACTTGTAAGTTGCTACTCAATATATTTTTTTTTTCAAATTGAAGGTTAATTTGGAACTCGACTTATATAGGTTCAATAGGTAGTGAGAGATATATATCATGTTAGTGGATAGAAGTTGGATATAACAAAGGATTGCTCCAAGTGGGATTGGGGTATCAGAAGAGTTTAGACAGGGAGTGAACAAGTTTATTCTATTTACTTTGAATCAACGAGAGTTCGTGGATGATGGCATGATTAAATATCCGTGCAATGATTGTCATCTGTTAAGTTGAAAAACCCCCGACGATGTAACTTTTGATCTATTCCGTAGAGGTTTTATGAGTAACTATATGAATTGGACTCAGCACAGGGAACCAATTCCGAGGGTGCTCACTGAGATGCCCATTGAGTTCAGACAGTATACCTAAAGATCCAAAATTTTCTCCGTATCAACATATGGTAATGGAAGTTGGGCCTAGTGGATTAATTGAGATAACTATTTTAACGATGGTAATCCTAATGTGAAAGAAGAGCCAAACCCAAGTGCGCAGAAATTTTATAAATTGTTAAAATACTCTGAGGAACCAATATGGAATGGAAGTACAAAGCACACCAAGTTATCTGCTGTGCCAAGGATGCTACACCTAAATTCTGAGTATGGTCTAAGTGATAGAGGCTTTGATGCTTTTCTGAAGCTTAATAAAGAAATGTTGCCAGAGGATGAGAAGTTG
Source organism: Escallonia herrerae (assembly GCA_033070095.1). Taxonomy (NCBI): domain Eukaryota; kingdom Viridiplantae; phylum Streptophyta; class Magnoliopsida; order Escalloniales; family Escalloniaceae; genus Escallonia; species Escallonia herrerae. Next base: position 1,483,177 of record JAVXUP010000004.1, on the reverse strand, counting down.
CATGACAGGTACTATAATGCTAAGAAATGATGATGAAACTTGGTTTGGGGTACCAGAAGATAGATATATGTAATAATGATTGTGTCTTATTTTGAAAAGAGAACAATAATTTGAATGAGTGTCCGGTTTGTGGCCACACAAGGTATAAACCAACCTGTGGAAAGAAAAGGAAGATAGCATGGAAGATATTGCGGTACTTTCTACTGACACCAAGGATTCAAAGGTTGTATTACTCTTCTAAAATGGCAGAGCACATGAGATGGCATAGCAACGTCAACAGCAAAGTTCCCAATTTATTGAGACACTCGCCGATGGACAGGCATGGAAGGAATTTGATTGCGGACACCCATCTTTTGCTGCAGAAGTTCGAAATGTGTGACTTGGGCTCACTACTGATGGGTTTAATCCTTTTGGGAACTTTAGCACACCTTACTCTATGTGGCCTGTGATCATTGTCCTGTATAACCTTCCTCCAGACATGTGCATGAAGAAGCAATTCCTATTTTTAATATTACTCATTCCTGGACTTATGACACTGGGTAGAAATATAGACGTGTACTTGCGGCCGTTGATCGATGAGTTAAAAATTCGGTAGGAAGTTGGAGCCCCAACATTTGATGCATCTCTTAAACAGAGCTTCAACTTGAGGGCAACAGTCATGTGGACTACCAACGACTTCCCTGCATACGGTATGTTGTGTGGGTGTAAACAAGGTAGGTTGGCATGTCCTTATTGTATAGAAGTGAGTAAGGCTTTCACCTTAAAGCACGGGGGGAAGCCTTCCTTTTGTGGTGTCACAGACAATTCTTACTGCCTAATCATCCATTTTGAAGGCAAAAAGATGAGTTTGATAAATTGTGGAGCGTCGTATTGAAACACGTGATAGATTGTCTGGGGATGAAGTGTATATGTGCGTTAAGGACCTTGACATGGATGTAGTACCATTTGGAAAGTGTGCTGCCAGTCTAAAACTCCCTAGCTTTGAAAAACACACAACTGGAAGAAAATGTGCATCTTCCGGGAGCTGCCTTATTGGTCGACCCTCCTTCTCCGCAACAATCTTGATGTTATGCACATTGAGAAAAATATTTTTGAAAATGTGTTTAATACATTCATGAATGTCAAGGGCAAATCAAAAGATCACCTAAAAGCACGCAAAGATATATAGATGATGGGTATACGGCGTGAATTGCATCCACGAATGATTAATGGTAAGCTAGTTTTGCCCAAAGCAGTATATACATTGGATAAAAACCAGATACAATAAGTGTGCAAGTAGGTTAAACTGCTTAGGCTGCCAGATGGCTATGCATCTAATATATCACAATGTTGCAACCTTGCTAATTGTAGGTTTTATGGTTTAAAGAGTCACGATTGTCATGTATTCATGGAAAGATTTATACCAATTTTCTTTCGTGACCTCTTGCCGAAGCCAGTAAATGAAGTGTTGACTGAACTTCGTCATTTATTCCACGATTTGTGCTCAAAGGTGCTCCTAGAGAGTGATGTTAAGATTCTTGAGAAAAATATTGTTCAGACAGTGTGCAAGTTAGAGAAAATCTTTTCCCCGTCATTCTTTGACTCGATGGAGCATTTGACCATTCACTTAGCATATGAGGCTAGAGTGGGCGGACCTATGCAGTACCGGTGGATGTATCCATTTGAGAGGTAATGTCGTCCATCCATCTTTAAATTGTATTTCATACTTGCACACATGCGTTGTTTACTGAAAATGACTTATTTTTTATATAGGTATACGTTTGACCTTAAGAAAAAGGTCCGTAACAAAGCCCGCGTTGAAGGTTCAATTCCAGAGGCTTACATCCTTGAGGAGCTTACCAAATTCTGACTCTGATACAAAGATGAATCGACTTGGTCGCAATGACAATAGTGTCGAATAAAATTCAACGAGCGTCTTTCCATATTCATGCATCTTGGTCGTGCACTTGGAGCAAGGAGTGGTTGATATTTATCCGAGGAAGAGTATATTGCCGCAAAATTGTACGCTCTCATGAATTGCAATGAAGTTGCACCATTCACAGTGTAAGTAATTGTGCATATATCTTCCTTCTCATAGTTCAAGAACATAATATAACGACGATGCTATATAACATACAGTGAATACAATGAGGAAGTGTTATTTGCAAACCCTAGAATATCAGATGGACAACTTGAAAAAGTGCAAAACAACGCGTTCCCTGAGTGGTTCCGACTGCACGTAAGTTCAAAAATCAAATCTCATTTCTAATATAGACCGCATGTAATAACTTAATACTTGGTGCAAATTGTTTGTTGTTGTAGACTGCCCAGGATGGAGTTGATGTTCGTCTCAAATTGCTTGCTGCTAGGGCTGTATATGAATCGAGTTCAAGCCGAACATGGGTGTGTTCGAACTCGGTTTGTTTAAGTTTCGGCATGTTTGAACTCGGCTCGTGTTCGTCAAGAGCTAAAATATTTTTGTTCGAACTCGGCTCGAGTTCGTGACGGTAAAACTCGAGCTCGGCTCGTTCAACTCGTTTAACAATACAAGCCGAACTCGAGTTCGGAAACTCGGCTCGTATTCGTGTTCAGTTTCAATAAAATCACTAAATTTACTCAAAATCCCCAAATCGTTCAAGCAATCAAGCTGTTTTCCAATAATAAGTCAAAAACAAGAACGGAGATACAGAGGGATGCAAAATAAAAAATATTGTAAAACAAAATCTTGATTGATCGGCGATGAATCTTTATGAATCAGCTCCATCTTCAAGCCCTTGGCTTTGCGGCTTGGCAGTTCGAAAACATGCTTGAATCAGGCGACGCATGTTGAATCCGGCGACGGGCGATGACGGCGGCAAAGATGGATAACGTGATTACTGTCTGTGAAGAGAGATAGAGAGAGAGAAGGAGAGAGACGGGGGGCTGTGTGCGACGATCTGTATGTGTGACGTATGTGTGAGAGATCGAGAAAGGGGGCTGTTGTAGGATCTATGTGTGAGAGTAAGAGTGAGAGAATGAGACAACAGACGGGGAGAGAGAGACGAAGGAGAGGATGCGGCTGTGAATCTGAAGATATGAGAGATTTAGGTTTAGGTTCAGACTTTTAGTTTATATATAGCTAGGGTTTCATGTTGGGCTTCATAAATTAAATTTAGGGGTTGGGCTCATGTTGGGCTTCATAAATTAACTTTAGGGGTTGGGCTCTATTTTTATAAGTGGGCTTGGGGTTTTGGGCTAATTAATTTTAAGGTCTGGCCTCCAGGTTTAAATTTTAATTTATATAGTTTACGTAAATATTAATTCTTAAATATATTATAATTAATTTATTAATTAGACGAGCTGTTCGCGAACAAGTTTGTGAACATTTTGGAATATTCATGTTCGGCTCGTTTAATAAACGAGCCCTAAAAATTTGTTCATATTCGGTTCGTATATTATAAGAACGAACATGAACGAGTTTTTTAAGAGAACGAATCACTAGCCGTTCATGAACAGCTCGGTTCATTTACAGCCCTACTTGCTGCTGGCCCTAGTAGACTAGTTTCGTGTTATAAAGGGTACATTGTCAACGGGTTTAGGTTTAACACGATGGAAGTTGACCTTACTAAACAAACTCAAAATAGTGAGTTTTGATCAAAGGTGACTGTTATAATGACAATGAGCTTTTTATGGGCAGTTGGAGGAGGTTGTTGAACTGATTATTATTGCAGCATAATTGACTGGTAATGTTCAAGTGCAGATAGTTTGACATTACAGCTAGTATCCAAGTTAGTTGACATGGGATTGTAGACGTTAATACGAGGTCAAGGCTCAGATCGTACGAACCATTTGTATTTGTAGCTCAAGCAATGCATGTCTTCTGTGCAAAGGGTGTGACAAGGAAGGATCCAAATTGGCATACTGTTATCAAGACCGAAAGAGGCTTTGTTGATGATGATGTGTTTGTTGAGATGTACCAAGAGGATGATGCTCCCACAGTGATACCGCTTTAAGAGGATAATGATCTTGTTGATGAGCTTCTTTGCTATTTAGGCCATGCTGGAGAAGAGGTCGATGCTGAAGCCTTCCTGATGATGATGATGATGATGATGATGATGAAGATGATTCCGAGGAAGAAGTTGATGACGAAGAAAAAGATGATGAAGATGAAGGGACGAAGATGACGAAGAGGAGGAAGACGTTCCGTTGTCTATTAGTGTTAGTGATTGACTGTGTAAAGCAAAAAGATACTTGTTAATGTACTTTTGCACATGTGGTGTTTATTATTTAAATTGAATTGATTATTAATTGATGGTGGTTGACTATTTAAATTGGGTTGTCTTTTATACTCGGCCGTGCCACATTGTTAGCGTACTAACATTTGCACTTAAGTTGTTTATTATTCGTGCGAACTACATTCTTATTAATTTACTTTTGCACTTAAGTTATTTATTATTCAAGCGAACTAATTAGACTCAATTAAATTTTGCACTTCCCACTTTTTGTAGATATGCCGAGATCCAATGCACCTCGAGGTCGTAGAGGTGGCTGTCGCGGAGCTGCTTGGGCATGGTCAGCCCCCTTCCCTAGGATTGGTGACACGACTACTAATGAGTAGCTGACATCATCATCAGTAGCTTCAGACTATGGTAAGACAATATTAGTTTTGTGTCGAATTGATATATATATATATATATATATATATATATATATATAATGTCTTCCTTGTTCATCATATATATATATATATATAATGTCTTCCTTATTCATCATTTGTAGTGTCTAGTTCATCTGTACCGAGAGGTGTCACATGCAAGATACCTCTTCCAGCCATCCCGGAGCAGAGGATTACTGCTCATGTCTGAAACAATTAGTATGTTTTTAATTTTCAAAGCTCAATTCTAACTTAATACGCATTTATATTGGGATTGATGTATCTCTCTTGTGATTTCTTGTAATTAGATTTGTTGAGGATTGTGTTAGGACCAAAATCGGTCCTATTATCAAGGCCCACCTCCCATAGCCTTGGGCAATGTGGGGATCGTGAATGAAAGTGTACAAGGAACTTGTCTAGGGGAAGTTCTTGGTAAGGAGCGCAGTATTTTTATGTGCTTTATATATATGGTTTTAGAAGTACATTATTGTTGAATTTTTCTTGCCAACTGTGTTTGAAATTGTGTTGAATATTGTTCAGGACTATTTCAAATTTGAGTCCGATGGAGACCAAGAGCTTGGGAGGCAGGCCTAGGAGTGGCATTGTTTCGGGCGGGTGCGACAGACATATTTATGGCCAGGGACCACAACCCTGAGTACTTCTCCAAAGCCACGTGGGGGTAGCTGGTGTCGTATTGGTGTACAACAGACTGGCTGAAGCTGAGTGAGCGAGGCAAGAAGATGGCTCGCAGCGAGAAGAAGATGAAGCATAGTGCTGGTTCTCGTCCATTTGCTGTGCACAAGTTGAGGTTGACAGAAGAGGATCCTGAGAGAAAGTCCCCTACAAAGCTCCGCCACTTTGCACTAAAAGAAAAAGGTTATTTAGCGACGGAGAAAAATCCGTCGCTAAAAGTCGATTCAGCAACGGTAAATACCGTTCGTAAAAGTCGGTCGCTAAAAACTTTTACCGACTGTACAAAACTGTCGGTAAAACTCTTTACCGACGGGATTTCAGCAACGGATTTCCCGTGGCTAAAATATTTTTAAAAATTTTCTATTTTTGGCTACCTTTTTAAAATTTAGTAGAAATTTTTTAGCGACGGTTTGTTTCTGCCGGTAAATATTCCGTCGCTAAAACTACACTTTTGCGACGGAATATACCGTTGCTAATGTATCTGTCGCTAAAGTCCTGATATAAATATCTACTTTTCTTTCTTTTCTCTCTCCCCATTTTCTCTCTCTCTTTCTCTCTCACTCACTGGCCGTTTCTTCCCCTAGTGATCCCCCCTCTGGTGACACCCTCCCCCCACCCGCCCCGTCCCGGCCCGCCGGTGACAGCCCCCACGACGCCGTGCCCCTCCACAGCTCCAGTGGCCCTCCACTGCCGCACCATCACCACCGCCGCTAGTATGTCCATCTTACCCTAATTGTTTTTAATGTATGTGGTTTAATGCATGTGAGTTTGAATTCAATATAATGTGGTCAATTATTTTGAGTTTGAGTTTGAATTTATGCATGTAAGTTTGAGTTTGAATTTAATTTTTACCCTAATTTTTGTTAATTGAAGTTAATTTGTTGTAATGTACATTGTAATTTTACTCTAATTGTACATTGTTGCATGTTGTAACTTTAATTAACATTAACTAAACTTGAACTAATCCTAATTGACCCTAGATAACTCTTAATTAAACCCTAATTAAAATTTAAAAACTCAATTAACCCTAAGGACCTAAATTAGCCCTAACTGGCCTAATACCCTAATTAAACTTTAACTAATTAAACCAGGTAAACCCTAACTAAACCCTAATTAACCCTAGTTAACCTAATTAGGGCTAATTGGGATTAATCCCGATAAACCTTAACTAAACCCTAATTAACACTAATAATCCCTAATTAATATTAATTAGCTCTAAATCAATCGAACCCTAAATTGAACTAATTGAATCCCCTAATTGATCCCTAAATTGAATGCCCCAATTCAACCAAACCTTAAATTGAACTAATAGAACTCCCTAATTGAACCCTAAATTGAATTCCTTAATCGAATCGAACCCTAAATTAAATTAATTGAACCCCTAATTGAACCCTAAATTGAATGCCCTAATCTAACCGAATCCTAAATTGAACTTATTTAACCCCCTAATTGAACCTTAAATTGAATGCCCCAATTCAACCGAGCACTAAATCAAAGTAATTGAACCATAATTGAATCCTAAATTGATGTAATTGAACCCTAATTAAACCCTATATTGAATGGCCTAATCAAATCAAACCCTAAATTAAACTAATTGAACCCATAATTGAACCCTAAATTGAATGCCCTAATCCAATCAAACCCTAAATTGAACCCCCTAATTGAACCCTAAATTAATTGCCCTAATCGAATCGAACACCAAATTGAAATAATTCAAGCGCATCGAAAATGTGCATTTTTAACAATTTTTTCCATTTGAACTTTGATCACTTGTTTGACTATTTTAGGTTGTTAATTGTTCATTTGAGAATTGTGATTATTGATCGATGATTTTAGGTTGTTAATTGATGATTTTAGGTTATTAGCTATGCATTTGAAGTAATTGAGATTATTAATTGGTGATTTTAGGTTGTTAATTGATGATTTTAGATTGTTAATTGTGCATTGAGCATTTGAGATAATGAGATTGTTGACGGAGGATGGGACCCAATTGGATTGAATGTGTGATTTTTATTGCATTGAGTATTTGAGAATTGAGAATTGAGATTGTTGACGGAGGATGGGACCCAATTGGATTGAGATCCCCGTTAGGTAGCACAGACACCGCGTCCGATCGACGCCGACACCAAAACAATATATTTTAGCTTTATACTTGTGGACACCTCTTCAATTGGTGTCCGACACCTCTTCAATTGGTGTCCGACACCTCTTCAATGGGTGTCCGACACGGTGTTCGGCGTTTAAAAAATAAATCAATGTCTTCGAACACTGCTGAGAGGTTTCGGACACCTGTCCGGATGTCTCGATGAAGTGTCGAGGTGTCGGTAGGTCACGGACACCCCGTCCGATCGACACCAACACCAAAAAAGTCACATTTTGGCTTTATACTTGTGGCACCTCTTCAAAGGGTGACAGACACCTCTTCAAGGGGTAACGGACACGGTGTCCGGAATTTAAAAATAAATCAATGATTCGGACGTGTCCGGAGGTGTCCGACACTTTTCCGGATGTGTCGATAAGGTGTCAAGGTGTCGGTAGGTCACGGACACCGCGTCCGATCGACACCGACACCGAAATGTCACATTTTGGCTTTATCCCTGGGGACACCTCTTCAAGGGGTGATGGACACGGCGTCCGGCATTTAAAAAATAAATCAATGTCTTCGGACGTGTCTGGAGGTGTCGAACACCATACCGACACCCTATATGAGGTATTGGGAATTGAGATTGTTGACTGTGCATTGAGAATTTGAGAATTGAGATTGTTGACGGAGGATGAGACCCAATTGGATTGAGATACTTGTGAATTAGTTGAATAGTTTGTTGTTAAATGTCTTTGTTTGTAATTTATCTATACGAAGTCAGATATGGATAGGATACGGGCTATTCGTGGCCGAGCTGGACGCCAAGCTGCTTCCTCCCCGGTGGTCCCACTTCGTCATTAACCACTGATGACGAGACACAGAGTGCTCGCGTACAGCAGATGGGGCCCCAGCTCTAGCCCCAACACCAGCCGTCGCCCCAGCCCGACACAGATTCATCCCACACGCGCTGTGATTCTCCTTCTTCCGTGGGTTCTACCTCAGGTATAGTTGATAACGGTGTTTAGTACATTTTCGCTAGCCTTATATTTAAAGTAAATTTGAACTGTATTAATGTCTGTGTTTTGTAGGATCTCGACGAGGCCGTGAGATTACACGGGGGGTACGCATCGACCCCCAGCGTAAACAAAGAGTTACGCTCACCCAGGAGGGCCTATAAGTAAAAAAATCACATTATGCCTTATATTTAAAATTTTGGGGTGTTAATTTATATTTGAAATGTATTAATTTATTTATTTACTTCTTTGGCAGGATCCTGGAGAATCAGGAGAGGACAAAGATCGGGGTTCTTGTGAAGGGCCGATTCTTCGAGCCACGCCTGTACTGGAAGGACTGGGATGCCGCTGCGAGGGAGTCCCTATGGGAGGAGTGGCTGGTACGGTGAAGTATTTTTTTCTGCGATAGTATTTGTTTAATTAGAGTTTGTTTTCTATAGTTAATTTGTGTTATTGAATGCCTTACATGAGGGGTTCACGTTTGACTCGCCTGATTAGCAGGCATTGGGGCGGCATGCCTTCTTTGCTTTCATCGACAAGAATTACCGCCGATGGCTCCACGACGCACGGGACCGGGCAAAGAAGATGCTACCCGAGGGTGCCCCGATGATGGAGATGAAGACATATCCCCCACATTGGATATCTCCGACTGTATGGGGGGAGATGATAGATCGGTGGGCTGCGGATCCAGGCTGGGACGCCAAGAGTAAGAGCGGGGCCGTGAACAGACAGAAAAAAGATCCGACACACACGGGGGGGTCGGTGCCACACGACATCGTCCGACACATGAATGCTGTCCAGAACCCGGATCTGAAGGAGGATGAGGTCGTAGCTCTGACATATAATCAGACGCACGTGCGAAAGAAGGACAAGAACGAGGCGCACCGGGCCAACGACTATGTTTCGGATATTGCCCGACGGATCGATGTGAGTCAATTGTTTAAGTTGTTAATTTTTTGTCTTTCTATCCTTAATGTCTGTTGCGTTAATTAATGCCCTAACATATCTTTAAATCATTATTTTTACAGGCCTCGTATGAACAACTTAGGGGTCCGAGCAGTATTCGGACAGCCATCAGCGTCCACTAGTACGGGTGCGAGTATTAGGGGGTTGAAGCGATGGCTGGATATGCCAGAGGTCGTCAATCGGTCGAAAGGCTGCATCCGTGGCCTGCCTAGCACGACTGCTCGTGCCGTGATAGGAGTGTCCTCACCCCCCGCTGCCCCTCCATAGACACCAGCTTCTCGGCATCCGTTGGGCGAGGAGGAGATCCAGTGCATTGCTACGGTGGTGTTGAGGATGATCAGGGAGCATGATCAGCAGGGTATCCCTGCTGAACATGCCGAACCGGCCCCAGATCAACAGGATCCAGATTCGGGACTCGACAACCCCTGATGAGCCCCTTCTCGTGCCCGGCCCCAGTTTGTCCCCCCCGTCCAGCTTGTACTCTTCTCCCTTCCCCTAACCGGCTGTATCCGGTTCCCGACTTGTTCATCATGAGTTTTTTTCATAATAAACATTTTTTATGATTGATTATATATATTTCTTTGTGTATTGATTACTGTGCGTTGTTGTTGAGAATTGAAATATTTATTATAGGGTTAAAAAAATTAACTTTTGGCGATAGATTAATTTTGTCGCTAAAATTGTCCTACTATCAGCTTTTTAGCGACGAAATATTCTGTTGCCAAAAGGCTTATTTAGCGACGGAATGTTCCGTCTCTAAAAATAATGAGCGACGGATATTCCGTCGCTAATTTCACAAAACAGAAAATAAATTAAAATACGTAAAACATAATTAGCGACGGATATTCAGTCGCTAATTAGTAAATAACTCCGTCGCTAAAAATGCAATATTAGACGACAGATTTAAAAATTCCGTCGCCAAACTTTTAGTTACGGACTTTTACACGAGGGACTTTTAGTGATAGTAAATTTGTCGCAAAAACTATTAGTAACGGATTTTGAGCTTTTAGTAACGGATTATCCCGTCGCTAAAAGCCTTTTTTCTTGTAGTGTTGAGCACACACACCAAAAGAAAGATGGGAAGTGGGTGTCTGAGAGCGCGGAGCAATTTACCGGGAGCACACAACTCTTGTATTACTTTTGTATTCCTATTGTATCCTTATTGGTTGCGGCCATTAGCATTCCTCTTACATTTTGATGTTTTCTTATGTAGAGTTCATATAGAGAAAAAGTTCAGGCTAACTCCCAGGCGGACGGTGGCCAGACAGTGTGGACGAGGTCTGTTTGTGGTCAGAAGCTACGGGGGTCTTAAGAAGGACCATATACTCGGCCACCCTCGTTTGTCTGCATGTTCGTTGCTAGCTGGTAGAGCTCAGTCATCAAGCGAGACCAGTTGTAGGTGTCATTTTGGGCAGAAGCGACGGAGAAAGCGCGCTTCGCCACATGGTTTGATGATCCACTTCAGATGATTATCCATGGCAGTTTTTCTTTTGCCCGGGCCCAGACTTCAGGTAATACAAAATTTCTCAAGTAGTTATATATTTTGGTCATTCTATATGTGATCTTGATTTGTATATATTATGTTGAATCATTTGTTTGGCTTCATGCAGAGTGATGATGATCCTAGTGCCAGTGACCCTCAGGGCGGTGAGGATGTTGTTGGATCAAACATGCCTTCATCGAGGAATGAAGAAGATGATGACGGGGTTGGTCGTTCTGACGGCTAGTGATAGGGGTTAGGGTTATCTATTGACTTGGATGTGTAGCTTAACTTTGAGTTCATATATATACTTGACTCGTTTTTTCTAATTTTGGTTAAATCCAAATTTTATTGATTTTAATGCATATGTTTATATATAGTTTGATAAATTCGACACTTATGTCTTATTGTGTAGAGTAGATAGCCTTTGGATAAGTTATTTGAATGAATGCAGGGTAGGGGGTTGAAATTGTTTTGAATGAATGCGTAGCTTTCAACGCATTCATTCAAAATCGTTTTAACCAAGGTTAAATCGGTTTTTGGACCGATTTAACCATGGATTGATATTGCTTTTGGATTGATATTGGTTTTACGGCAGGATGTGGACAGGTTCTTTGACCTGATTTTTTGTTGTTGCAAAATCTAGGTTTAGCGACTGCAGATCGCGGTCACTAATTTAATATTTCAAAAATTAAAAAATAATTAGCGACCGCAAGAGGCGGTCGCTAAACTAGTTGCGAAATAAAATAATATTTAAATTAAAAAATATTTAAAAAACTAATATTTAACTTCAAGCGACCGTTTTGTGCGGTCGCTAAATATAGTCAATGCGGTCGCTAATTTAGCGATCGATTAGTAAATACAGTCGCTAAACTTTAGGGACCTGACCTATAGCGACCGTTTTAGCAACCGTTTTTTGCGGTCGCCAAAAACGTTTAGTGACCCCCCCTCCCCCTTTAGCGACCGCAGAGTAAAGACCTGCTTTCTTGTAGTGATCGCGTGTCCTATATAACTCGTTTGTTTCAGTTTGCGGATTATTGTTTCTTCCATTTTGCGAGCACAACCATGGATGTACATGTCTCTACCCTCCTCCTGATTAATATAGCACCTCTAAGAAACCTATTGTGACATATATCATTGGTTAATCTTGGATGTAGGAGCGTCTTGCTTCTGCTGCTGCTGCCCTATTATTGAAGTGCTCACTAGATGAGCATTCTCAAAATTATGCTGATTGGCATTTCTCTATTATCAAATGATAGTTGCATTCAGTAGCACCAGCACCTCATGCATGGAACGAATAAAGGAAGAAACCCATATTGGAGAAGAACATGGTCATTAGAAAGATGTGGTAGAGCTAGATTCACGGCTATGTACGTTAGAAGAGGTTTTTCTTTTCTGGTAGTATTGGTGAATTCGAATTTGTTGCAAAATAAATGTGTAGGCTTTCTATGCTGTGCAATATTTATAAGTATGTTATTGAACGACTTCAAACATATATTAATATATGCCTGAACTTGTGCAATTTCAGGGTTAGTGGTTAAGCATTTTTCTTTTTGTTCTTTAATTCATATTTTCATGAAGTTGTTTTTTCATTTACCAAAATATCATGAAAGACAGCGTGGGCATCTTACTAGTTAAACAAAAAATGACCTAATTGGCCACATATAAGTGGTCAATCCTGGCAAGCGGCGTCTGTGGTGTACATGTCTAGTGGCCTTACTTTTGTATAGTAGGATTGTGATTTTGATAACTCCAAATGCATGGAGTTAATTTGGTTAGAGGAATCTAACCCCAGAAAAGGGAGATACTTTAGTGGAAACATCCAAACTCGTAGTAGGTTGGTGGCTATACCAAAAGACGATTCAAACAAAAATCTTGCAAGTGGTTCTTTTGTTTTTTCTTTTCCCACGTATAGTCTACTGACGCTAACGAACAACCCAGTTAAGAGCTTGAAGAGGTTATTCTATTAGAGGTTTTTATTTCAACATAATTAACTCCCAGCAGATGCTGATACGTTTAATATGAAAATACTTGGTCACTAGTAAGTTGTATCATTTTAGAGTCAAATTTAATCTAATGTAATATATACACAGCAAAATAAAAAATGAGAGAATGTTGTGTAGCCACCGCTTACTTGGATACATTCTTAACACGCGATGTGATCTTTTTAATTTTGACTTTTTAAACATTTCTGAATTTACTTACCAATTGAATCATGATTAGCATTCCTTTTTTCCCCCTTCTCGATCACACCTATTCAATTCAGTTCAGTTTGATTTGAATTTTTTGCTCTCTCTCTCTCTCTCTCTCCCCCCCCCCCACCCCACCCACGCACAGACCCACAAATTATGCAAGTACCTCATGTATTTTTATTCTTATCTAATGTTTTGGATATTCAAAGTTCTTTTCTTTTCATTTCACTCTGAGATATTGGCAACATTATACTCCAATAATACCTTTTGCACATAAACCAAGCTTATTTTATGAATTTAATTTGAAATGAAAGTCCACAATTCCCAGTTTTGTAAACTAGTCACCAGTAAGCTTAAAAATTTCAAAAAATATAAGCTTCATCTTCTTTTAAAAGGTTGACGTATAGTGGTGCTTCGCTGGACAATAGTTTAAGAGCAATATTACAGTACTCTTAGCAAGTGGTTTAGAAATACTATATACACCCTCACATCTACTTTTCATTTCTTTTCTTCGCTAAATAAATTTTTTTAAAGACAATATATAACCTTTTTGAGACGAATATGAGGTTGAAAGAGACTTTTTCCTACATAATATATTATTTTACTAGACATAGAATGCACTTGTGTACAATGCACGGATCAAAAATACTTTCCAGATGAAAGAGGTGAAATCAAGAATGAGTATAAATTGATTCGAGGTTTCCCATGCATCTAGTTTAGTATTAAAGCTTCAGCTATGTTAGGATTAGTTTAATACCTCGGCAATCCTTCTTGTATAGAAACTTGTTATTTTGCACAAATATCAGTCTATTGTTATCTGGGGGCGTACACAGAGGGGAGGGGGAGAGAGAGAGAGAGAGAGAGAGAGAGAGAGATGGCAACATTTTGCTTAGCTTCTCACGTAAAAGCTTCGGTTCATAAGCAACCCAGCACGCATGGAGTTGGAAAGCTCAAGACATCCGTTGCTTCTTCTATAAAGGTACATACACGTTTAGTTTTGTTATTGCTGCACGCACATGAAGAGCTGCGACAAGAGATGCATGTACATTTTTATGGCATCTTATGTGAATAACTTTATAGAAGAAGAATGGTTACACATTTGCATTTGGGCATTCAAAGTTCATTTAGGTCTACATATTGCTTAAACTTGGAGGGAATGTTTGGCTGCATTTTTAAATTCGATGCGGATATGCAAAACGGATCTAACGACAAAAGCAACATCGTTTTGGTTAATCTCACGCGCAGCCACTATTACAAGGGCTAGAGAGGGCATCGTTGAAGATCAAGGTTTCAGAAACAATCAAGAGTGCTTCCTCGAGAATGTTAGATTCGTTTGTTGACTCGGTATTTCAGTTCGTCGACCAGCCATTGCTCCCGTCTCAGGTACTTCTCCGTTTATCTTAAAACCTTTCTAATTTCTCTTCCGTGGGCAAATGAAGCAACAGTTTTATTGGCCAAAAGAGCAAGCACATCAAATGAAGGTAAACATAAAGGTTGCAAGTCGAGGTTGCATAGAGGGTTATCGATGATGCATTTCTATAACGCTGGATCCAGTGTATCACATAATAGACCGAACAAAGACAATACAAAAGGACAAAAAAGGCATCTTCACTATGTCTCCACATGATTACATTTTAATCCAGATACATATGGGATACTTGGTAAGACAGGGTTGGTCTAATATATCTTACCAAATCTCTTACACGAGTACTACTAAACGCTTCATAGAGATGAGCACGGAGGTTGGAAAAGATGCTTGTGCTTAATTCCCTACATCTTTCTGCTTTTAAGACAGTATCTCCTAGCGCTGCATCCAAACTAAGCTGCCATCAGGTTCAAATGTAAAAATCCGATGTTGATTCAAGTAAATGAATTAAATGTACTGTTGGATTAAGTCTTTAGCATTTTTGACGTAATTACTTTCCTGGTACCAGAGCTCTCAATCTGGATGTTTGTGCTTCATAAAACAATCAAGTTCCTTAATTTATTCTTTCGCAGAGGAACTTTGCACCAGTTGAAGAAATTGGAGATCCTGTTGAAGTTGATTGTGTAGAAGGTGCTATTCCGGCAGATTTTCCTGAGGGTGTTTATGTGAGAAACGGTACTTGAATTATCCGGGTGATGTGAAGGTTTTTATGCATGCCTCAATGTCAGCTCACTTAACAGCTTGCTTCAGCTGTTCACTTAACAGTTTTTCCATGAACTAGTTGGAGTCAGCTGCATGAACTTTTCTTCTTTCTACTTTAAATGTCTTTTCGTAACCTCTTAAAGCCTCCTACATTTATTTTTCTTTGCCTTATTTTGAAGCAAACCATAAAAAGGACCAAGAGTAAAGATTAGACGAAGCACATAGCAATAAGAAACGTTTCATTCTATTCCTTTTCAGTTATTCAATCAGTAAAACTCCGCCTCGGTTTTAACACCTACAGCAATATGTTCTTTCGATTCATTCCCTCATGAGGAATTGCCTGGTCATTAGCGGGATATTGTACTGCTTTATAAAAGTTTGTATTCTTTAATATGCAGGGGCAAATCCTCTTTACGGAGGTCTAAAGTCAACTGTTTCAGTGCTGGGAAGATCAAACCACATATGGATTGAAGGAGAAGGAATGCTTCATGCCCTGTATTTCATGAGAACCGCCGACAATAATTGGAAACTTTCCTACAAAAATAAGTTTGTGGAGTGCGAGACATTGAAGCTGGAGAAAAAACTGAATAAGCCGGGTTTCCTTCCTGCTGTCGAAGGAGATTCTTTAGCAGTTTTTGTTGGTTCTCTACTAAATACGGTAAACATATTCACACTACACGGCCTTTGATTTTTTCACAACAGGGTTTGTTAATTAGGGTGCAAGGGTGTTGGACGATGGGGGTTAGACCTAAGGTTCCCTCAAAACCCCCAGGCAGAAACCAATCTGGAGTTCTTGGTAAGTCGCCACTCGCAGCCGTTAGTTGAAAAAGCATACTACTCGCATCCTTTACATGCAGAAACAAATTCGCTTTAAAGAAGCATGAGACTTGAGAATTTCTGATTCAATTCAGTGCCTTTCATTCGTCATACATACAGTATCTAGTATCTAGAAGGGGGTTGTGATTTCTTCATTTTGAATTCAGTATCCTTATCAAAAGCATTATCCTCTCCTTTAGAAAATTTCAAGGCTTCGTCTAATGGTTTATCCTTGTCCGAATGTTAATACGCTTACCTAATTAAACCTATAACTCATAGTTTTGCTCTAACTTACATTTACTTGGGCAGTTGAGATTTGGCATTGTAAATAAAATACTTAGCAACACCAACGTATTTGAGCATGCGGGAAAGTACTACTCAGTTGCCGAGAATTACTTGGCTCAAGAAATAAACATTTCAAGCCTTGAGACTTTGGGTAATTGGGATTTCGGCGGAACTTGGGGCCGACCTTTCACATCCCATCCAAAGGTTTGTTTACTCGCATATTTCAGTAAATTGTTTAGGGTTTTACAAGCATCTATTCTTCAACTCCTCATTCTGAACTATGACATACAGAAAGCTCCAGGAAGTGGGGAACTAGTAACCATGGGCGTGGACGGAGTGAAGCCATACTATGTCGTGGGAGTTGTCTCAGGTATGTACAACAACTTTGTCATGTCACTTTTGGACACCACTCCTCTTAAATCTTAAGTTTCTGATGGCTTTATTCTATCAGCGGACGGGAAGAGACTTACTCACAAGGTTGATCTAAACTTCAGTAGGTCCACTCTTGCCCATGAAGTGGGAGTCACCGAGAAGTATGTATTTCTACAAGCCCGATACGGATCCTGTAGAGTTCTTAGGGGGACTCAGTCACCAGTTAAAGTTTCGTAGCTATATATGTATTTGGTTGAGTGACATGTTAGCAGCTAAAATACAGCCATTTCATTTTCAACACTATTATTATTATTACGAATTTCCATGAAAAAAAAAGAACAGCAACACCATCCTACTATTGCAATTTCAATATGAACCAAAAGCAACTAAGTTGAAGTTTACTCTTCTCATTTTGGTTTTCAGGTACAACATAATTTTTGACTATCCACTTATAGTGGATCCAAATAGGCTACTTCAGGGCGGACAGTACGTGTATATATATTTTTTCCGCTCAATATGCAGCTTATTGCTACGGAAATCACATATAAACTTATATCTCATCTAATTTGTTGGTGCTTTGCTAGATTGATTAAGTTTGAGAGGGAAAAATATTCGAGGATCGGGGTGATGCCTCGTTATGGCAATGCAAGTTCAGTTAGGTGGTTTGAGGTAGAACCTAATTGCACTTTTCACATGTTCAATTGCTTCGAGGATGGTGATGAGGTACTTAACCCGACCTTCAATAAATCTGCACAGCATGTCATCTCCCGTTAATTTCTATACAATGTTGAGGAACTTAAGTTTTATTTGGATATCATTCTTTTTTTAAGTCAAGATAGTGAAAACATAAAAACAATGATAGCAACTATTTGCCCTCTTTTCCATAAAGATAAGAGGATTATATTGTCAAACGGAATACAGACACTCGATTTGATTGACTAAAGAAAAAAAAAAACGTGAAACAGAAATCAAGAAAGTAGCTAAATGGTCCCTTAAGAGCTAACTTAATATATTGGTTGTGACAATGGTTTTGGAAAAAATTCAGGTTGTAGTGAGAGGATGTAAGGCAAAGACTGCCATCATTCCTGGTCCGGACTGGGGAGAAGATAAATTTCAGTGGTTCTCTAGAGGATTTAAGCCAGTGAGCTCTTCAGCTAAAGACAATGGAGACGATTCAATAGCCGAGGGGTTGCTATTTAGCCGTGTTTACGAACAAAGATTAAACTTGTTAACAGGAGAAGCTAAAGAGATAGATCTTAGTGGGGATGATTTCTCTATGGACTTCCCTACCATCAATGGCGAATATATTGGTGTTAAACAAAAATATGGATATGCACAAGTTATTGACTCTATTGCAAGCTCTAGTTGTGGTAATGGGAATCATACTCTCTAATTTTTGCCTTAGATATGTTAGCTTGATAACATAACCGCATATAATTTCCAGGAAAGAGCAAGTATGGTGGCCTGGCAAAACTGTACTTTGAAGAACTAGAGGCAGGAGAAGATAAGGTAATGGCTCCACATTAAATTCTACTATCTTTACACTGATATAATCTTATTCTCATAATCACTTGTTTGGTCCAATTTCGAACTATTAGATTGTGAAGAGTGCCCCTAATAAGTCTCATAAAATTGGACCCTGACATGTTTTCTGTCGGATTAAAGGGTGGTACAAGAACCAAACTTAAATTTCTGATGGGCTTGCAATTATTACCATAACTAGGAAGGACAATCCCACCAAGCTAAAAAAATTGTATATCATAAATTTGCAAAGAACAACTTTTGCACTGGAGCTGCTTACGTGTCGAGGCCTGGGGATGTCGAGGAAGATGATGGTTGGATTGTCGCCTTTCTTCATGACGAAGATACTGATACATCTCATGTGAGTTCACTTTGCATTCTTAGCTTTCCGTAATCACAACTTCATTTCATTTGGCTCTCCTTTTATCAATTGATTTTGTTTGAAAAATGTGGCTTTCCTAAGCGTTATAAGACAACTGCTTTGCAGGTTCTTGTTGTCGATGCCAACAACTTTGAGGAAGAACCAATAGCAAAAATCGCTCTCCCGCAAAGAGTGCCTTATGGTCATCATGGAGCCTATTTTCAAACACCCACGCATCTTTAAGTTTCCATTTTTTTTTTACGTTTGGTAGTGATTTGAACAAAATTGCTATCTCGCGATGGAAAACCTGGCTGGATTATTGAAGCATGTTGTAAATTTCTAATAATCGAAAAGAGCCTAATGAAAATGCCTAGATATCCACGCCTTCCATTGCAATTGCCAATATGCACTTCCGACCAGATTTTGTGCATTCGTTTCCTTTGTTCAGCCAAGATGAGGTCGAGTTAATCCTTTTCTTCTCTGTGTTTATGATCTCTATTTTTTTTTGCTTTAGAATTTTAAGGCCGTAACCCTTGTTCCGATGACCAAACAAATAAAAGAAGTGAGTAAGAACTACTGTTGAAGGTATTTTGAAACTAAACACGTGTGTACATGAAGAAATATGTTATCGTATAGACGGGAATCGAGTACACAAAAATTATAGTATCTCGCCGATTTTAACGTGCTTACAAACATCGCTTTAGAAACCTAGCTTGCGGTGGAATAGATATCGAGGCATTATCGTTGATTTTATTTTACCAACCACTGCGGTAGATTATGCTTCTTATCATGTTTAATACTTTCAGGTAATAATAGTCATAATTAAATCCTAATAAGTTATTTTATTGATTAAGTATAATACAAAAAACTCTGATTTGTGAGCTACAACCTTTATTCTTAACACATAATTTAGTCTCTCATGCACTTACATTATTTATTGTTTAGAGTTGTTTTGAGACGCGAGTAATCTACTTAACTCTTATCAAGTATTTATTGATGATGGCAAGTGCTTATGACTTAATATCGGCCGTTTTATAGTTCATGGCTAGTTGCCCAACTGATATACTTTTTTTTCTCAACTCCTAGTATAAGGTTACTCCATTGGCTTGACTTGTATGATATATCTCTATCCATAACTCATGTAGTTAATAATGGGTGATCATTGGTACATGTACATAAGTCATTTAACATATAAAAAACTTTACACACATAGAAGGATAAAAATCATAAAAGCCAACTTTTTTTCCCTAAAGTCTAGTCCTCCTATTTAGTCCCCAACATAGTCGCCATTGTACTAAACTGTTTCAAAATTTTAGATCCGTCAAGTTCTAACTTGAGTCACTGTCTTATTTTCAGGGTAAATTAAGTAATTAGCAAAAAAAAAAAAAAGAAAACCTAATTTGACCTCGACTTGTCTAATTTAAACTTCTTACCTACAAAACTGAAACTTTCAGTTCAATGAAGTTATACAGTAGGAAGGTGTTAGGTACCCGTTATACCCTAATTGTTCTCAAAATTATTTTAATGTAATTCTCATGATTTTATCCCAAAACAAGTAATGAAAAGACAAATATTAAATTAAACCTAATTTGGTTTGAGTTCGACAACAGGATCAAATGACCTACATATCCGAACTGACAAACCGAGATCAAAACCGTTGTAGTTTGATAGGACGCTACAGAGGGTGACCGAACTCTCGGTCTTTGTCTCTTATAATAAACACGATTCTTGTAGTTGAAAAAGACTTGAATTCTATGTTCGTTTGATAGTTTTTATATTTAATGACCGAGATCTGGTTGCGGGCAAGGAAGACACTTTAGACTCTTTTAATCTAGAAATAAAATTATTCCAAAGACGGATAAAGAATCATGGTCCCGATTGCCCAATTTCTTGAACTGATTTGATGTTGAAAACTAAGGAAGGTAATCTGCTTGATTAGAAAAACAATGTTTTCGGGCTGAATATGAGCATAAATGGATTTAACTTATGCCGTAAAGTTGTAACTCTTAAAAGATACACGATTTAGGCTTTTGAATCACCCAAATCAAGTAATGCATGAGCGAGTTATGGCTAGTCAAAGTTCTGCTTATGCTTGATGTGGGTCAGCATAGGGTCTCTCTCTCTCTCTCTCTCTCTCACACACACACACACACACACACACACATTTTTTGCAGAATTTTCTCTTGGACAGAGGTCCTTAAATTTCTTGAGAGGAAGACCTTTAATTCTATAGCTCAGCTGATCAATTTATAAATGTCTTGGGGCTGATAGAATTGGTAAGACAGATAAACTAATCGGTCGGTTTGTTCAAAATCAGTCGGTTCAACTCTTAATTAACTAAGATTATTTCTAATTTTTTTGGAAAATTAATTGTTCTTGATTTGGTAAAAAAACTTTGAAAAGACAGAAGAGATGTACAAGATTATGAAAATTATTACCAAGTCAATGTTTGCGTCAAGGATCAATTCACAAATAAGAAATTGTTCACAAATTAAGTTAGAACCTTTCTACGGTAATCTTGGCGAAACCTAACCAACTAGACTTGTTTAACTAGATAGACCAGACTCTGAGCGGAGTGAACTCTAACTGGACTACTCATTAGACTTACTTAAACTGATTAGGCCCATTATATAGTACTAAGCATAGAAATAAATCCAAATTTAAAAAAAAATCTCAATGACACATAAATTAAAGAAAACAAAAATAAGATTACAAAAATAGGATATCTACAATTTGTATGGATTAACCTCATATATCTGTTCTTTTATTGCACACTCATTACATGAGCCTATGATTCGAGCATGGATAGAACCTTTAACTATGCCTGCATAGAAATTAGAATGTTGCAAATAACATAAGAAAGAGATCTCATCTGTTTGATCGGGATTATAAGTATCTGTTAGCCCTATAGTTAGATAACCTAGTCTTACATCTTATTTTGATGATAAATACACATGGATTATGTCATAATATGTGCTCTAAGTGGATTCTTAGATGGATTAAAGTCAAAGAATCTAAAAGCTATAATGGACATGTTATGGAATCTTCATCAAGTTCAATGTCAAGGAAAAACAAAGAATGCATAGGCTAAGTTACTAAGAATTATTTGATGCTTGAATTGATGATTGTGGCCTAAAATGATTCTAGAACACCTTGTGCATTATTTGTGAGTTCATAACCTTTCAAATAAGCATCTTTCTTGGAAATAGGTGAAATTCCGTGCTCACTCAGATTCTCTTAAAAATCTTTTTGGTGATATTTTTTTAATATTTTGATAAATCTTTTCATTAGCATTCCAACGTAACGCCTCAATCCAATTTTTTCAGAAAAAGTTATGCCCAAAGTAAGAAAGGAAAATTCGTTAAACAGTTGAGTAATGGGCAAAGGTAATGTAGTCGACTACATTGGGATTGCAGTCAACTACATTGGGATTGCAATGCCAAATATTTCAATTATGTGGATATAATTGATATCCACCCTATATAAATGCTTTGGGGCTTTTTCATACATTATGGACATCACATTCTAAGCCTCCAATCATTAGAGAAACAACAAAGATCATAGATAAAACATTTGCCTCTTCATTTTCACGATTTTACATCAATAAAGAGAGAATCTTTGTGAGCGATTCTTTGATTGAGAGTGAGCATTCTTCAAGTCGCCAATTCTCTCATATCTCTAATGTACTAGAGCTTTATTTGTGCTCATTTCCTTTCAAGAGAGTTTCTTTCTACACAATTAATCTTTGTAAAAGAATTGTGATCAAGGCTTGGGCTTGTTAAGTCTTGGGTGAGGTTTGCGGATTCAAGGCTTGCGCTTGGGGTGAGAATATCATGAAGTGTTGTGAGGGTTTTGATCTTGACTCCGAAGAAGATTGTTAATAATGGATTCTAGTGCTCTTGCAATGGACTTCCTTGAAGAGGTAGATTAAGGATAGTTCAAGCCGAATAATTCAAATATCCTTTTTAAGTATCTCTAACTCAATATTTTTATTTATTTCTCTATAATTGCTCGAGATTGTATGAATAGCATTTTCATTGAAATATTGATTGATTGGTTTGATTGAAATTTGTTATTTTTCTTAGTTTAAATTCCTCATTAAATTTCAAAAACCCTATTCACCGCCCCTCCTCCCCAGGATTTGTTATTGGTTTTAAGTGGCATCAAAGTCTTGGCTCTTCATTTTTCCGTGAATAGATCATGGGTTTTCTTAGTCTTAAGGGGAGTTTTATAACTAGACCTCTACTTTTTGATAGGTCTTCATATACTATATGGAAAACTAAGATGATAATATTTTTAGAATCTTTGAATTTTTCACATGCGGGGAGTCATTGAAGATGGCTTTTATGTTCTCACCAAGTTGATTATGAATAAGCTTATGCCAAATGAGAAATCCAAAGATGGCTTATGCCAAGTTGAATAAGCTTATGCCAAATTAGAATCTTTGAATTGTCTTGTTTGTGCTTTAAACACAAATGAACTCAATCAATTTATTATGTGTAATTTGGCTAAGAGTACGTGGGATACACTTCAAGTCACTCATGAAAGGACTTCTTTTATAAGAGATTCAAAGATGAATTTATGGCATAACGGACATGAATTGTTTTAAATGTTTTCTGATGACTCTATTACAGATCTTAATACTTTCCCGTTGGATGAATTAATTTGCTTCTTGCTGACCTAAGAAATGCAACTCGAATCATTCAGGCAAAAAGGTCCAAAGAAGAAGGAGAAGTGCATTGCTCTTAAAGCTTTGGATCAATTTTCATGTGAAGAGGAGGAAGAATTGAATGACGATGAAATTGACATACTTGCAAAAGAATTTAATGAGTTTCTCAAAATGAAGAAAGATGGAAACTCACACAAGATCAAGAATGAGTCAAGTATGGAGAATACCTCAAGGGAAAATAAGAAGAAGCACTCTATAAAGACATCAATTAAAGCCATTATTTGGAGTAATAATGACTCAAGTACAGATGAAGGTGGTGACTTTCATGATGGAGATGCAGATCTATCCTTCATGGCTTAAAAGGAAGATGATGTAAATTCCTCATATAGTGATAGTAATAGCAATTTCTTCGGTGATGATACTTATGATGGTTATACTCTTTTATACGAAGAATCCATAAAATTTGCCACGAAAAATTGTGCTATGGAAAAACAATTACATGCGATTTCAAAAGAGCTAGATGACTTAAAAAGTGAAAATAATAAGTTGTATCCCAAGAATGAAAGCATATCCAACCATGTCCATTTGGAACATGTGAATAATGATTTGGCTAATTGATTGTGAATATTCCTAGCACAAAACCAATCTCTAGCAATACATTAGTTTTGAAGAAATAATATGAAGATTTAAATCCTTATATGTCTTAAATTTTAGAAAATTCTAATTTAATTTGAGTTTTTTTAAAGATTTTTCATGTTTTTGCTTCAAAATGGTCAATGTACAAAACTAGTTTTTGCTGAAAAATATTGTTTCTAGAATTACAGACAAGTCAATTTTTTTAAAACTTTTAAGCCATTTTTGAACATATTTGGGCCAAGCGCAAAACCAAAACTCCCATTATTTCTATAGTTTCTATGTCATGGAATTTTATGGGATTTTTCTAGGCATGCAAAGGCATGAAATGATTTTAATTCCAAAAAAAGGTTTTTGAATTATTTGACATAGTAAACAAACTTATTTTTAGCCAAACATTTTACAGTAATCTGATTTTACAGAGACGCTTGAGTGTCTGAAATTTCACTACACTCTTGCATCGATTCATATGATTTTGAAATATGAGTCGTAGCGCTCAATTTAGGGAGTGGTTTAGGATTTTTGGCATAACATTTCCAGAAAGACCCTCTTTGTCCAAAAAACCCACCCAGTCAATTGAAAGGGTGTTTTGAGTTATTTTTGTTTGTGTAGGTGTATGTTAGGTATCGGGGGTATTTGATAATTTCACTTACTAGAAAAAATTTAGATGTCAGGCATGAGTGAATTAACACCAGTATGGTTTATCATTTAGGTTTCAATAGACAAGAGCTAAGGCCAGCGTTCAAACAGGTACCAGAATTGGTTAACAATTCAAGTAAGTACTCCTGCCATGTTTCTCATATACCCTACGTTCCAATATATGTAAACGTCTACATGATTCCATCAAATGAAAGTTTTTAAAATCTTTGTATTGCTTATGCTTTCGTGTTAAATTTTTTTACGAGAAAAATGTATTAAAATGCTATGGAATGTTTCTATTCGTCGTGGTTTTAAGATTTGCTTTATGTTGAATGCGACAATGTTTTTAGCTTGATTGTTGTGCCCTGTATCCATGATAGAAAGTCGAATTGTGGGTCCTGGTCGACTGGACCATATGTTGATGCACAGTACTATTGCTCGTGGTTCACCCCTGCATCTAAAATAATATGTATCCTAGGCAGAGGAGGGATTATGGGCCCTAGTCATGTTGCATGATAGGCACAATATACAAGAGATGCAGCGAAAATACTTAGCGTATTATAAAGGGGGGGGGGGGGGTGAGTGGAGAGGATAAACACTTTTGAACATTTTTCTCTACTCAGTCAACACTTATATTCACAAACTCACTCACTCTATCTTAGATTGATGTCCTTACATTACTCTACCAAATGACTAGGTGATGCACCTTTTTATACTAAGATATTAAAGACTCATTCATAAGCTAGAAGATTATTTCCCTAACCTTTCACTTTTCATCTTCTTATTTAATCACTCATAGGTTATAAGTAACTCCTCTAACCTTTTACTTTTTAGCTTCTCTTCATTTATGCTGGATTGATTCTTCCACATCTAGTGCCATAACTTTGTTGAATCAAGATTAATTGTCAATATGCCACCTTAAGATTGATTCTCTCATTGGCCATTTCCTTCTTGAAATCATCGAATATCTTCGCATCATTGCTTGTAAAAATTAAGTCATCGACATATAAACATATTATCAAGATTTCACCTTTTTCATTCATTTTGACGTAAAGTGCATGCTTATGTGGGCACTTTTTAAAGCCTCTCTCTTGAAAGTACTTGTCAATGCTACTTTTCCACACTCTTGGCTCTTGCTTTAACCCATACAAGGTCTTCTTCGACCTTAACACTTTATCTTCGTGGCCTCGAACAACATAGAGGCTCTGTATAAGTCTCCTCTCATGATAGTTGTAATAATGTCTGCCATTTTTTGTTCAGTGTATTGCATGGTCAGCATCAGCTGTATGCATTTAGGGCTCCCTATGAGTCCCCTCTCACGACAGTCAGGATAATGTCTGTATTAGTGTCCTTCTTGTGCTCATCTAGGGGCTCCACAGAAGTCTCCTCTCACAATATAGTCGTCATAATATCTGTCTTCATTTTCTTTTTGAATTGTTGCATGGTCAGTTTTGTCTACATGCATTTTGTTGAAGAGGCTATCTGGTCCCCTTTTCATGACAGTTTCTATTTTGTGCGCATTTTATCCTAACCTAGGGGCTCCACATAAGTCTCCTCTCACAATATAGTCGTCATAATATCTGTCTTCATTTTCTTTTTGAATTGTTGCATGGTCAGTTTTGTCTACATGCATTTTGTTGAAGAGGCTATCTGGTCCCCTTTTCATGACAGTTTCTATTTTGTGCGCATTTTATCCTAACCTAGGGGCTCCATCTGAGTCCCATTCTTTAACTATCATGATTTTGTTAGTCTTCATATAGCTCATCGCATGGTTAGCTTTGTCTGCATGCACTTTGTCTAGGAGCTCCATTTGATTATTCTCTCTCGACATACGTGATAGAGTCTATCTTCATCAAGTCCAATGCATGGTCAGTTTTGTCTGCATGTATTTTTGTCTAGGGACTCCTCTGATTCCCCCTTCACAACAATCATGATAACGTTGATCTTCATCCACTTCGTTGCCTAGTTAGTTTTGTCTACATTTTGTCTACGGGCTCCTTGTAATTTCCTGTTTCTAACAATCATGGTAGCATCTGTCTTTCTTTGTTCCAGTTTATTCCATGGTCAGCATCACCTACACATTTTTTTGTCTAAGGGCTCCTGTGATTCCTTTTTCACAACATTCGTTGTAGCGTCAATCTTTTGGTTCATGGTCAACATCGTTTACTGTATTTTTGTCTATAGGCCCATGAGGATTCCCTTCTTATGACAGTTGTGGTAATGTCTACATTAGTTTTTTGGTCCATTGCATGGTTAACATCTTGTCTATGGGTTCCGTATGGTTCCTCTTTCATGAGAGTCATCTTGTGGTTTATGGTCTGCATCGTCTGCCTGCACTTTTTTCTAGAGGCTCCTTGTCAATCCCCTCTCATGATAGTGGTGATAGTGTATGTCTTTTGTTCACCCAGTTTATCGCATGTTCAACGTGGTCTGTATGCATTTTTTCTAGGGCTGCCTGTGATCCCGTTTTCAGGACAGTCATGATACTGTCTATTTTTCTCTAGTCCTAACCAAGGTATGATTTTATATGCTTGCTTTTAGTATAATCATTTCTAGATAAGAAGAGTTTAGATTGTTTCCACTCTTCACAAGCCGAGGAGAAGTGGAAACAATTTGACTACGGTTGACAAGTCTTTCAATTTGTTTAGAGTTCTAGAGCAGTAGAAGATTTATCAATTTAGAGTTCTAAGTCCATTTGACTATAAGAAGTCGAGTCATCATAAGAAAAAGGGCTAAGATCTAGGTCGCCTCCCGTAGCGTCCAGTCCAACTATGGTTGTTTTGATTCCGATTTGTCCGATCAGGATACGTAAGGTTGTTTAGATTCCGATTTGTCCGATCAGGATACGTAAGCCATTGGACTGCTGATGTCGAGTTCAAGCCAATAATCTAGAAGTAAAACTAGGGTTAGAATTATTACATTTTACATGTTATATGTTTTAAAGGTAAAAAATCAATATAAATGAAGTAGAGACCGAAAGGCTGTAACAGATGCCTAAAACTTCCCACTGCATAACCTAATCCGGGGACTCTTTTTCTTGTTTTCGGTAGATTAGTTAGTATTTGGACATTTGTAGTGTCATTTCTTGGTTTTTTTCTTATTTTTAATCAAATAAGATGGCGACTCCATAAAATCCTTTTTATGGATTTTTTCGAGGCAGTTTGCTACAATAAGCAAACTGCCTCGGAAAAACGAAAAAAAAACAAAAAAAGAAAACATTTATTCCTCTTTTATTTCCTGCATCTATTGTATTTTTGCCCTGGTAGATTTCTCTCTCATTTCAAAGAAGTTTAGAATCTTGTATTACTAATTAGTGGAATACTGGTTAATTTCAATTTTTTTCTAATGATATTCAAGAAAAGGATATGCTAGAAAAATTCATAGAATGAAAGGAATTCCTATTCTTGGATGAATGATAAAAGACTACTCGGAGACATATCTACAAAAACTTCTTAGAGTAATCCACAACGAAATGACCCAATTAATCAAGATATAGAATAAGGATTATATGCACACCATTTTGCCCTTCTCAACAAATATAACATGTTTCATTATTTTCAGCGGATATTCTATGTTTGGTAATGAAAAATTTGTTATTCTCAACTCTTGGGCTGAGAAATTCCTATATAACTTAAGTGATACAATAAAGCTTTTCATTCGTTGGCCTCATTGTATCCCCTTTTCATTTCCTCTCTGTTTCCCATTGTGTAACCATGGTGAAGCTTACAACGAATATTCACCTCTAGGAACTCCAGCTCATGTTCATCCAGCGAGTATTTGACCTAATCTACTCCCCGTTGTTATTTTTCTCATTCGCACCTATCCAAAATTAATAAATTCAGACACCTCCAAACATATATACTCGGCACTCATGGAAACTAGAGCTTAGACATGCATCTAAGGTAACAATGTTTGTGTTAGAATAACATTTTAGACACAAAGTGACCTAATAGGCCACAGGTAAGTGGTCAATCCTGTCAAGTGGCCTCTTAAGGTAAACCTTTTAATTGCCTTAAAGGTAGTGAGTGGCCTTCATTATCAAATGAATGATTGTGATATTCATAAGCTCCAAATGAATAGGGTTGGATTAGAGGAATCAGACCCCGGGAAAAGGGAGATTCTGTATGGAGACATTCCAAGGTTCTCTTAGGTAGGTGGCTATGCCGTATAAGATGGTTAAGACATAATTCTTGCAAGTGGTTCTTTTCTTTTCTTTTCCCACGTATAGTCTACTGATGCTAATGAACTACCAAGTTAAGAACTTGGAAAGGTTATTTTATTAACGGTTTTTAGTTAATGTCCAATTTCTTTTATCTTCTCTCTCTCTCTCTCTCTCTCTTTCTCTCTCACACACACACACACACAGTAATTCTCTCTTTTTTCTTATGTTACCTCACACATATATATGTTCTCCCTCTACATGTGTTCTCTCTCTCGTAGTATGGGAATTTTACCCATTTTAAAAGGTAGATTATCACTTTTCATGTTACTTAAAAGTTTCAAAATGGAAAAGTCTCATCTTCCTTTAAGATTTAGTGGTTCTTTTCTGGACATTAGTCCAAGAGTAATGTTATAATGCTCTTATATATATAGTGGTTTAGAAATACTACTTGCACCTTTGCATCTACATTTCATTTCTTTTTGTTGCTAAAAATATAATTTCAAGTCAATTGTCAACTTTTTAGCGACCAACATGAGGTGAAAAGAGACTGCAATGCACGGTATCAAAACTACTTTATAGTAATTGAGCCAAATAAAAGGTTTTCCATGTATTTAATGTTAAAGCTTGAGCTATGTTAGGATCAGTATAATACCTCGACAGTCATTTTTGAATCAGAACTTCTTATTTTGCATTGTTGTGGATGAAATCCGGTTCAAGCTCCAGTTGACTCGTGAATAAACCTGCGCAGCAAAAACAACATCGGTAACTAGCTAGAAGTATTTCTGGCGGAAGGGCTCTGATGCTTGAGTTAGATATTATCTTTGAGAGAATCTGAGAATATTATGATCAATCAGAAACTTACTTTTCTCTCCTCTGGAATTTCTTTTTATAGAGCCCCCATTAATGGGTAGTTATCCATCCTTAATAGGGGGTTACTCCGTAAATGGGAGGTTACTTTAATTAGTGGTCGGTTAAGCCCACATAATGGGTTGTTACCAGCCATAATGTGGAATTAGGATAGGGGGAGTGGGTTATACCACTTTCCCACTTCTCCATGGTTCAAGGGGTAGTTTTGATTCTCCCAGATGATGACACATGTTGTCATCTTTGTTATGGTAACTTTCACCCATAGCATTTGCCCATATTCCGTGTTCTGTTTTTGAAAAAAGAATATGGAATTGAATAAAGATATGTTACATCACTAGATACATTGTGTATACTTTATTTGGCCATAAGAGCTGTCGTAGTTGCTCTTGCTTTGCAGGTCGAGTAAAGTCTTCACTAAACTCGTCTGCTCGGCTTTGCCGAGTAGGGGCCTTCAAGGGACTTATCTACTCAGCCTCGTCAAGTAGAGGCCTTCCAGGGGCTCGTCTACTCGGCTTTCGGAGTAGAGCTATAAATAAGGGGCTCGTCTACTCACCTGGTTAAGTAGAGGTCTTGGTGGTCTAAATACGCTCTACTCGACAGGGCGAGCAGAGGCTTAGGCCATAAAAAGGGCTCGTCTACTCGGCAAGACGAGCATAGGCTTAGGCCATGAAAGGTTAACGTCTACTCAGCTGGGCGAGTAGAGGCTTTGGTGGTCTAAACGCGCTTGTATACTCGGCAGGGTGAGCAGAGGCTTAGGCCATGAAAGGGGCTCGTCTACTCGGTTGGGCGAGTAGAGGCCTTGGTGATCTACGCGCTCGTCTACTCGGCAGGGAAAGCAGAGGCTTAGGCCATGAAAGGGGCTCGTCTACTAGGCTAGGAGAGTAGAGGCCATGTTGGTCTAAATGTGCTCGTCTACTCAGCAGAGTGAGCAGAGGCTTAGGCCATCAAAGGGGCTCATCTACTTGGCTGTACTAGTAGATGCCTTGGTGGTCTAAACACGGTTTACTTGGAAGGGTGAGCAGACGCTTAAGCTGGCCTTGGCGATCTAAACGTGCTCGTTTACTGGGTAGGGCGAGCTGAGGCTTAGGCCATGAAAGGGGCTCATTTACTTGCCTGCATGCGTAGAGGCCATGTTGGTCTATACGTGCTCGTCTACTCGGCAGGGCAAGCAGAGGCTTAGGCCATGAAAGAGGCTCATTTACTCAATTTTATTGTAGTTTTTGTCAAGGGGTACAAAGGTAAACGGCCCCCTACCATTCCAGTGGACGGGTGCCACATGGCGATCACCCTTAAACGTTTAAAAGATATCACTCGTTGGATCTTAGTTAAAACGTCTATATAAGGAGTAGTCTTTTTACTTCTTTCATTCCACTTTTTATCTTGGGTGAGAGCATTTAAGAGTTGGCAATTTTGAGAGTTTTGAAGAAGAACTTTTATGTTTGTTCTTGGGTTCTGCAGATTCAACTTCTTTCTTCTTCCAAGTAAGCTCCCAACTTTTTAGTTTTTTCAATTTCTTTGAATCTCTTATTTTGATCCAAAATCATGCCTAGACCAACAAGTAAAAATATTTCTAATTCTGGTGACAAGGCTAGGAGTGCAAGGGTAGAACCTACCTTTGACCTTTTGTTTTTAAAAGTTAGAGTTCCTCTGGTCCCTTTTCAAGAGACGAGGGGAACTTTTGCTAAGAAGGTTTTGACGGAGAAACCCCAGTCTCCTAAACCCTTTGATGCTCTTACTCTAAGGAGTAGATTGAGTAACTAAGATCTTAAGATTTTATGAGAAAGTTGTGAAATTCCTCCAAGTATAAAGCTCTGGTTGCCCGACGATGGGGAGTCGACCAATAGGCGTGTATTTGGATATGTTTACTAACGGTTTTAGAGTGCCAATTCACCCTTTATTTATCAAAGTGTTGAATGCATATGACCTTGCACTTGGGCAATTTTCTCCTGATGCCTAGTGCTTCATGTCCTTTTTCACATATCAATGCCAGAAGCTTGGTTTACAACCTAGGGTAAGGGTGTTTCGGTGGTTCGACACCATATGCTCAATAACTAAACAAGTGGGTTGGTACTTTCTTACTGGACGGCCGAAGGCCGAGGCCGACTTATTTCCACATGCCTCATCGTCCAACTATAATTGGAAGGATAAGTTTCTATTCGTTAGACTATGAAAATCCCAAAGGTTCTTAATTAACAATGCATAGCTTCTCAAATGCGAGACTAGGACTTGTAATGCATTGAAAGAGAAGAATTTGAACGATACAGACCTTGCACATATTAAAAAGCTCAAAGAGGCTGAACTATTAGATTCCAAGTATGCTCTAAGTTACGTCCATCTTCATGAGTGCAGAATCATATTTTTCCTTGATGACTTGAACAAAGAGGAGGAAGAAGAGGGCGAGAATGACCCTGATAAACATTTTATGACTATCATGTAATCATCATTTTGATACAATGTCACTCTTCCTAATTTTGCAAAAGAAATGTCTTTGAAGGGAGATGGGAGCGGTGACAGTAGCCGAGTGCAAGGAGATCCCCCGCTATTCATTGCTCAAGGGGTATTGAGGGACATCATCCCCAATGAATTGGGTTCTATTCATGGCATAGAGGAGGTAGTCCAAGATTTGGACTTTAGGGCTCTTATCTCTGTCCCGAAGCCAAAGAAAGTGGTAGCTGAAGATGTTACCCTTGGCTTAAGGTCTAAAGACAAGCCAAAAGAGGTGTCCAAGAAGCAAAAAGTTCCTTCAAGAGCTGGTACATCTTTCACTACTTGGTCTGATACCCTTCATCAGCCAGGTTGGAGCATGTCTACTAAGGAGTCTGTCTTCAAGAGTTGGAGCAATAACTTTTGCATAGATTGCGTGACTCTATCTGGCTTCAGTGTTACTGAGACAGCCAATAAGATGGTCCAACTTATGTCTCAGGTATGCTTTGGTAATTCATTGTCTTAGCTCTCCCTTCTTCTTATCTAATATTCTGATTGTTGTTGACAAAGTTCTGGACGAGGAAAGAAAGCAAACCCTGGTTAAAAATAACTTTTGCAGGGAGGCTGAGAAGAAAATGGAAGAACTAAGCAAGGTAGCTGAATGTTTGGAGCGTTCCAAGGCTGATTTGACACTATGGGTGCAAAAACTAGAGGCCGAAAAGAGGAATATGGCGATTGAGGCTATATTAGGGAATACAAGAAGTCTCAGTCCTATACTGATCAGCGACTTCGTGATAGAAAAAGGACCCTATTGTTTGGATATAGTGAGTGCAAATGGCATATTCTAAGGGATTTTCCTGAGGTGGACCTCAGTATCTATGAGCATAAATTTGCTCTTGAGGTAACGGCAGAAGAGGCCATCTCGCAGGAAAAAGAAGAGGCGTGAAGGGTTGCTGTGGCTACATAGGCAATTCGATCCTCGTAAGCCTAAGTGCTTGTATGTCCAAGTCTTTCTAGAAGCCAAAGCTTGGGAGCATCTGGTACTGCCTCCGGAGCAGTTTCAATAGTTTAGCAGCTAGAGGTAGGGGGATCTCACCAGGACACAGAGACAGAGTTAGCTGAGTAAGCGAGCACATGTAACCCTGGCTTCTAGGACTTTTTTAATCGTTGGCCTTGAAGCCCACTTTTGTAATTGTATCATGCGCGTTAATGGAATGAACTTTTTATTCATGTACAATGCCGAGCTACAGCATATTGCAAAATGTAATAAGGTCGAGCAAAAGTAAACTAAGGCGACAAATAAAAATAGCTCATGCACTACTAAAGAGAGCAAGGCATCTGGAGGAGGAAGGACTAAATCAAAGCTAAGGCATGTACTATTAAAGGGAGCTGTCGTCTGGGGAGAAATAGATGCCCCCAACCTTTGACTTGCTCATGAGTAGTAGTGTCTTAAGTTGGTCGCATTCCACATCCTAGGGATTGCCTTCCCGTTCAACTCTTCCAAGTGATATGAGCCTAGACTTCCTAATATAACCACTCTATATGGGCCTTCCCTGTTGGGTGTTAGCTTGCCCACAGCATCGCGAGGGGCTGAGGCTTTTATTCAGCAGAAGACAAGATCTCTAATACGAAAAGAATGAGGACGGATTCGTTTATCATGATATCTTGTAATCTTCTGCTGATATGCAGCGAGTCTGATCTATGCACGGTCTCTCTGCTTATCGTAGAGATTAAGGTTACCTCGAAGGACCTCATTATTTTCTGTAGTATCATATGTGAGCAGTCGAAGTGAAGGTAGGCCAATCTTCATAGGGATGAGTGCTTCTGTTTCAATGGCCAAGTTGAAAGGGTTTTTTTCCTGTTGGCCTCCTCGGCATCGTGCGATATGCCCAAAGAATTTTATGTAGTTCTTCTACCCAAAGCTTTTTGCCCCGAGTTTTTTCCTGATCCCTTGGAGAAGAGTGCAGTTGGTGACCTCTGTTTGTCCATTTGTCTGGGGATGCGCTACTGATGTAAAGAACTGTTCAATTAATAAGTTAGCACAGAATATGGGGAGGGTAAGTTTGTCGAATTGTTTCCCGTTGTCAGTGACAAGCACACTAGGGATGCTGAAGCGATAGACAACAGAACACCAAAAGAAATCTTCATGCTTTTTCTTTGTAATTGAAGATAATGCCTCAGCTTCCACCCACTTGGTAAAGTAGTCGATGGCAACAATTACAAACTTACCCTGAGTAGATGCCAGAGAGAAGGGACCTAAGATGTCCGTTACCCACATTGCAAAGGGAATAGGGCTGCTCAACGTGGTTAATGGGTTGAGAGCCTGTTTTGGTACACACGAGAATAGTTAACAAGCG
Source organism: Escallonia herrerae (assembly GCA_033070095.1). Classification (NCBI taxonomy): domain Eukaryota; kingdom Viridiplantae; phylum Streptophyta; class Magnoliopsida; order Escalloniales; family Escalloniaceae; genus Escallonia; species Escallonia herrerae. Next base: position 1,448,904 of record JAVXUP010000004.1, on the reverse strand, counting down.
TCGCACTTCTTTGAATATTCTAATGCATCTTGTTGCATGCCCGACAAATACTATCCGTGAAGGAGGATTTTGTGTGCTAGGGCTCTCCCTCCTAGGTGTTGGCCACAAATGCCCTTATGAACTTCTCAGAGGGCATAATCTGCTTCGGATGGGGTAAGGCATCAAAGGTATGGGAGAGTGAATGACCGCTTATAGAGCACATCATCTATGATAGTATATCGTGCTGAGTAAGCGATGATTCCTCTAGCTAGCTTCCGATCGACAGGTAAGGTGCCACTCGAAAGGTAGGCCTTGATGGGATCCATCCATGATGGCTCATGTGTCGTTTACATCACCTCATGTCGATTGATACCCAGTTTATGAAGGAGCTCTAAATGAATAATTCGGCCAAACGCAGATGGATCAAGAGAAGCTAAGCATGAAAATGTGTCGGCTGATGTATTGTCCGTTCGACTGACCTACGTGATGTTGAAATGTGCGAAAGATTCCACAAGCATTTTTGCTCTGCGAAGATAGTCAGCCGTCTTCAGATTTCGTGCTTCATACTCTCTCGAGAGTTGCTTTACGACGAGTTGTGAGTCGTTGTAGGCATGAAGTGCTTCAGCACGCATGTCCTAGGCAAGGTGCATGCCAGTTATCAGGGCTTCGTATTCAACTTTGTTATTGGAGGCTTGAAAATCAAATAAAAGGGCATATTCGACTAGAAGGCCATCAAAGCCATTGAGGATGAGTCCAGCTTCACTCCCATTGGCATTGGATGAACCATGTACATGAAGTGTCCAGGTAAAAGGATTATCTTCCTAGAGTGGGAGCGGTTGCTCTTCATCTTCAATGAGCAGAGTGCATTTGACAATAAAATCAGCTAAAGCTTAGCCCTTGATAGAAGGGCGACGCTTGTACTGAATATCAAAATCCCCAAGTTCAATGGACCACGAGACCAATCGTCCTGATAGATCGGGCTTGTGCAGTATGGGCTTGAGCGGTTTGTTTATGAGCACTGTTATGGAATAAGATTGAAAATAAGGTCGTAGTTTTTGTGCCACAATCAAGAGCACAAAAGAAAGCTTATCTGTATTAAGGTATCGTAGCTCAGCACCTTGTAGCACTTTGCTCACAAAATAGATGGGGAGCTACTTACCATCTTGTTCTCGGACAAGCACTACGCTGATAGCCGATTTTGCTTCAGCTAGATACCAGAAGAGTTCTTCTCCAACAAATGGCTTGGAGAGGAGAGAAGGCAATGATAGATAACTCTCCAACGCTTTGAAAGAAGCTTGGCATTCATCAGTCCATTCAAAGTACTTGATAATTTTCAAAGCTTTAAAAAAAGGCAAACATCTCTTAGTCGGCTTGGAGGGAAATCGGCTTAGCGCCGCTATTCGTCATGTCAGCACATGTACTTCTTTTATCCTTCTTAGGGTGGCCATATCTTGTATGGCTTTGATCTTCTCTGGATTGGCCTCTATACCTCTGTATGAGACAATAAAACCTAGGAATTTGCCTGATGAGACACCAAAGGCACACTTAGCCGGATTAAGGCACATTCGATATTTGCATAAAAGATCAAAACATTCTTGGAGGTCAACAATGTGATCTGCTGCACAAAGACGTTCGACGAGCATGTCGTCGGCATAAACTTACATGTTCTTCCCCCCAAAGATTTGAAGATCTTGTCAACAAGTCGTTTGTAGGTGGCTTCCGCATTTTTTAGACCGAAAGACAGACTTTGTAGAAAACGAGGCCTTCGTCTGTGATGAAGGTTATTTTTGCCACATCATCACTATGCATCCAGATTTGATTGTAGCTAGAGAAAGAATCCATGAAACTAAGTCATGCCTTGACACCACAAGAAAAAGGCTATTTCGCAATAGATTTTTAGCGACGGAGAAAAATCCGTCGCTAAAAGTCGTTTCAGCAACGGTAAATACCGTTGGTAAAAGTCTGTAGCTAAAAACTTTTACCGACGGTACAAACCGTCAGTAAAAGTCTTTACTGACCGGATTTTAGCGAAGGATTTCTCGTGGCTAAAATATTTTTTAAAATTTCCTATTTTCGGCCACCTTTTTAAAATTTAGTAGAAATGTTTTAGCCACGGATTGTTTCTGTCGGTAAAAACTCCATCACTAAAAGTACACTTTTGCGACGGAATATACTGTTGCTAAAGTATCCGTCGCTAAAAGTCTTAACTTTAAGCAACGGACTTTTAGCGACGGAATGTTTTCCGTCGCTAAAAGTCCTGATATAAATATCTACTTTCCTTTCTTTTCTCTCTCTCTGTTTTCTCTCTTTCTTTCTCTCTCACTCACCGGCCGTTCTTCCCCCGATGATCCCCCTTCTGGTGACACCCTCCCCCCACCCGCCCTGTCCCGCAGGTGACAGCCCCACGACGCCATGCCCCTCCACAGCTCCAATGGCCGTTATGTCCATCTTACCCTAATTGTTTTCTAATGTAAGTGGTTTAATGCATGTGAGTTTGAATTCAATATAATGTTGTTAATTATTTTGAGTTTGAATTTAATTTTACCCTAATTTTTCATTAATTGAAGTTAATTTGTTGTAGTGTATATTGTAATTTTACTCTAATTGTACATTGTTGCATGTTGTAACTTTAATTAACATTAACTAAACTTGAACAAACCCTAATTGACCCTAGATAACCTTAATTAAACCCTAATTAAAGTTTAAAAACTCAATTAACCCTAAAGAACTCAATTAACCCTAAAGAACTAAATTAACCCTAACTGGCCTAACAACCCTAATTAAACCCTAACTAATTAAACCCGATAAATCCTAATTAACCTAATTAGGGTTAATTGGGATTAATCCCGATAAACCTTAACTAAACACTAATTAACACCAATAAGCCCTAATTAATACTAATTAGTCTTAATGCAATCGAACCCTAAATTGAATTAATTGAACCCCCTAATTGATCCTTAAATTGAATGCCCCAATTCAACCGAATTCTAAATTGAACTAATAGAACCCCCTAATTGAACCCTAAATTGAAGTAATTGAACCCTAAATTGAAGTAATTGAACCCTAAATTGAATGCCTTAATCGAATCGAACCCTAAATTAAACTAATTGAACCCCTAATTGAATGTCCTGATCCAACAGAACCCTAAATTGAACTTATTTAACCTCTTAATTGAACCATAAATTGAATGGCCCAATTCAACCGATCACTAAATTGAAGTAATTGAATCATAATTGAACCCTAAATTGATGTAATTGAACCCTAATAAAATCCTAAATTGAATGGCCTAATCGAATTTAACCCTAAATTAAACTAATTGAACTCTAAATTGAAGTAATTGAACCCTCTAATTGAACCCTAAATTGAATGCCTTAATCGAATTGAACCCTAATTTAAACTAATTGAACCCTAAATTGAATGCCCCAATTCAACCGAGCACTAAATTAAAGTAATTGAACCCTAAATTGATGTAATTGAACCCTAATTAAATCTTAAATTGAATGGCCTAATTGAATCAAACCCTAAATTAAACTAATTGAACCCTAAAATGAATGCCCTAATCCAATCGAACCCTAAATTGAACTAATTGAACCCTAAATTGAATGCCCCAATTCAACCGAACCCTAAATTGAACTAATAGAACCCCCTAATTGAACCCTAAATTGAAGTAACTAAACCCCCTAATTGAACCCTAAATTAATTGCCCTAATCTAATTGAACACCAAATTGAAATAATTCAAGCGCATCGGATATGTGCTTTTTGAACAATTTTTTCCACTTGAACATTGATCATTTGTTTGATAATTTTAGGTTGTTAATTGTGCATTTGAGAATTGTGATTATTGATTGATGATTTTAGGTTGTTAATTGATGATTTTAAGTTATTAGTTGTACATTTGAAGTAATTGAGATTATTAATTGATGATTTTAGGTTGTTAATTGATGATTTTAGATAGTTAATTATGCATTGAGCATTTGAGATTGTTGACGGAGAATGGGATCCAATTGGATTGAATGTGTGATTTTTATTGTATTGAGCATTTGAGAATTGAGAATTGAGATTGTTGACGGAGGATGGGACCCAATTGGATTGAGATCCCCGTTAAGTAGCACAGACACGGACATCGCGTCCGATCGACGCCGACACCAAAACAACATATTTTAGCTTTATAGTTGTGGACACCGGCCTTTTCAATGGGTGTCCGACACCTCTTCAATGGGTGTTCGACACGGTGTCCGAAAATTAAAAAATAAATCAATGTCTTCGAACACCGCTGAGAGGTGTCAGACACGTGTCCGGATGTCTGATGAGGTGTCTGTAGGTCACGAACACCTCGTGCGATAGACACCGACACTGAAAAATGTCACATTTTTTGCTTTATACTTGTGGACACCTCTTCAAAGGGTGACAGACACCTCTTTAAGGGGTAACAGACACGGTGTCTGGCATTTAAAAATAAATCAATGACTTCAGACGTGTCCGAGGTATCGGACACGTGTCAGTAGGTGTTAGACATCATGTCTTATATTTAAAATTTTGAGGTGTTAATTTATATTTGAACAAAATTAATTAATTTATTTAATTTTTTGGCAGGATCCTAGAAAATCAGGCGAGGACGAAGATCGGGGTGAATGGGCCTCAACAAGCTTGAAGCCGTTGCCTCAACTTACCACCTTTGCATGAAATTTCCCACTCCTAACAAAGTAAGGATAGTGAAAGAAGATCAAGCGGTAGCTCACAAATGCTACATGGAATCTTGCAAGGTCGAGAAGGCACTGACCATTGAAGATCAGAAAGACGAGCATGCTATAAGGCATGCTGAGCTTGTAGAAGAACTTGCCTCCATAGCATTGGAAGGAGACGAGGAGTACCAACTGAGGATCGGCTCCACCTTAGAACCAGTCCTCCATGATTAGTTGATATCGTTCCTTCGCTCCAACCCAGACATCTTCGCATGGAGTACAACAGACATGCCTAGAATAGACCCATCCTTGATGACTCATCGTCGATCAGTCGACCTGAAGAGCAAGCAGGTTAAGTAGAAGAAGCGTCCCTTTGCGCTAGAGAGCCAAGCAATCATTAAGGAGGAGGTGGACAAACTTCTGAAGGTCAATTTCATTGCTAAAATTGACTACGCCAAATGTGTAGCTAATGTAGTGGAAGGACTGGGATGGCACTGCGAGGGAGTCCCTCTGGGAAGAGTGGCTGGTACGGTGAAGTATTTTTTTTCCCGTGATAGTATTTGTTTAATTAGAGTTTATTTTTTGTAGTTAATTTGTGTTATTGAATGCCTTATAGCAGGGGCTCACGTTTGACTCGCCTGATCAGCAGGCACTGGGGCGGCATGCCTTCTTTGCTTTCATCGGCAAGAATTACCGCCGATGGCTCTACGACGCATAGGACCGGGCGAAGAAGATGCTGCCTAAGGGTGTCCCGATGACAGAGATATCCCCCACAATGGATATCTCTGACTGTATGGGGGGAGATGATAGATCGGTGGGCTGCGGATCCAGCCTGAGATGCTAAGAGTAAGAGCAGGGCCGTGAACAGACAGAACAAAGATCCGATGCACACGGGGGGCTCAGTGCCACACGACATCATTTGACACATAAAAAAAAATCCAGAACCAGAATCTGGAGGAGGATGAGGTTGTAGCTCTGACGTATAATCAGATGCACGTGCGGAAGAAGGACAAAGACAAGGCACACCGGGCCGACGACTATGTTTCGAATATTGCCCGGCGGATCAATGTGAGTCAATTTGTTTAACTTGTTAATTTTTTGTCTTTCTATCCTCAATGTCTGTTGCATTAATTAATGCCCTAACATATCTTTAAATCATTATTTTTCCAGGCCTCGTATGAACAACTTAGGGGGTCCGAGCAGCAGTTCGGACAGCCATCAGTGTCCACTATTACGGGTGCGAATACTGGGGCGTTGAAACGATAGCTGGATACACCGGAAGTCGTCAATCGACTGAAAGGCCGCATCCGTGGCCTGCCTAGCACTACTGCCCGTGCCGTGATAGGAGCGTCCTCACCCCTCGCTGCCCCTCCACAGACACCAGCTCCTCGGCATCCGTTGGACGAGGAGGAGATCCAGCGCATTGCTACGGTGGTGTTGAGGATGATCAGGGAGCATGATCAGTAGGGTACCCCTGCTCGACATGACGAGTCGGCCCCGGATCAGCAGGATCCAGATTAGGGACTCGACAACCCCTGATGAGCCCCTTCTCTTACCCGGCCCCAGCTTGTCCCCCCCGGCACCCGGCTTGTACTCTTCTCCCCTCCCCTAACTGGCTGTATCCGGTTCCCAACTTGTTCATCATGAGTTTTTTTTATAATAAATATTTTTAATGATTGATTATATATATTTCTTTGTGTATTGATTATTGTGCATTGTTGTTGAGAATTGAAATATTTATTACAGGTTTGGGTAATAGAAAAATAAAAAAAATTAACTTTTGGCAGCGGATTAATTCTGTCGCTAAAAGTGTCCTGCTATTAGCTTTTTAGAGACGGCATATTCCATCCCCAAAATGCTTATTTACCGACAGAATGTTCCGTCTCTAAAAATAATTAGCGATAGATATTCCGTCGCTAATTTCACAAAATAGAAAATAAATTAAAATACGTAAAACATAATTAGCGACTGATATTCCATCGCTAATTAGTAAATAACTCCGTCGCTAAAAATGCAATATTAGACTACGAATTTGAAAATTTCGTCACCAAACTTTTAGTTACGGACTTTTACACGAGGGACTTTTAGCAACAGTAAATCCGTCGCAAAAACTATTAGCGACGGATTTTGGAATTTTAACAACGGATTATCCTGTCGCTAAAAGCCTTTTTTCTTGTAGTGCGAAGTCGCATCTATCAGGGTGTCAATGCGTGGTAAAGGATCACTATCCTTGGGACATGCCTTGTTCAGATTGGTGTCATTGATGCATATCCGCCACTGGCATGTTCCTGCCTTTGGCACCATGACAACATTAGCTACACATTTGGCGTAGTCAATTTTAGCGATGAAATTGACCTTCAGAAGTTTGTCCACCTCCTCGTTAATGATTGCTTGGCTCTCTAGTGCAAAGGGACGCTTCTTCTACTTAACCTGCTTGCTCTTCAGGTTGACTGATAGACGATGAGTTATCAAGGATGGGTCTATTCTAGGCATGTCTGTTGTACTCCATGTGAAGACGTCTGGGTTGGAGCGAAGGAACGATATCAACTAATCATGGAGGACTGGTTCTAAGGTGGAGCCGATCCTCAGTTGGTGCTCCTCGTCTCCTTCCAATGCTATGGAGGCAAGTTCTTCTACAAGCTCGGTATGCCTTATAGCATGCTCGTCTTTCTGATCTTCGATGGTCAGTGCCTCCTCGACCTTGCAAGATTCCATGTAGCATTTGCGAGCTACCGCTTGATCTTCTTTCACTATCCTTACTTTGTTAGGAGGGAAATTTCATGCAAAGGTGGTAAGTTGAGGCAACGACTTGTAGCTTGTTGAGGCCCATTCACCCTAATATTATGTTATTAGCTAACTTGACCTTGATCACAAGAAAGTCAATGGACTGGATCACTTAGAATGATGAAGCTTCAGTAATCACGGTTTCAACTAGTGTGAATGCTCTTATGAAGCCATATAGAGGTGAGGATACTGGTCGAACTCGGTCTTCTCATATTCTCATCTGAGAAAATGCCTCTTCGAAGATGATATATGCGAAGCTTCTTGTGTCCACCAAGATATGCTTGATGATGTATGCGTCCACTTAAAGAGTGATGACGAGAGCAGCGTCGTGTGGTAAAGTTACTCCTCTGACATTAGAATCATTAGCCCTATAGTGGTGGATGTTTTGGAGCGTTTGGCTGGACCTTGAGTCAAGTTGACTTGTCGAGCGTAGGCCATTCGAGAGGAGTTTGACATTCCCCCTACATTAGGTCCTCCAGACTTAGTGTTTATCGTTGGTGGAACTCTCGTAAGCGCTTCCTCCTGTCTCCTTTCTTTCCTCCTTGTCTTCCACCTTGTTGTCGATCGTTTGTTTTAACAAACTGCTTGAGATGCCCTTTTACTCTAAGGCCCTCGATCACACGTTGGAGAACCTTGCATTTTTTGGTCGTGTGACCATGATCCTTATGGAAGTGGCAGTATAATTGGGTATCTCTCTTATCAACAGGCATTTTTGTTGGTTGAGGACACTTGAGGATGTTCTGGCCTTTGATTTTATTGAGGATGTGTTCCCAGAAAGTGTTGAGAGGAGTGAACGGCTTAGAGACGGTTGTCCGTGAGTGCTTGGGCTCATCCTGGGGTCGTCCTTCTAGGCAGTCTCTCCTCTTCTGCCCTACATTCATTTCTTCTTGGGAGATCACTGTATCCTCTTCAACTAGAAGATACTTCTCCACTCTATCAAGGAGATTGGTCATGTTTTTCGGTGGGCAATTGTTTAGCAAGAAGCGTAATGGCATTCCCGGCCTTACTCCTCTAGCTATTGCTATGAAAGTCACTCCCAGATCTAAGTGATCGATGAGGAGCTTTTCAGTGTTAAAACCAGCATAGTATGATTCTAAGGACTCTTTTGGTCCTTGCACCATGCGGAAAAGGGCTGAGGAGTTCTTTCTTTGCACGCGGCTTGTCAAGAAATTTTTGCGGAAGGATTCTTCCAGTTGAGCCTAGCAAGAGATGGAACGGGGTGCAAAGTGTTGAAAAATTCAATGACGATTAAAATCTAAATACTCCCGATTCAAGAAATCCAATTCATATTTACTGAATCCATTTTTAAAGTTTCAAAATTCAGAAGAGGTGAGATGATGGTTTTGTGCGATGAAATGGTGCTTGGTTTTGTGATGTGGTCATGGCAAACTCGTGTGATAGTGGTTGGTTCTGCTGATGGTGAGCGGAGTTAACAGTGGTAAGGAAGTGCTTTTGATTGATCGGTGGAAGGGACTAGATATTGGTGCTTATTGATGGTGGTCGTCGATCTCCAGTGGTGAAGGTGATTGATTGACGTGGGTGACTGTGGTTATTTTGGCATGTGGTTTGCAGCAGCGGCTGTTGCTATGTCGCCAGTGTATCCGGTGATGGAGGCTGGCGACTAGAGGTGGTTGTGGCTATTTTTGTGATGTTAGGAGAAAGTGACAGTGGTGGATTTCGGTATGGTGCTAATTGTTTGTGATGGTAGGGGTGGTGGTCACTGATGCTGGAGGCCGGCATGCAATGTAGATGACAGAGCACGGTTGGAGGCAGAACGGATAGAAGTGGCGTAATTTGATGCCGCAATAAGGTGGTGTTAGCAGATGAAAGAGAGAAAGTGTTACAGGGAGAGAGAGAGAGAGAGTTACTAAACTGTGCAGAACAAGATAAAAATAGAAGTTATAGTTTTTTAGTTATGTAATTTCACTTTCTTTTATTTATAGTTTCTATTTCATGTTAGAGAGTGCCCTTACGAATATAATAGTTCAAATTAGGTCCTAATAAGGTAAAATTGTGGTTATGTAGAGTTCGAGAATGCTATTAATGACTCTCCACATCATATAAGACTTGTTAATTTAGAAGTTGATTTCTTTGAATTAGTTAATCATTTCAATAAGGGTTCCCGCAAACATATCATAGACAATAGTTTGTATAAGTGATCATTAAAACCAAATAGAAGTTAGTCAACATGGCTAAATATAAATTGCAAATGATTAGACCCTTTAACTTTTATTCTATTATCTTAAAGCTCACAGGCACTGTGCTCATACAAGTGATAGTAAAACGATGAGGTGTTCCTCAGGGAAGCACTCCCAAAAAACCATGCTTCAGTTATTATACGCATAAAAAACGTGCGTACATAATGTATTTTGAGAAAGAAAAAAAAAACAACTTAATGTACTTACATTTGATCATTTTATAATTTGGAAATTAATCGCAGCCTTGCTAGTTTCCCTAAATTACTTACCTAGGCTAGGGAGCTCACAAAATCTGCCAAAGCGTAAAGAAACCCAAATAACAAGGAAAACCAGCTCACAACAAACGAAGCGGATAATTTTACTTACCTTCGTGCTTTCAATATTGTCTTCCAAGATGCCCGGTTGTTGCTAATTGTATGCCCGGTTATTTAGCAATCGTAACCGCGTGGATAAATATACCTTGCTTATGGTGGTGTCACGTGTTGCTTGTGTACTTATGCAGTTATATAACATCAAGTTAAATATTTTAATTCTTGGTAGAATAAAAATGCATGTATTGAAGTATAGATATGGATGTTACTATACTTCAATAAATGCATTTTGCGGTCGCTAAAATGGTTTAGCGATCGCGTTTCCTCCTTTAGCGACCGTCATTTGGTGGTCGCTAAAGTCCCTTTTTTCTATAGTGTTTGCATGAGCCCATGAGACATTTCTTTGATACAGTACGTATTGAATTAGAGAATTAACGTTACCAAACTTATGCATTTCGCCTAACGTCAGTAATATTGCATGTTGGGGCATTAATCTGAATATAAATTGCAGGACTGGATTTTGTTGTAACACTTTTTTACTACACTAGGAGGAAATAACTATTACCTTTGGTTTTTGACAGCAGTCTTCAAATTTGCTTGAAAATTATGGTTCTGATAATACATATCGTATTTGTTGATTTATTATATAAACTGTAGTTGAATATACGATTTAATGTCATTATCAAGGAAGAGCAAATTGCAGGATCAAGTTGGGAAGATATGTATAGGCCGTGAAAACAAATGAGGACAATATGGATTGTTATTCTCAAACTACCTCATCACCGGTTTAGGGACACTATATTTGGTTTGACGAGTCCCAAATAACATCTTAACTAGAATAGATTTCCCGGGATCTTATTTTCTTCTGTGACACGTAATGGCAGCTGAACTCAATCAAAAGAATCTTTGACGGGATTCCGATGGTGTCTAAATATCCCATTGCTCAAAAGATATAGTAACTAACTTGCGCTTGACTAGGTTTTTGGCAAACTTAGTATTCTAATTGTCAATCTGGGTTGGATATACCAAAGACCGAGTAAGAATATTGTTAGGGATTGATGCAGATGTTCATATATAAATACGTGGAAGTGTAGAAGAACAAACATTGAGCACGAAAATGAAACATCAAATTTCGTTTGGATGGCTTCTTCTACTTTCTGTGATTTTTTTTACCACAGTTTCTTCAGCACCTGGTAGACTCAGTCCAGTTCACCCAAAAATCAAGCTTGCCTCCGTCTCAGAAGATTTTGAAACCTTTTTCTACACTCAAACTGTAAACACTGGGGTGGTGCAGAAGAAAATGCACCAATATTTGCTTATTTTGGTGAAGAAGGACCAATAGATGAAGATCTTCCCATTATAGGGCTTCTCAATGACAACGCTCCTCGCTTCAAAGCTCTTATAATTTACATAGAGGTAATTGGTTTATCTTGTAGTTTATAAATACAACTTTACAAGTTTCAACATTCCTCCTCTTTTTGTGAATTTTTGGTATAGATATTATACATGTAAATATGAAAAAATTTCATTCTCTTTTACGCTAGATTAACTGCCCAAGCGTACTTATGTTGTCCATGAACGCATGAACTTCTCTTCCTACAACAATTGGTTTGGAGTTAGACGCTTTCACAGTAGTTCAAACTCAAGAGAATAAAACATGATAAGGCGGCATTATTCACATTAAGAAGTATATACTTCCGAACACAAGCCTTGTGAACTTCTCCTCTTATTGTCAATTAAATTTGAGTTAGATGCTTTCCCACTCCCATTTGTATTCTTCTCTAAGATCAACTAAAATCAAGGCAACAATAGCTACGATTTTTTTTATAATAAATCAAAGTAGAGCATCATGATACATGTTTAATCAATACTGATAAAAGAGGAAAAGGACTCAAAAACAAACATGATGATGTATCGCAAAATTAACCTCAAACTCAAAACTGGGAATCGTGTACATGCAAAAATAATAATAATCAAATCGAACATGTCTTACAAATAAAGATCTTTCTAATCTATTTGTGACAATAATGTACAAAGTGAATATAACTTAATTAAAAGTATTCAAATACCAACATGGCAATTTACTTAAGAAATTACTTTTAAGTGTGTGACCTCATCTTCTAAATTGGGAATCTCATTACACCAATAAATGTGAGATATAAAAATCAAACTGAATATGACTTAACTCTTAAAAAAAGGAGTTAAAATATAGAAGTCACAGTTTAATTTCACAAATAGTTTTTAAGATTAATGAATTAGAAATAAACAAATATGAATGTTTATGGCTCTACTTACGCGACATGTCACCCATTCTAATTATGTGACACATCATCCTATTTGTTTTTGTTCTTTTTTCATTTTTACCCCAATATAGTAACACTTTAATATGATTTTATTGTTAAAAAGATCCTAGGTCTAATTTACCCAATTTTTTTGTACCTTATAAACTAGAAAATTAATTCTACACCTTCTAAAATTGTACCTAATTGATATACTCGTATATAAAGCCTTAATTTCAGCTTTTAACACTGTAAAGGTAAAATACTAAAATGATCTTCTACTTAAAATAAAGAATCAACCCTTGGACTGACTGAAATCGACCTCTCACCCCTAAAAAAAAAAGGGGTCTTCTATGATTATCTTTCTACATGGAGTTATTTTAAGCTTTTGTTCCAAGTCTCCTGCAAAAGACCCTCGTAATTTCAAGTAGGGTGCTTCAGATAAACTCGTCTCCAGTAATTGGTGTAACTATAGGGATTGCGTCAAGGTGATGATTAGTTTCGAAAAATCTCTGAATTGTATTAATTGGTTTAAACCAACCCTTACTTTGAGAATCAATATCTCCAAACAGCATCGATTTTATGGGAAATCAGTACCATTTGGAACACTGGATGAAGTCATCAACAATGAGAACACTCGCGGTTATTTTAGCTCGGCTCAAGCAATTGCAGATTACGCAGAGGTGTTGGTGTACCTCAAGGAAAAGTTATCTGCCAAAATTCACCGGTTATCGTCATTGGAGGATCATATGGGGGAAGTAAGTGACTCTAAGCAACTTTATGCTTCCCTTTCCTTCGGAGAATTTGATAAATCTAGACAGTGTAATGCTCTTGCTAAGCAAACAAACCAAAGTAATGACTCTTAGTTGTTGCCTTCTCTCGCTTCAGCCTTCTCTCAATTATTAGTGTTGCTGCTAAAGATATGTCCCGCGTACGTTGCGGAACCCGAGCCTGGACCGATGACCTGCAAGACAGAAAACGAGTGACCGCCGGGTGGGGTTCCCGGCGGAGAACTCTCTGATACTTAAGTCAGAGCGCAGCTACATGATAATGACTCTGAAAAAGCATGAATGTGTGTAGTTGTCCCTATACCTGGGGGGTAGACCCCTTTATATAGCGGTAGGAAGAAGAGCCCTAGTAAGACTGGGCCGTAGGCTAGATGTGTTAGGATCGCATTAGGATCCTTGAGGATCACGTCATGATCTCTGATAAGATAATTATCGGTCTCCTTGTTCGACTAGGATTGTCGGTATTCCCCAATTATTGGGAGTTTTATTTGAGGTATATCATATGCCCCCCACTTCCTTAGCCAAAATGTTTGGCTGAGGAAGTTTATACCTGGTGTCTTGAGACACACGTCAGATTTGTAAGGGATTCTCCATCCGCTTGTAGGGGTAATAATATTTCTCTACTCCATGTGCTCGGACCGAAGCTCTTGGGAGCTTAAGCTTTAGAACTTTGCCCGAGTAGGATGCTAGAACTCTAGCTCTTGAGAGCTAGGTCTTTCGAATGTCGCCTAAGTAGGCTACTTGGAATCATCTTTGGGAAGATGAATCATGGGATCTTGGGATCCATTAGAGGTTATGCCCCACGTTAGCCTCTCTAGAGAGAGGACACAGAGCTGTGCATGGAAGTTGTTGCATGTGCTAAGTGTTTGAATGTCCCCTTGAGGGGTCACCTCTTTTGTGGAGGGTGTTTGTTTTGTACAAGTGTGTGTTCTTTAGCTTGAGCTGACCACATCATGCTTGCGTTTTACTTTGACGCGAACCCTTATCGTCAGCTAAGGGCTGGCAAAGAAGCCTCGCACTCACGCTCGGCCAGGTTTCGAATTAACAAAACATGGTAGGGTGACGAACTCCCACTTGGTTTTGCCGTTTCACGGGTTAGAACTATAGCTAAACCGTTCGGATAGAACTTGAGCTCTATCCTGTCACCCTTGAGGGTGTTACCCTTGAGGGTGTTCGTCCCTTGAGGGACTGCCCTAGAGGGCTAGTGGAACGTAGAGTTCAGATAAGCGCCCTTGAGGGCTAATGGAGCACAAAACTTAGAATTCTCGTACGTGCCCTTGAGGGAGTATGAAGCGTGTAGCTCATGTAAATGCCCTAGGGGGCTGGACAGAACTTAGAGTTCTCACCATACGTACCCTTGGCGGCGGATGGAGCGCAAAGTGCTCTGATTCGCCAGTTGCATTGGTAGCATGCGCTGGTGTGAATGTTTGACCGTTGCTAGTCAGTCACTGTATGACCGGATATATAATTCCGAGCTCGGCGGCAGGATACTACTGCAAAAACCCTTAAGTTGCCGGGTGCTATGAATTTGTTCCTTGCTTGTGAAGTGGTTTTTGCGTCATTGTTGATGCTTAGCAGCGCAGTATAAACCCTTGCAACAAGAAAAAGTACGTGACTGAAAAAACAGCTTCTGAAGCAATTAAAGTACATAAACTTAAATGTTCAACTATGTTTTTAACACATAATTGAGAGCGATGTTCAACACAGCGGCCCCCTTGGGGTTTTGTCGAACGTCATAGCAGTCGGAATCCCCGACTTGTGACGTACTTGCGTTAATTGGTGCAACTAGATAATGCTAGACCCAAATTAAACAAAGGTCTAGGAAATATACAAGTACATAGGAGAAGCAGTCCTTATGAGGCTTGTTAGTGCCTAGAATTGTAGTCACTTAATTCTTTTTGGCGATGAATATACGAGGAAGCATATGCCATTTTTTAAAGAATGTGTGGCACCTATTAAAATTAATGAGACCATGTAGGTCTTGAATAGGCCATTATCTCGGGTAAAAAGCTTAATGCTTTCAAATATACATGGCCTAAGTTAGATAAATGAGACCCTTTGGGTTTTAAGAATACATATGCATTTTTCACAGGCAAAAAGTCTAATGCTTTTCAAAAAATATGGCATATCTCGAATGAATAGGACTCTGTGTGTCTAAAACGTGAATATGCATATTTATAGGGGGAATGCTCAATTTAAAAAAGAGGCATTGGACTTATCTGCCCATTTTTATCTTTGACCAAAAGGCAGCTCAACGGAGGCAGTCTGTCGTCTGTGGTGTCGTCTGCCGCGGACGTGAGGAGATAATCATGTGGGGACGGCGACACGGCCGGCGGTTGGATCTGAACTGGACGACGAGGTGGCCCGAGGCGCTGCAGTGAGGCGGCGCCAAGGTAGGGAGACGGTGACGGTGGGGCAGTGCTGCTTCCCCCGGCGTCGAAGTCTTGACCAATGCCGATGTTGACTGATCCGTGTTGTCTCTTTCACGAGCACTGTTGACTTCGCGGTCGGCGAGGTGCCGTGATCTTTGCGATTCTTGATTGGAGGAGCAATAGCGGTGTGGCCGGTCTCGGTTTGCGCCCCGAGAGCATGGCGTTTGGTCTTCCGCTGCCCAGTTATGATGGCATCGATCTCTTTTCGGTTCTGGACGGCGCAGATCTGGACAAGCGGTGCTTCCGGCGGCGGTCTACGGTGGCACAAACTTGAAGCTTGATGGCGACAGTTTATCGCTTGATGACGACAGTGCGTGGTTGTTGATGACCACGGTTTGTAGTGGTCGGCGCATGATTGACGGGGCGTTAATCGGTTTTGCCCCGGGGGTCGTGCGATTGCTAACGGAGTGGCTATCGGCCCTGAGGTTGTTTGACTTGGCAGGCGTGGCATCGGGGTGCGATGTCGGAGAGCTTGTTGGCGAGGTGCGCCGCCGTTGATGGGGCGGAGCAGATTTGACGGCGGCGAGGTGGCGCTGTATTCTGTTCTCTTTCTCTGTTCTTTTCTTTTCTTTTTTTGCTTGGCCGTTGCAGTTGCGACAGTAGTTTCACGGCGGTGATGGTTGTGGTTGTGCAACTGGCGGCGTTGATTTGTTTCGACGGGGCTTTTCATGACAGAAGGAGCCTCTTGTGTCGCTGCTCCGGCAGCTTCGTGGAGACGACGGTGGTTTTGTGGCCGATAACTACCGATTGTGGTGGACGACGGTGAGGTAGATCTTCCAGCACGTAGCGATGAAATGGCGCCGGGGCCGATTAGAACTTTTGCTCATCGCGATCATGACGGGGCCGATGGGCACTGCCGCCCGCTGTGGTGGTGACATCTCGACGCGGCGGAAAACGGCGGTCGCTGCTGCACTAGTGGCATCATCTTCGTGATTTTTTTTTGGGTTATCGTTGGCGTTGCTTTGGCAGCTTTGAGACGGTGCGGCTGATTGTGGTGGCCGTGACTCAGCAGCTTAGCGGCGGTGGTCGGCGGTTTATGGTGCCCGCGACCCCGTTGGTGATGAGGGACTGTTTCTCCGTCGGCCATCGCGAGTCTTCTAAGAAATCAGTGGCGATGGCGTGATGTCAGGGTGCTTGGCAGTGGTCGATGGAAAGGGATTCCCCGGCTGTCGTGGTCTTCTCGGGGCGATGCAGTGACACGGTGTTGAATGAGGCCGCGATGGTGCGGCGCTGGTGCATTGACGGAGGAGTTGACATCACGGCGGCAGTCTGTTTCTCCTTTCCCCTCTCCTTTTTCTTGTTGACGATGGCTTTGTGGCCGTATCGACGCGGAGGTGAAGGTGCTGCCTGTCGCGACCGTGACAGCATCGGCTGGTGCTACTGTAATTCAAGATCGGCGCTGGTCGGTAAAGGGCGCTGTCGCCATTTCCTAGCAGTGGACGGCGCTGAGGGCGCTGATTTTTTCTTCTTCTTCTTGTGTCGATGCTCCGGCAGCTTCATGGTGATTGTGTTGACCGGAGAAAGGACCCGCCGACGGCGACAGTCGGTGGTGAGTGTTCTGTGACAAGGTGACCGGAAAAAGGCAACGTTTACGACAGCCCTTTTGCGACGGATGACTTGGTGGTTCAGAAGCAGACGCGGTGGCTCGTACGGTTTGAACCTTGTGGTGGTGCTACCACTGCTGCTTCTTTCCTTTCGCCGGACTTTTTTATAGAGTTGCCGTCGGTGGCTTGCGGCAATTTGCTGGTTCTCTTTGCTGCTCCGGTAGCTTTGCGGCGACCGGAGATGGTGATGTCTGAACCTTGTTTGTGGTTGTGCAGGCATGGGCCTGCCGTGTAGGCGCTGCTGACGGTGGCGCCATAACTGTTTTTGATGTTGACCATGGGGGCGTTGTGGTGCTGAGTTGCCTTCTTCATGCGACCGAATTGGTTGATGGCAGTTGAATTCGGAGACGCAAGGTGGCTGTGTCGTCGGTTGGCTACAGGCGGCGGTTTTCAAGACCTAGAGTGTTTTTTTTTTTTTAACGTGATCGGGTTTTCTTGAGGTCAATCGGTTAGGCTGACGGGTCCCACGGATGGCGCCAAAATGTTACTGCTAAAGATATGTCCCGCGTACGTTGCGGAACCCGAGCCTGGACCGATGACCTGCAAGACAGAAAACGAGTGACTGCCGGGTGGGGTTCCCGGCGGAGAACTCTCCGATGCTTAAGTCAGAGCGCAACTACATGATAATGACTCTGAAAAAGCATAAATGTGTGTAGTTGTCCCTATACCTGGGGGGGTAGACCCCTTTATATAGCGGTAGGAAGAAGAGCCCTAGTAAGACTGGGCCGTAGGCTAGATGTGTTAGGATCGCATTAGGATCCTTGAGGATCACGTCATGATCTCTGATAAGATAATTATCGGTCTCCTTGTTCAACTAGGATTGTCGGTATTCCCCAATTATTGGGAGTTTTATTTGAGGTATAACAATTAGTTCTCATTTTTTGTGTTCCTAATGTCTGAAAATTTCAGTGCTAGCATCATGGTTTCGGCTGAAGTATCCTCACATTGCTATTGGTGCTTTTGGCCTCATCGGCTCCGATTCTTTACTTTGACAACATCACTCCACAAGACGGATACTACTCTGTTGTTACCAATGATTTCAGGGTATGAAGACTCACATGCTTTTGACATTTTAAGTAAACCAATAGACCTTTTAACAAATTAATTGGCAAGTTACTCGTTTACAGGAAGCTAGCGAGAGTTGCTACGAAACTATACGAAACTCTTGGTCTGTGATTGATGAAGTCGCTACCAGGCCTAACGGCCTCTCATTCCTCAGTCAAAGATTTAAGACTTGCAGGTAGACATCTTGTTTTCTTTGATTGACACAGCACTGGATTAGAAATTTTAAACAAGATGAGTACTAAAAAGAAGTGCTAAACAATATCTAGGGACAACGTAACACGTTGATGTTTATGAGTGTGCCTGCCTATGAAAAGCTTCCGTACACCCGGGATGTGGGTCAAAGAGGATTTCATGCGTGTGCGTGTGGGTGTGCGTCCCTTTGTGGAAATCGAGTGACTTAAACCTCATTATGTTTTATGCGATCCAACTTGTCACAGCCCATTAGACACATCTTTGGAACTGAAGGACTACTTGGATACAATGTACGCTGTAGCAGCCCAGTATAACCACCCACCTACGTATCCGGTCACGGTGGTATGTGGCAGCATTGATGGAGCACCCGATGGAACCGATATTCTTGGCCGAATATTTGCAGGTGTTGTGGCCTACGGTGGCGAAAGGTCATGCTATGAGATGAAAAAATCCAATTCTGCTAGTCAAACCAACTTGGGGTGGAGTTGGCAGGTAAGGAAAATTTAATACTGTCAGATTGGTTCTAGTTGTTATTTTTTATGGCTCAGGTCAAGGGTCTTTAACAAATCAGCCATCCTACTCAAACCTAAAGTAGATTTACTTAGTTCTTCAAACAAGTTCAGAAAGTTGCTTAAACAAATTGAATTAGTAAATTTGAAAACCTAAGTTTGCTTCATGCTCGAGTTCAAGTTGTACGAATCTCGACCTGAGCTTGAACTCCTTCTGACCTAGGCGGCAATTTTCCCGGCTTCTGGGTAGAATCCCCTCTTTTGGTTTCCAGCAATACGAATCCGTTGTCAAATTAGGCAACCGGCAAACCAAAGTCGCAGCTAATTAGTCAAGAAGCGTACACTAGTAGTTGATGGTTCCAGTTGCAACTAACAGTACTTCAAGGAAATGTCCACATTTATGCTGATACCTTAACTTAAGATGTTGCACTGTGGAAAAATGCTTCTCTCCTGTAAGTGAAATGGTAGAATTGTACAATTTTTAACTAACATGAAAATTGTCGTTCATGAACTCAGACTTGTAGCGAGTTGGTGATGCCAATTGGCCGTGGTAGCAATGACACCATGTTCCCATCAGCACCTTTCAGCTTAAACGACTTCACCAATTCCTGCATGAGTAAATACGGCGTCCCTCCTCGACCACGTTGGGTGACGACGTACTATGGAAGCCATGTGTGTTCTCTTGACTCATCTTTATATATGTTTTGTAAGAACATCCCATGAACGTTTATCATGACTGACTTCCATTTACAACGTATAATCTCAATTCTGACATTACATTACAGGACATAAAACTGGTTCTGCAAAGGTTCGCGAGCAACATCATCTTCTCCAACGGCCTCAGAGATCCTTATAGCAGCGGAGGGTAAGTTTCAAAGAATTTGTTCTGATGCATTTTTTAGGACTAAACGTTTGACCATCATCTTTTGATCCCTTTCTACTATCTGTAACAAGGGTTTTGGAGAAGATATCTGACAGTGTGCTGCCCATCTATACGGTCAATGGTGAATGCCTTACTTCATGGAGAAAACAATTAACTGACTAATACATTGTGAGCTCATTTGCAGAGGTAAAAGGACTCATCACTAATACATTGTGAGCCGATTTGCAGGATCCCATTGTTTGGACATACTTACTTCAAGCCAGGGTGATCCACAGTGGTTGGTGATGCAACGACAGGTGGAAATCGAGATCATCCGAGGATGGTTCGCAAAGTATTATGCCGATCTTCATGCACTTCAAATATAGTCAGTTTGATTCCGAAACGTAAAGGAAATAAGTGGACTATTAGGTGGTCTATATGATGATTTAGGTTGTAAATATCTCATTAAGAATTGCGAGAAATTTAGCACTATTGCGATGTATTGGCTAGTCCTGTGACTAGTCTTACGGCTCACTGTCCTTGCTAAGGCTCAATCATAACCTTAGTTACACAGTCCACAATTTTCTTCTTTAGCTATTGCTGGATAATTCCGACGACTTAATTATAATAGCCTGGTTCGAGTCGGCCTTCTAATCCCAACCGCTGACAGCCAATACAATAGCCCATGGTGAGTTTTTTAAAGTCGGCAATGATACCACTACGAGAGACATTGCTTGCACCAACGGTTTGGTACAATGGGTATGTACCATATACCTGGGACAGCCTATTCCGACGGTGACATAGCCTACCCCCACGATCAAACTCCATGAGGCGATTGTGTTGATCATGCCAACAGCATTAAATCAACATGACGAACGTACAATCGTTAAATTATGCTCATCACGAAACAAGTCACTACCGTATAAATTCTTTTTTCTTTTCTTTTCTTTTCGTGGATAAATATCTGGTCGTAAAAACGTGTTGCATCTAGTCCATTTTAAATGACATGTGAGTAATATTAACCAAGTCTTGGAACATTTATATTGCATAATTTTTTTCTTTGTCATATATATATATGTGTGTGTGTGTGCGTGCACGCTCGCGCGTTGTGGAGGTAACAAATAAATTTTTATTCTTTTTTCTTTTTACATATTTATCCGACACGTCATCATATTCGTTTCGGTATAACGTTCCTTTTTCACCCATACTTATTAAAGTTACACATGCATCATGACACTTTATTATAATTTATTAGTAAAAATTTGAAGGTAATATTGACATAATTCTGATAAACTTTATAAGAGTAGATAATCAAGTATGTACCTTTTAAAGCTCTACCTATTCAATATACTAATATATTAAGTCCTCATTTTCACTACTAATACCTTAAAAGTACTTTAAAAAAATCTCACAAAGGCGATACATAAGTTTTTCTAGTGTTGTTTTCCTATTTTAAACCTTTAATTTTGCGATACGGCATCCCCTTTTACTTTTGCAACACGTCATCATGTTTATTTTAGTATCACGTTCTTTTTTCACCCTACTTATTAAAGTCACACATACATAATGACTCTTTAATATAATCTATTATTAAAAATTCACAGGTATTATTGGCATAATTTTAATAAACTGTACAAGAGTAGAAAATCAATTGTGCACTTTTTAAAACTCTACCTATTCAATATACTATCATATTAGATTTTATTTTCACTATTAACGCCTCAAAAGTACTTTAAAAACAAAATAAAATCTCACAAAGGCAACGCATATAAGCCCTTTTTAGTGTTCTTTTTTCTTTTTACCCCCTATAATTTTGTGACACATAATTTTCTTTTACTTATACCACAAGTAATCATGTTTATTTGTTATCAGATTCCTACTTATTAAAGTCACATGTCCATCATGACTCTTTACTATAATTTATTATATAAATTCGCAAGCATCATTTTACTGAACTTTATATACGAGTAAAAAATTAATTCTACATCATCTAAAACTCTACCTATTCAATTTACTAGTATATTAGGTCTTCATTAATTTTCACTACTAACACCTCAAAAGTACTTTAAAAACGAAATAAAGTTTCACAAATGTAAAGCACAAAAATCATGTACTAAATTCAAAGATAAGTAATTCACAAATTAAGATCTTTCGAAATAATTTACAAAGTGATATTACTTAACTTTTAAAAATATTTTACGTTTTTTGTTTATAATTTTGAGTGTTTATTTTGTTATCTTAATATGTTTTGAGGTGTTAATAGTTTGAGTTAAGTCCTAATATGATGATGATACATTGATTAGGTAGAGTTTTAGAAAGTGTAAAATTGAGTTTCTAGTCATGTAAGATCAACTAAAATCATGGCAACAATACCTACGAATTTTTTTATAATAAATCAAAGTAGAGCATCATGAAACATGTTTAATCAATACTGATAAAAGAGGAAAAGGACTCAAAAACAAACATGATGATGTATCGCAAAATTAACCTCAAACTCTAAACTGGGAATCATGTACAAGCAAAAATAATAATAATCAAATCGAACATGTCTTACAAATAAAGATCTTTCTAATCTATTTGTGACAATAATGTACAAAGTGAATATAACTTAATTAAAAGTTTTTAAATACCAACATGGCAATTTACTTAAGAAATTACTTTTAAGTGTGTGACCTCATCTTCTAAATTGGGAATCTCATTACACCAATAAATGTGAGCTATAAAAATCAAAGAATATGACTTAACTCTTAAAAAAAGGAGTTAAAATATAGAAGTCACAGTTTAATTTCACACTAGTTTTTAAGATTAATGAATTAGAAATAAAAAAATATGAATGTTTATGGCTCTACTTACGCGACATGTCACCCATTCTAATTATGTGACACATTATCCTATTTGTTTTTGTTCTTTTTTCATTTTTACCCCAATATAGTAACACTTTAATATGATTTTATTGTTAAAAAGATCCTAGGTCTAATTTACCCAATTTTTTTGTACCTTATAAAACTAGAAAATTAATTCTACACCTTCTAAAATTATACCTAATTGATATACTCGTATATAAAGCCTTAATTTCAGCTTTTAACACTGTAAAGGTAAAATACTAAAATGATCTTCTACTTATTAACTCTTTACTATGATTTATTATTGAAAAATCCATTGGTATAATTGTCCCGATATTTGTGAATCTTATAAAACTAGAAAATCAATTGAACAACTTTTGAAACTTTATGCTAGAGTTATATATATATATATATATATATATATATATATATATATATATATGGGAGTTGATCCGTTGCTAGCGCTAGCACCGTCCGCTACATAATGTAGCGGACGGTAAGTTATCGTCCGCTACATTATGTAGCGGACGAGAAAACAGCGCTAGCAACGTGCCAACGCTAGCAATGGATCACGACCCTATATATATATATATATATATATATATATATATATATATATATATATATATATATATACATGCATACATATACATACACACACACACACACATATTAGGCTTTGATTTTCACCATTAACATCTTGAGAACACTTCATTCAAATTAAATAAGACTATCACAATCATATATGAAACTAAAGATCATATTCATAAATTAAAAGATTTTTTTTATTTCACCAAAGCAATATACAAACCAAAAATGACTTAATTTTTTAATACGTGTCAAAATATCAAAAGAGATGTTTATTTAAGAAATCAATTTTATCTAATTAAGTAGCTAAAACTTTAAAATAAAAATTATATACACCTAACAAATGCAAAGAATATGAATCACGCCTTATTTGACTTAATGTTAAAAAAACACTTTAAAATGCCGAAGAAATTTACTTTCACAAATTAATTATTAGTTAGATTACCTCAACCTCTCAAGCTGAAATCATATACTCCTTTTAAATGTAAAAAAAAAATGAATATAAGTATAAAGTCATAAGCATTGTGCGCAATTAATAAAATAACCGATAAGATGTAATTAGATTATTCGCCCTTTCAAAAAACTCTAACCAAGCACTCATATAAAAACGTGAGAGACAAAATTATATATTAAAATAAATGTTGTATCTCACAAGTTGGAGATTTTATTATACTATACTTAATTAATAAACTAAATTATTTGTATTTAATTTTGACTTTTATCACCTAAAGTACTCAACAAGTTAAGAACCAAAAATCTAAAGATCAAAAGCTATAGTAAAGATAAAAATTTCTCTACTTTTGGTTGAAACAAATGTTGATGTAACATCCCGAAATTTTCCTGAACGTTAACGCTCAATCCATCAATCACTTAATCATAGAATCCTCAAACTCAAACAAAATAAATACTACCAATCTGTCAATGCAACTAATCCATCAATTAATATATTATTCCGAGTACACAATCATGATCAATAAACTAAATTTAAACCTAATAATGAACTACAGAGGTTCACCCACGCAGGGGTTCTAAAGAGAAACACTACTTAAGTTCACTAGCTTGCTTGCCTCTAGTCCAATATCAAGTAGTCTAACGCTGGTTACTACCTGTAGAAAAGAAGTCAAAGGGGAGTGAGCTTTTGAGAGTTCAGTAAGGTCGCTCAAACGAAGAAACTACGAAACAATTTACAAATACAAAACGATGTTGGTTTTGTTCAAAGAAACAATTCGATGATAAATTCCAGAATTTTCACAACAATCGCAACTAATTCAATCAGATATTAATATGACTTTCAGATACGATGCAAACAATCATAAACACTATTGAACATGAGTTGCAAAGCCACACAAGCAATGCAGGGTAATCACTTAGCAAAGCTCATTGCAAACAACGTTAAATCTTCGTATAAAAGTCGCTAAAATCGTTAAACAGAAATATCGATGCTAGCCAAAATTTCTGTCGCTAAGTAAAAGTATTTTTGCCGCTAAAATTTTTAAACAAATCAAAAAAATATCGGGGTGTTACAATTGAAGCTTACTGGGAGTTAATATGATTACTAACACTAAACAAAGTTTAAATATGAAAAATATTGGTAATTGTTAAAATAAATGTTATAACTCATAATTTCGGATGTAAAATTGGTTTATACACTCAATCAATAAATGAAATTATTAGAACTTAGGCATTACTATAATCATCAGAATATACTATAAAACTAGAACTCAATCAACAATTTACAAAGAAAAAAGATAAAGTAAGTGAACATATAAAAGTATTTGTCAACCCTACGCTATTGCTGCCTGTGGCGCACCGCCTCGAAAAAAATCTGCAAAAGGAGATTTTAAATGGATTCACCATCTTTTTTAATTAAAGAAAAGTAAGAAAAACCTAGGAATGACTCTAAAGTGTCCAAAAAGAACAAGTAATCTGTCGAAACCAAGAGAAGGGTCTGGGGACTAAGTTACGCGAAGGGACGGTGTTAGGTACCAGCCACGCTCTTTTTGGTCTTTTCGTCATTTCTTATAATTATTGGCCTTAAAAACATGTAGTATGTAAAATATAGTAGGACTCACCCTAAGTTAATTTTGTAGATTTTGGCTTGAACTCAAGAGTAGAGGTTGAGTGGCTTACGTATTCAGTCGGACTAACCAGAATAAAAGTCATCGTAGTTCTACAGTAGTTCTACGGGGAGTAATTTACATTTCAAGACTTAGTCTTAGACAAGACTCTCTTTTGTTGTTTTTGAAATATAATACGACTATGGGGAAGGAATGACAATCTATATGATTTATATCCTAAACAAAGCTAGTAGAGATTACCTCGCATCGTATCTTGTCAAGACGACTCGGGGATATTCTCTATGGAATCTATGATGCAAAGAGTAAAAAGACGTCTTATGAGTGGTTTAAGTAGCTAGACGTACTTCTCAAGAGAGATAGTATGTCACCTTATGAAGAAATAGCAAGCAACCTCTTAAAAGAATCAACCCTTGGACTGACTGAAATCAACCTCTCACCCCTTAAAATAAAGGTCAAGACCCCTTTTTTTTTGTGCTCAGGGTCGCAGAATGTGATAAGACTGGCGCCAACCTGCATAGTTGGAGGTAAGTCAAAATAAGTGATAAAAATCGCAGGTTGACTTTTCAAAAGTCAATTAATCGGCTGGTACAACCCATTAATTAAAAATATTTTTTCCTAAATTTCAAGGCATTATCGGCCCTATTTTCAGTTTGATTCGGGATAAGTCATTTCCTAACAAAAAAAATGAATTAATATGATCTTATATCAAGGATAAATCATAGATTTTTTCCCAAGTCATTTACAAAAAGTACATCAATTAGAATAATCTAAAGTTTGGATTGGACTTGACCAAAATGGATTGGACAGACGTACTAGACTTAGACTAGACATGTATGGACCAGACTTGGACAATTAAATTTGATTGGAGTGAACTAGTTAAATAAAGCTGGACTCGATTAATTTAGAAAATCATATTGCTAAACTCATGCTCAATAATACATTCCAATTAATAATGAAACCATTATTAATTAATTAAAATATTTACAAAAATAGGGTGTCTACGAAGCTCTTCGAGGATGGAGCGTGCTCGTAGGCGAACATCACCGAAAACAAAGGACAACATATTTTTGTAGTAAAAAACACGAAAAAAGACCACAAGACTCGTAAAGATATGAGGTCGGACTAGCAAAGGCTTTCTAAGTATCCTTCCAGGGGGAATCAGACCAACGTAGTTCGATGCAATACAAAGATTGTTCAAAATTGGAGCCAACAGTAACAATGGTTGGTCGTCGAATAATATTGCATAGAAAATGGATGATAGACAAAACTTATGTAGAGATGCCAGAGCCCCCAAATCAATTTGAAAAGGTTGTCTAGACATGCAAAAGATATAGCATATTCGTTCGTTACCAGAGCCCTCGAATCAATTCGAAAGGGTCGTCAAACGACATGTTGCAAAAATTAATTGTCTGTTATTCGATCCATCAAATCGATTTGAAAGTCAACAGACAAAAAGTTACTTTTAGATAGCGTAGCCTCCAAATCAATTTGAAGGGCCGTCTAGATATGTAAGAGAGTCTTGTATGTTGCAGAGCCCCCAAATCGATTTGAAAGGGTCGACATACAAGATGAAAATAATTTTGAACATTACGGGAGCCCCCAAATCGATTTGAAAGGGTCGACAAACAAAGTAAAATTTGAACTAAGAGCCACTGCATAAAAATGCTGTAAAGCGGTTTGTCTTTGATTGCGAAGAAATCAATTCACTAGATATGAATATATTGTTGTGACTGGCAACAAGCGTAAAATCTTGCATTGGCCTTACACCATACAAGAACCGAGGAACATAACATTGGATTTGAAGAAATAGAGGTTGCGAACCAACCTAGTGAAAGGATGTCAGACTTGCCCAACTTGGGCATGCAACCACTAAAATGCCGGATACTAAAACCTTCGGGTGAATGAACATGCATCATGGGGAATTCACAGGGAGGCAAGCACACATTTATATTGATGGTACAGAGATATACATGGACACAAGCATATAGTTTTTATGAAGAATTTTTTTTGGTGAAAAAAGAGGTTCGAAAATCGGCCCGTCAGAACCGAGATAAATTTTGAACATTTAAAATTTTGGATCAAAAACCGGCTGGTTGGTAAGTGACTTTGGAATTTTTGAAAATTAAAGATTTGATAATCGGCTGATTGGTCAATCGCATTGACCAACTTAAATGACAAAATTAGCCGGTTTGGCCGCCCAGTTTGTGTGTGAATGTAAGGTCTTCGCAAACACTTCTATTCAATTCCACCCTAATCTTCTTGAGATTTCCTCTCTCTAGGAGTCCTAGGTCGTGCAACCTTGACATAGTCACACTTTACCCTATAAATAGAACTAATCATTTCTCAATTTCATAAAATCATGGATGAATATGTGCAAACACGCAATGGTGATGAAGGGGACCGCAAATCTTAAAGATCACCCAACTTTACCCGAAAAATAATGCCAATGATCGATCTCTGTTCAACCTAAAGCAAGAAACTAATCTTAGCATGCTTTACTTGGTGGAAGAGGTATATTTTACTCAAATATTTCCTTTCTACACACACTATTTCACATTACTTCACATGTACACCATGCCCATGCATGGTAGGTCCCGCATATTTGGTTTTTCATGTAATTCCCTTGTGAACCAGACAGTTCCTTAAATTTACTTTCCTATTTTCTGAATTTGCAGTCCCTTCCCACCAACATGCGATCTAGGGGCTCCGCTGATCAGAATAGAATAGTCGTTACCGGCTTTCACCCCTTCTTGGATAGGTTGCATGTTTTGACTTGGAATAAGTAACACCTCTTGTATCTTGCCAAGTGTTGGTGGGTGTGATGGTGGTTGTGGTGGCTTATGACAATGGCCAAATTTTATAAAAAATCGTGAAGCTCGTGGGGGGTGGAAATTGTGGAGACAGTGGGTGGTGGAGAACATTTGCAGCAGGTTTGGCTATTTATGACGGCCATCAATGGAATTTTGGTGGTTTACAGCCACCGATGATGGAAGATGGGTGGTCTACGGTAGCTTGTGACGGTGGAAACTGTGGCGTTTGTCTGTTTTGTTGGCAGTCTACTGTTGTAGTAGGAAGATGGGTGTTGGTGGGCGTGATGTTGAGCGGTGCAAGAAGGTTGGGACAATGATTGGTGACGGTAGCTGGCGCATGATGGTTGGGCGGTGGGTGGCTAAGGCCTGTGATAAAGAGACGGGGAAGAGAGAATAGGAGAGAGAAATAGAGAAAAAAATGACTATATTTAACCTGTAACGACCCGGTCCACGGCCCCACCACAGGGCATTGCCTCCTTCAAAAGGGCTAGCCAAGTAGGTACTTATGAGTTCATTGACAAGGTCTTATAAATGTCATTTCATACTATTCCACATCCGATGTGGGATATTACAATCTTCCCTCCTTATACCTTGGCGTCCTCGCTAAGGCTCAATCACACATAGCCCAGAATCTTCCTCTCTAGCCAATGTGGGATATACCGGACTCACCCTTCGTTGCCCCATCCATCCTCTTGATGTGGGATATACTTGGGCTTGCCTTCGTTTTCCCAACCATCGACAACCCGACTGGATAGCCCAGCCTGAGTTTTCGAGAGTCAGTTCTGATACCATCTGTAACGACCCGATCCACGGCCCCACATAGGGCATTGCCTCCCTCAAAAGGGCTAGCCAAGTAGGTACTTATGAGCTCCTTGGCAAGGTATTATAAGGGTGGCAATGCCCTGTGGTGGGGCCATGGACCGGGTCGTTACAGATGGTATCAGAGCCGACTCTCAAAAACTCGGGCTGGGCTATCCAGTTGGGTTGCTGATGGTTGGGGAATCGAAGGCAAGCCCGGGTATATCTCACATCAAGAGGATGGTTGGGGCAACGAAGGGTGAGTCCGATATATCCCACATTGGCTAGAGAGGAAGATTCTGGGCTATGTGTGATTGAGCCTTAGTGAGGACGCTAAGGTATAAGGAGGGGAGATTGTAATATCCCACATCGGATGTGGAATAGTATGAAATGACCCTTATATGACCTTGCCAAGGAACTCATAAGTACCTACTTGGCTAGTCCTTTTGAGGGAGGCAATGCCCTGTGGTGGGGCCGTGGACCGGGTCGTTACATAACCTCATTTTTTAATGAAACTACGTAGTTTTTGCCACTAATCTCACGCAACTTATGTGAGGCTGTGAGAAAAAATATCTATTTCACATTCTCATGATGTATTGTTTACTTTGAATATATTTAATTTGTTTGAAAATAATCCGCGGAGAAAATGTAAACTGTATTTTGAGGAATAATTTATTTTGAAAACTTGAGAAGAGGAAAAGAAAAGAAAATTACCTAATCATCTAGATGATCTTGAATGCTGGAATTGTTGCGTTGCCTATTGTCCAGTGGTTTATCTTGCTTCTGATATTTTGCATCAAGATAATCTTTCCAACATATACATAACTTGAGTTACTCGGGGTTAAGATGACTCCTCCTGTCATCCAACACCATCCTGCTCGTTGAAAATGTCGACTCTGAAAAACTATGAAGGTTTGTACCGATAGTAGATCCCGGATAATTTGAGATAAAGTTTTATAAATTTGGAATTTTGTTTTCAAGGAGTTAACAATTCAAAATTCATTTGCTCATCCATTGGTAGTGAAGAATAATGATCAGTATTTGCATATAAATCAATTTAATTGAAAGAGGAAAATAAGACAAACCTGTAGAACTAGAAGTACCTCCCCTGTTGTTTGTTTTGCCACTAGATGTTGAAGGCCCTCAAGATATGACCTATAATATATTTGATCGCTGGAAATATAGCTTGCCCGCCAATATTAGTGAAATTTTGATATGAGTTATAAAAATCTTCAAATAACTTACTCGCTTTCTTTATAAGCTTGGTTGTGACGGCTTCTGTGTAACACATTTGTTTAGATATTACTACTATTGAGATATACGTGCCATGCAATTTTAATTTAGAATCCAAACAAGTGGCAACAACAAAACAAGTGGCGACAGCAAAACAAGAGGCACTTCCATCCAATATTTATGAAAGTTAATATCCATCTATTCAATTACACCTTGAAAGGATCCAATATATCTCCATTTTTCTAAAATATTAGCAACTTTTAAATTTTCTACTATAGCGTTAGAGGATGTAGAATAGTACGTACGAGACAATAAAATGGTAGACGTGTAAAATACCTTCAAAAATTCAACAAAGTGTACAGCCATCTGCCATTCGTCGTGACTTGGCAAGCCCGGTGGAAACATGGTTAGTAGGTAGTGAACATACACTTCTTTCTTTAGCATAACATGTAAAAGCATTTTATGTGTGGAGTTCTACCTATGCAAGAAGTCTGTAAGCGGTCTCCTATGAGACAAACTATATTGAATGCACAAAACTTTAAGTTATTGTATTCTCGGACCTGAACAATTAATATACGTTGCCATACCTCTCATTTTATGAAGAATATCTCTTGCAGCAGCTAAACCATCTTAAACAATTAAATTAATTATATTGCAAACACATGAAACATGAAATAATTTACCATCGAGTATAGGTCTAATGTTCGTCTTTAAGACTTCTATAGTAGCTATATTATTCGAAGCATTATCAAAATTAATACTCATAATCTTGTCCTTTATTTTAAACATGTTACATACTTGGACTATAATATTAGTAATGTTAATAGCATCATGCAGATAGGGAAAGAGTTCAAACCTGATGATTTTCTTATTGATAAGCCAATCATAATCAATCCAATGGGCCCTCAGCAAGCATAATTAACTGGAGAAAAGGAAAATTCCAAACATCAGAAGTAAGACTAACTCTATAATCAAATTTATCAAAATAATCTATCAAGCATCCTTTAATAACATTATAATGTCTAAGTGCATCGGACCTAGATGTGTTTCTATGAACCTTTTTATACAAAGGTTCCACACAATTAAGTTTTCATATATCAAGAGAACTTATCATTATTAGCAAAATTAAAAGCTTATTCATCTTGAACAATAAATTCGACAAGGCTATCTCTTTGGTCTTGTTAATTATAAATAAATAATTTTAATCAAAAGACAACTGTGTTTGAGTAGAATCGACATGGCCGTGATTAGGTGCACATGTCGGGTAATGCTTATTAAGATGTCCATTAACACTACCACACAAAAATAATTTTTCACAATACTTACAATGAGCTTTTGAAACGCTTTCAACTGTAATATTGTCAAAACGATTCCAACATTGAGCTTCCTTCTTTTTCTTTTCCCTTTTGGGCATCTGGCAGGGTATAAGCATGATTGCCTAGTCATTCATCATGATGACCATTCATCGGGATAAAATTTTGGCTTGGAGTACTAGTGTCGCCAATCGAGCTACCCCTTGACTAAAATGCTTGGTACCTTGTGAAGGTGTATATTCAAAATCAAGAATGTTTTGGTTAAACTGAAAGTTATTTTTGGTATCTACACCCATTAATGGTGGATCTTGAAATTCTGGTGCTTATGGTGCTTGCAGTGGTGCAAAACATTTTTGGCTATGTGATCTACATAATCTTGACATATTTGATGCTAAAATTGTTTGACAATAATGAAAAATAAAACTGGTAAGAGTAATTAAATGAAAAAGAATAATAGTATTCAATAATTAAATAATACTTATAATTGAAAATTGGAGAGTTTGGGTACTAATAAATAAAAATGATAGGAAAGCTTGTAGAATTTAGATAACAGAGAATGAGAAGATTGGTGTGAAAAATAAGAAGAAGAGGGAGCGATTTTATAGATTTTTCAAAGTTCACAAAGACCAAAATATCCATAAAAACTAGCCGTTTATAATTGTTGAGGACGGTAAAAACGTAAAAGTGCGTAAAAGAGTTGTTGGATAAAAATACCCCCCTAACTGGATCAGGATCCCCTACTGTAACCATGGGTTACAGCAGGGGTGCTGTCCCCATTGTTGTGAGAGGGGGAAGAGAGAGAGGGTAACCATGGTTTGCATCCCCCTCTCTCTCTCTCTCTCTCTCTACCCCCTCTCACAACAATGGGGACATCACCCCTGCTGTAACCCATGGTTACAGCAAGGGATCCTAATCCCCCCAAACTAGCCGTTATATAGCCATTTTTGTAGGAGGGGGGTGGGAAGGGGGGAGGGGGGAATAAATGTGGAATTTTGAAACTTCTAGTCATTTGAGGGAATCTGACATTTTTTTTTATTTATTTTTTTTAATATATGGGCCGGGCTAGATTCAAACCAGATTCGAGGCCAGACTCGGGCTTTTTAGGGCTGGGCCATTTTCGGGCTTTGGATCTGGCCTAATTCGGGCTTTTTTAGGGCCAGGCTGGGCCATTGTTCCAAAATAATTCGGCCTGGCCCTTGCCTTATGGACTAGGGCCATCGTTCAACCCTTTTGACATCTCTACTCTTATTTGTTTTTATATCCCCAGCGGAGTCACTAGTGTGGCGAAACGCCTTGAAATAAATCCCCTCGAGGATTTTAATTTGGAGTCTCCATCTTATTTAATTAAAAAAATAAGAAAAACCTAAAAATTACTAGTCAATGGATACCAAGAGAATGGTTCGTGGACTACATTATGCAACGGAAGGTATTAGGCAGCCATCTTGCCCTTTTGGTCTCTATTTCATTTTTAATGGAATTTGGCCTTAGGAACACATAGCATGCAAAATATGATAAAACTAACCTTAAGTTATTTTTTGTGTGTTTGGTTTGAACTCGACGTCGGGGTCAAATTACCTACGTATTCGATCGGACTAATGGGAATCAAAACCGCCATAGTTCAACTCTAGTCTTACGGGGAGTAATCTACATTTCAAACTTAGACTTTAAACAAAGAAATGTAAAAGACTTTTTTTTGTCGTTTTAAATGAAATATGATCACAGGGAAGGGAGACAATCTATATGATTTTCTAATCTAGAAAAGTTATTGAAGATTACCTCTCAAAGTAGCTTGTCTTGAAGAGTCGAGGATATTCTCCATATGATCCACGATACAAGGAATACAAAAGACGTTTGAAAGTGAATTGGAATGGCTTGGATCCTCAAGAGAGCAAGAATATCACTTCACAGAGAAATGATATGCAAGCTCTAAAGAGAAATGGAGGTCAAGGCCCCTTTTTTTTTTATAGTTCTCAGGGTCGTAGAATCTGATAAGACTGGCTATGCTTATCTGCAAGGCTTGAGATACGTAAGAATAAATGATAAAATCAAAGATTGATAAAAATCAATTAACTGGTCGAGTAGTCAAAAACCGACCAATTCCTCTCATAAATTAAAAATGATATTTTGAATTTCGAGGCATTCTAATTCTGATTTTGGTAATTATCTCTGAAATTGTAAATAGATGTACCAGAATTAGGATAATTCACATCCTAACAAAAAAATAAATTGATTTGATCTTTACGTCAAGACTGAACCAATGCAATTGGACTTGACATGCAATTGGACTAGATTGTTGCACTGGACATGCAACTGGACTGGACCTTTGCAATTGAACTAGACTCGACTATATTAATTAATTAGGTCACATTATTATGCTTAATTAAATAATACACTTTAATTAACAAATAAAGCTCATTATTTGTTTAATTATAAATTCTTATAGAAATTGGCGGTGTCCACACATATTACACATATTACTATTCGTGTCCAACTGGCTCTTTATCTTTATTTTAACACCAACTTCTATTTGTTATGAAGAGAACTGAATCCTTTTATCAAAAAACTATTTCAATGAATTTAAGATAAATATTGAATGATTAGAAAATTTCCTTTTCTTCTTATCTAAGCAACATACAGATCGAGTGTGACTTAATTCGTAAAAATATGAAAATAGTTGTTTACGTAAAACATTATTTTGATTAATAAATTTTAAACTCTAAAATGAAAAACAAAAAATGTTGCAATAAATGTAAAGAAAAGATAGTAAAGCACAAATGACTTAAACATTGAAAGTACCAAAACACCAGTTTACTTTCATAAATAACCTTAAATTGTAACACGGCGTCATATTCTCCCTCAATGAAAAGAAAAATCAATTGTAAGTATAAGTTATAAGCATTTTTCCTGATCAATAAAATAAGTTATAAGCAGTTATAAGTTACTTATAACTTATTTTATTGATCAGGAAAAATGCTTATAACTTATACTTACAATTGATATAAATTAATATAGCAATTACCTTTTCTCTATTGTCCTATGTCTAGAATATTCTAGAGTTCTCATAACTTATATATGATTCTCTTTTCTGTTTCTATTAAGATAGTTTTCTCTTGCCTATATAAAGGCCTCTTTATACTCATTTATAATGCCCTTTAATATAATTATCTTTCCCTTCACCTTTTCTATCGATTGATGGCTTTATTAGCTTAGTTAGATAACAACTAATGTGTTAATGGTTTCATAAAGCGCAATGATGCTTTAATATGCTCAATTCTTGTACATAAATTTTGTGGTTGCAACTAAGAGATAAAAGATGAAGAATTACGTTTGCACTGTATCCACCTTTTACCATATACATTCCACCTCCTCAACTAAATTTCTTCTAGTGGCAATTTCTAATTTTTAGTGACAAAAGTTAAGCGTGGACAAAAAGAAGTGTAGAACCGAAATCATTTTCGAAGTAAACGATATGTAACTATTCAAATTTGCAAGGTAAAAATGTAAGCTTAATCACAAAAGGTACCAATTGATAAAAATTTGTTTTGACTTCTTTGGATTTCAAAAATAAAAGAGGGAATATATAATACATAATACTAACTGTCAGGCATTTGTGTTATGGGTCTGTGTGTTGTAAGGCAAACCTATACAAAACGACTAAAAGATGGGCCCAAAAGGCACCACTTATCTTAACAAAAGAATACATGAATCTGATGGTGAATGGGAGGCCATTTATAACGGATTTGGAAACCTTGATTTTTTTATTTTTTATTTTTTTGATAGAAAGACAGAATAGCATAGATAGCATAAAAGTTTTTCAGCCATAAGGTGATTACAAGCCAAGGTTACACACGAGACTGCACCAAGTGAATATTACAAGAGTTTAAGACAAAGCAAAACACAAAAAGCAAAAAAATATACACAAAAATATGCGCATGAAATAAAGGATTTAAAGATTTTGTTGCGGAAAAAAGTCATGGACCCAGTCGTAAAAGACTTCAATGCGTGCATGGCAGACAAAAGCAGCAAATGATCTTGATTCATTAAGTTGAGGCGGCGTGGCTTTGTCGAAACTAAACTGGTGGAAGCCTGATAATAAGTAACAAAAGTCGTACATAATAGGAGCAATGGTGTCAGGGATGTCCGCCACGTCCGAGAGCTGATCAAGCAAAAAATTGGAATTTATTACTAAGTTAATGTGCAATAACTTATTCTTTTTAACCCAGTAAAAAGCTGTTAGTAATCATTTGGAAAAGGCAGTCAACGAATCAGATGCAAGAAAAGATATTGCCGCTGAGCCACATCGTAAACCATTAGTAGTCTAGCAGGCTGGTAGCTTAGACCTAAGCCTGATTTAAGTGTACCCTTGTTGAAGCAGATATCAATGACCATTTCGATAGGTCTTACATCACGTAGTCGCATCGGGTGAGATTAGAGCACAACGAGTCCGAGATAGCAAATGTTGATGGTGTGTCATTATTGGTAAAAGACTTGGGGAGCTCCTTTTTAGCGAAAGCTTCACCGATATTCTGTGTGATAGTTGTAATACTATCAATAACAATGGAAGGCTAGAAAGGAATTTGTCTGAAGATGAGATTATTCTATGGATCCATATCCACAAGATTGTTGAAACAATGTGAATGGTTTTAACCAATAAAGATTTCTGGCCTGATTGATTTTGGTGACCAATAAAGATCCATATGCACCTTGATTTGGTAGACCGCTTCAATTGCATGAAAGTTTGATGACTCTATTGGGGCAGTTGGATAACAATCAAGGCATTGATTGCTACACTAAAGTAAAAGATGCTTAATTGTGCTCAATTATTGTCCATATACTTTGTCGGAGCAATCTTCCTCTAAGAAATAAAAGATGGAGAATTGTGTTTGCACTTCATCCACCCTTTACCATGTTGTTGGCAGCAAAATTTTGAAAAAGAAATAATATTGAATTGACAAGCAAATCCAAAATTTTTGTTGGGAGCATTTGTTAATAGACACCTAAATATTCAGGTTTTTTAAAGTGGGTCCATGTGTTTAGAAGTTCACTAATATTGTAATTGAGTTAGAAAATTTGAGATAAAATAAAAGACTTCAGAGATATTTCAAAAAAGAAAAAAGTCAAACGGATAAATACTCTTGGGATATGATAAAGTTTAAGAACTATCACATGTGTTAACATGTGATAATTTCCATGGAGTAGTGCATAAGCGTTAGAACTCTAGGATTTCATTATAAATAGAGGAGTCATTTGGAAGGAGAAAAAGTAGGCCTCTCAGCAGAGGGAGAAGCCAAAAAAGAAAAAACAAAGAGAGAGACTGCTTCTTCGGCAGAAAGGAAAGAGGAAGAGAAAGAGAAAGAGAAAAAAGAAAGAGAGAAAGGGAAGAAATCACTCTTAAAAAAAAATGGGGTCAAGGTGAATCAACTCATTTCTACATCATGTGAATTTCAAGTCTATTTCATGAGATATTAAGATTTGTGTAGAAATGAAAGTTTTCATATATCTTGATATGTTATTCCTGTATTGTGTTTCTTTAATTGTAGACTGTCGTAGACATAATTAACGATTGACTCTTTAGGCAATCGGGAATTTGAATCAACTATACAAAATAATAAACAGCGTTATGTAGATATGACGGAATTTAGTGGCACAACTTTTTTACGCTGATCAATAGTGCAAAAAATGTATCATCAAATTTTGGCACACCCAATGGGACATGTTCCTTCTCCCATCTTTAGAAACACAATATATATATATATATATATATATATATATATATATATATATATATATATATATATATAGGGAGCTGATCCGTTGATAGTGCTAGCAACTTGGGTTAAGTTTCTAGCGCGATCCGGCTGTCCACGCTCGATCTGTGGACGGTCCAGATCTTTTTTTTGCTTTTTTTTTTAAGTCTGTCCACCACATTATATAGCGGACAATTTTTTGACGAAAATACCCCTTGCCCGTTCAATTCATTGTGGACTTTACTTTGTCTGCTACATAATGTAGCGGACATATAATATAAAGAAGAGCAGACTCTTTTCACTTTTAGATATGGGTAAGACTTCCTTCTCTCTCTCTCTCTCTCTCTCTCTCTCTCTCTCTCTCTCCGACAGCAGCTATGTAAGATGGCGGTGGCAGCTAAGCAATGTTTTTCTTGCTCCAACCTTCCAAAAGGGTTCCCTGTTCTTTGTCCGGTTTTGTGGCTACGGGCCTAGCAAAAGAAAATTTGGGTCACCGATCATGCCACTGTGTTCCTCCTCTGCCGTCGCTGTGCCCATCAGCTCTGCACTGGCCTGGCTGTGCCTGTCTGCGCCTCTGGTGGCTCCAGGGAAGTCCACATAGAACAGGGGATGAAAACTCTTCCTTCTTTTTCTATCTTGCCGCTTCAAATAGTTTTGGTGTGCTTTGATTTGGTTGTCATGGGTTTGAGAAATTAGGTTTTTTTTTTATCATTTTGTTTTTGATATAGGGTGATAGAAATGGAGGTTGAAGACCCTAGAACAAAATGGCAATCTGTTGCCAGCAAGTTTCATGAATGGTTCCAGCCTCCATGTGGATGTACTAGTTGGATGTGCTCATTTTGGAGTCTTTTTTACCAATGGAAATCTATTGCCAACAAACTTCATGAAGATTTTTTCATCAAGATCAACGTAAGAAGAGAGAGGAAGAGAAAAAGTTAGAATGTGAGAATGGAGAGAAAAAGAGAAGACTAGTCCGCTACATAATGTAGCGGACACATTAATGACACAGAAAATGTCATACCTCGTTAAGCAGCTCGAGGGTACTTTTGTCAAAAAATTATCTGCTACATAATGTAGCAAACGTACTTAAAAAATGCAAAAAAAAAAACTGGACAGTCCACATATTGCGCGTGGACTGCTGGGCAGCGCTAGCAACTTAACCCAAGTTCCTAGCGCTATCAATGGATCAACTCATATATATATAGAGAGCCGATCCCTGTCTACCGGTGGAGAAATTATTATTTATCCACCATAAATCTAGCCGTCCACGTGTACTTGTGGATGGCTCAGATGTGTTTTCTTTTTCTTGAAAAAATTGCAACCGCTGCTCTTTCATGCGATTGCAAAATTTGACAAAAATGCCCTGCGAACCCCAACTGCTAGTCTTTCTTGCGGTTGGGGGCCCACGAGTAATTGAGAGCACACCCAACCGCAACAAAGTGTAGCAGTTGGTCATCACCTACAAAACCCCCCAACCGCTACACTTTGTTGCGGTTGGTCATGATTGCAATAAAACCCCCCAACCGCCATATTTAGTGGCAGTTGGCATCATGCATTTTTTTTTCCTTTGCCTTGTCCTGTTTTGCCTTGTCCTGTCGTGTGATGTCCTTTTTCCCCCCGTGATGTCCTTTTTCCAAAACTGCCATGTCAATGCAGCTCATAGCTCGGTCGGACAGTCCTTTGCAATTTTTTCTTTTACAGCCTTTGACTATACTCATCTCACTGCTCACTCACGGATCTATTTTTTCTGTCTTCTTTCTTCTCTCTCCCTTACTTTTCTCTCTTTATAATCCGTTCTCCCCAACTCTTTCTCTACAGATCCCTTTCTTCCACTCTCCATCATCTTTACCAACTCTCTTCATACTCCATATCTCACCTACATAATCTCCACGACAATACAAACAAAAAAATTTTACGCTAGAAAATCGGTGGATAACAGCTAGAAGATTAGTGGATTTTTCTTTAAATATATCAAGTTAAAACAAGTAAGTATTTTGAATTTTCTTATAATTTAATGTTAATTTAAAATTGTTTATACCATAATTGTTCTTACCAATGGAATGTTTAAATTGTGTTATGCTTAAATTGTTCTTACCATGGTCTCAAATTTGTGTTTTTTGAGAGTTTTAAATTAGGGATTGAACTAGCGTTTATTAGCGAATATTCATTCGAAGTCCAAAAATAGTCGTTGTATATCAAATCAAAGAGAACGAAAATACAAATTAAACGAAACAAAAATCAGATCAATCGGAGAACGGATGAGCGGTTTTTTAGGACGTCAAAATTAGGTTTATACAAATCGGGGTATTACATTTCTGGATTCCAAAATAGCGGTTTTTTAGGGAGTCAAAACTAGGATTTTTAATTATTTTCAAAATTCAATTTTATTAGGGCTTCGAAATTGGCGGTTTATTTGGGCTTCGAAATTAGGATTTTAGGATTACGTGTTCTCATTTAGTTTGGGAATGTAAATATTATGGACGCTAATTTGGTTTATGATTATATTTTGTTCTTACTTTGAGCAAAACGTCTGCATCCATAGCGAAGATGGCTAGGCAGTATTTTTCAGGAATTCCAAGGGAAGCTCTTACAACAAACGACATCAAACTTAAATGGCTGAGAGAGCAGTACGGCGTGCTACCGGATGAATACACTCCTCACGATTTGGTGACGTATATGAAGGCATTCCTTCTGTATATTATTGGATCTATATTACTTCCGACGCATTCGAAAAACACGGTGCATCCAAAGTATATGGTGTTCTTGGAGGACCTTGAGGAGGTATACTCGTATTCGTGGGGTTCAGCTCTCTTTGCACACCTATATCGAGCACTGCACAAAGTTACGAGAAAGGGTGCCAAGTCCATTGTCGCCTGCCTCACTCTATTACAGGTTTGAGCATTTTTTTCTTGGTTGATGTGTCAATATATTCGTGATTAATTACTAATTCCATAAAATGTTTGCATTCACAGGTTTGGTCTTACGAGAGGCTACCCACGGGTCGTCCACAGCCGCGGGACGATTCTTATGAGACGTGGCCTAGGGTGTGGGCTTGGGGGCCTACGCCCAATCGGAGGAGACGAATAGACCCTCACCACCATCTAAAGTTCTATCGAGGGGAACTAGAGATACTGGATGCATCATAGGTGACGTGGCAACCATATTGCAAGGTGATGCATCGGTTGGATGAGTGGTATTGGTAACTTCTGCTGGAGTACGT
Source organism: Escallonia herrerae (assembly GCA_033070095.1). Taxonomy (NCBI): domain Eukaryota; kingdom Viridiplantae; phylum Streptophyta; class Magnoliopsida; order Escalloniales; family Escalloniaceae; genus Escallonia; species Escallonia herrerae. Next base: position 1,408,588 of record JAVXUP010000004.1, on the reverse strand, counting down.
GCTGGCAGGTTTGGTTCGGGTATCGCTTATTCACTTCGAAGTATGTGAGTTTCAGATGCCCGATTGAGCTATGAGGTAAGTTGGCTGTCTACAAGGGAAACCAAAACCCGCTGTAGACATGCGGCTATACAGGAAGGGTCGAGGGCTGAAGTTCGAGGTGCCTGATGCCTTGAATTTGTTGAGGGACTAGGTGCAACAGTGGAAAACCTGGCAGAAAACATATGATAGCCTTGTATCGCTAAAGCAATACGGCATCAGTATTGAGGACTGCTTGCAATGGTTTCTCAAGGCGATGCGCACGAGGGTGAATCGCCCTTCCTAGGCCAAAAAGACATCGTATGCGCCACGTGAGTTCATCGATCAGTTCTAGGCAATGAACATTGTAAGTCATTTAATTCTAATTCTATTTATACTTGTGCACCTTATTGACTGATCGTGAAATGATTAGCCATATTTTCCATGCATATTTTTTAGGTTGACATGGGCAGTGAGGTGTTCAAGCAGCTAGAGGGATTTGACTGGTTTGTCGCGCATGCTCCTGGGAGTCTCAGGATGTCCATCGAGAGGTACAAGACTGAAGTTCACAACTTCAGTAATGCGTACATGGGTTACCAAGGAGAGTCATCTAGTCGCTTGCCTCCTGACGCGTACGACTCTCAGCCTTAGAGTCAAGTGACCCAAGTAACTCCCCAGGGGCGCCCAAGCATACAGTATGATAAAGGACAATCGACGAAGCCATTGAGTCTGGCCAAACGGGATTGGATCGACGAGCACTATTTTGGGCCTGAGCCAATCGCTACAGCAAACTTTCCTATTTTGAGATTCCTAGGTTACTCTGATCTAAGAGCGTTGGCGTCGAAAACAAATATTTTGAATTGGGTCCTGGACGCTTATATAGATCTGATATGTGTTAGAGAGCTCTGAAGCTTAACATGTATGCCTCTTTTGTTATCCCCATCATGTTGAACAACATGAAGGAGTTCATAGAATGGAGGAGGAGGCAAGGGACGAGGAAGGGTGAATGGCAACCATTTGCAAACGTGCTTTCAAATTTGAGCCAGACTATCAATGTCACGTGTCTGAGGCAAACCTAATCATGCTACCTGCTCTTCATGCAAACCAATTCTTCCTATTAGTTCTCTTTCCAGAGAATAAAGTCGTCCCCATATACGATAGCCTAAGGGAGGACGGACCTGGTCGGCAGCTGGCGCAGATGTACTCCACGTACATTAATGCGGTGGTTAGTTTTTATTTCTTAACCTTCGCTCATAGGCTTGTTACATAGGCTTGATAACCTTTTTTTTATTGTCGGAAGCAGACTACTATCATTCCACTAGCATGCCGACATTTTAAGGGGGAAGCCATCACGAGCAAAACAATGATAGAGCCTTGGACGGTCGTGATGATACAAAACCGACCAAAGCAATATAACAGTCATGGTTGTGGGGATTTACGTCCTCAAGTACATGGACTACATAGCTCGCTCAGATGTGCTCAAATATGAAACGTGGTCTCGAAGGGATGCCTTGACGTTTAGATATAGGATAGCCTGGGAGCTAAAAAAATGGTGTAGCTAGACACCTTCCTTACCATTATCTTGAGATGTAGTATATGTTCGTATGGATTATTATCACTATTGTTGGATTTTGGATATTAAGGTTTGTAGTTGAATTAGCCTTATTATTACTATTGTTTGATTTTGGACAATGGGCTGACTAGCGTGCCTAAGGTGCAATGAGCAACAACAAAGTGAAAAAAAAATAGCGTGCCTAAAGTGTGCGCGAATAGGCCCTTCATAGAAAAATTCAAAAAATTATTTGTCTTGATTTTTGCCGAAATTCATAGAAATGGGCTAACTAGCGTGCCTAAGGTGCAATGAACGAAAAAAAAGTGACAAAATAAATTACAAAATTTTTCGGAAGTTATGAATGGAGCGCTAAAGTGTGCGCGAATAGGCTGTTCATAGGAAAACCCAAAAAAATATTTGTCACGATTTTTGCCGAAATTCATAGAAATGGGCTAACTAGCGTGCCTAAGGTGCAATGAGCAAAAAAAAAAGTGACAAAATAAATTACAAAATTTTTTCGAAGTTATGAATTGGACGCTAAAATGTGCGCGAATAAGCCCTTCATAGGGGAACCCAAAAAATTATTTGTCTCGATTTTCACCGAAATTCATAGAAATGGGCTAACTAGCGTGCCTAAGGTGCAATGAGCAAAAAAAAGTGACAAAATAAATTACAAAATTTTTTTAAAGTTATGAATTGGGTGCTAAAGTGTGTGCGAATAGGCCCTACCAAAAATATCAAGAATCCACAAACCAAATCACAAATTAAAGATTCCACAAATCAAATCACAAATTTAAACATTATAAAAGTTCAATTTAAACATCTAAAACATTAACCCTAACACTCTTCCTCATCATCGTCCTCCTCGACCATACTGTCAGGTTCGATACCTAACACTTTATAATGATTTCTTTTGTCATGATCAGTCATCTTATTACACAACGCACACTTTCGCATTTTTTTTGACCCGTTGCTTCTTCAATCGGATTCTTCATATGTATTGCTCGTTTTTGCCCTTTTGTTTGAGAAATAATTGGATCAAAAATATCATCCTCCTCACCTTGCAGGCTAGTGCTGTAATGACTGGCTATGAACCTCGATTGAATCTATCGGTTGGAGTCGTCTGAGTAGTCAGAGTGTCCTGTCTTTTTGGTAATGCCATCCTAAATTGTGCAAGGTTAACCTTATCCCGTGCGGCTGCTTCAACTTGATACCTGTACCCATCAAATGTTGATGCTGCATCCAATGATAAACCGTGCATGGTGTTACAAAGGTAATTATATCGCAGCGTCTCAGATTGCTCGAAATCAACTGAAACATTGGGCACGTAAGGAATGTGACCGTGTACTTTATTGGCTTCCTTCGTCCACCGATCCAAGATATACTTTGGAGGGATTTCACGAGCATTCTTGGCGCTAAAAAACCTCAACGCGTGTCGACAAAGTATACCTTTATGCTCAAACAGTTGACATTTACAATTAACAAACCCTGTGTCCATACAAACTGTTATGGTAAAATGTCTTTTGTTCTTCAGAGCCGACGAAGAGTACGGATTGGCAAAATTTGTCACATCTGTCAAAGCATAAACCTTGAGATCTCTGATGCATAGCTTGTGCAACTTTGTCATGCTATATTGATTTGACTTTAGTAGTTCCTCTTGAAACTGTCTAAACATTTCCTTGGTATAGACTTGAGCCGTATGAGCCTCCAAAGGTGAAAAAACTATTATGGCTCTTTCTCTGTAAACTGTAGCCGCGACGGCTTCTCTCTCAAGGAAAAATTGCTTGTCAAAGGCTTTATGCATCTCTAGTACGAACTCTTTTATACTTAAAGAATGGCCTACGTACCCATCAAAGAATGCATTCATACCTTCGCTTCTTGAGGTCGTAGTCATTCCGACTACAAAAAACTTTTTGGTGTAGGCACCGACCCACTTTATCTTGATCTCATACAACGCTTGCAACCATTCATGATTGTGCAAATAATACTCATCCATTAACTTGGCCCACCTCTCCTCGAACACGTCTACCGTCAATGATTTCTTCACACATGTATTAAAGTCACTCTTGAATGTCGGATGGTTTGCATATACATTGTGAAGCCGTTCGAGATATTTGTTGCTTATGTGCCATGTGCACAGGCCATGGTGAGTATCTGGAAGGACCTTAGCGATTGCATTTTTCATTGCCAGATCTTGGTCGGTGATGATGGTCTTTGGAAGAATATGATACATTGCTTCAAGCCACGTTTCAAATAACCACGTAAATGACTCCTCCGTCTCATCCCTAAGCAGGGCAAAGCCAAACAAGATTGACTGATAGTGGTGGTTCACCCCGGTGAACGGAGCAAAAGGCATAGAGTACTTATTTGTGCGGTATGTGGTGTCAAACGTCACAACATTGCCAAAATTTTGGTAAGCAGCTCTAGAACGGGCATCCACCCAAAATATAGTACTAATGCGGTTCTCATCATCCAGTTGGAGACTATAAAAAAACCAAGATTCTCACTCTGAAGGCGCCTGAAGATATCAAGTGTAGCTTGAGAATCACTCTTACTGAAAGACTCTCTCCTCTGAGCACGAAGTTCATTTCGAAGGTCTACTTCGTTGAAACTCAACTTGTCAATCCCCCCAGCCTGGCTTGAGAAAACCCCCATCATTCTAGAAGGTGGAATTTTAGCCTCAGCCATTGTAAATATCAGTTGTTTGTGTGCCGCGCTTATTTGTCGGTGTTGATGAATTTGACCAATCTTACTAGGGGTCATCAACTGATGATTATGGCTCAACTCCACTCCCGTCACAACCCAATGATTTTCATTTTTTCGGTGTACTGCATATACATGGGCCTTGCAGCCGATACCGGGAAATGTGTCCTTTTTTCTTTGTCTTGTTGGCCCTTCGTCACTGATCCGAACAACCGGGGGTACATGCGGTGCTCCTCCATGACACTCAAATAGTCGGGAACAAATTTGGTTTGTATTCGCCCGTTTTCTAGTCATCTTAATTCTAACACCAAAACCTATCATTTTCGAATATGCTTTATAGTATGCTTCAACTTCGTCCAGTGTTTGAAAAACTTGACCTTTGTAAGGTAGATCAGAATCTTCACAAAAATTATTTCCTCCAGTTGCATCCATATTTATATTGAAATCTAAAAAAAAATTATATCATTCTCAACAAGTCATAGAATTAAATAAAATTTTTTGTAAAGAAACAAAAATAAAATGGAATGAAATGAAATCGAATGAAATGAAAAAGGCAAAACTTACAATGTAGTATTGTTGCTTTCAATTGCCTCCTCCTTCAAGATAATTGCTCCAATATTAGCTTTTTTTATAATATCACCAAAGTTGGATAAACTGATTTCAAGATAGTGCAAGCAAACACTAAAAGTCTGTGATGTTGGAAGAATTTTTGAGTGTTTGTTTGATGAAAAATGAGAGTTTAGGGGTTATAGAGGATGAAGAAATGGTTAGGGTTCGATAGTGAGTAAGTAGGGAAGAAAAAGAGAGAGAGATATAGCCAGAAAGAAAACGACTAATCGTAAAGGAAAGGGAAACCCCCAAACCACTACTATTTGTAGCGATTGGGGCATTAATTAGGCCAGCTCGGGGTAAGTGGGGGTAGCTGGGGGTTTTATTAGGGTTTTTAATTGCATTTGTGGGGTAGGTGTGGGTTAGTTAGGGGTTTATTTACGGTAGGTGGGGCAATAATTTCTAGGGTTCATATCCTTGTGTCACACGAAAGTCACATGAAACAACTGAATTTTTTTTTTGGATAATGTCAAACGTAACACTTAGAAGCGGTTGGAGTGAGTGGTGGGGTCCTTCTGTCCCTGTGTCTCTCATCCAAAAAAAAAATTCAATCTTTACAACCGCTATAGTTTTGTGCGGTTGGTTTGTGAAATGGAAGAGTAATGATGCAAGGAAAAGAAGGCAAAAATAAAAATTTCCAATCATCACCAACCGTTACACTTAACAGTGGTTGGGTTGTGGTGCAAAAAATGGGAGGTAATGATTAATGATGCAACGAAAAGAAGTCAAAAATTTTTCTTCCAATCTTCACCAACCGCTACACTTTTGTGCGGTTGGTTTGTGAAATGGAAGAGTCATGATGCAATGAAAAGAAGGAAAAAAAATTTCCAATCATCACCAACCGCTACACTTAGTAGCGGTTGGGTTGTGGTGCATTAAAAAATGCGAGGTAATGATGGCAACCAAAAGAAAGCTTAAAAAATGGAATCATCACCAACCACAACAAAGTGTAGCAGTTGGGTGTGCTCCCAATTGCTACACTTTGTAGCTGTTGGGAGGATGTTCGTGGGCCCCCCAACTGCTAGTCTTTTTCGCGGTTTGTGTTTTTTAGCTAAAAAGGGTAGTTTTGACCATTTTTGCAACCGCTTGAAAGAGTAGCGGTTGCAACTTTAAAAAAAAAAAAACAGATCTGAGCCGTCCACGAGTACACGTGGACGGCTAGATTTATGGTGGAGAAATTGTTATTTCTCCACCGGTGGGTATGGATCAGCTCCCAAATATATATATATATATATATATATATATATATATATATATATATATGGGAGCTGATCCATTGATAGAGCTAGCAAAATGGGGTATTTGCTAGCGCGATCTGGACTATCCATCTCGAAAGATGGACGGCCCAGATCGCGCCTTTTTTTTAAAACTGTCAGTAGTCCGCTACACAGTATCCCGGACGACTTATTTTACCTTTTTGCCCCTCCACGCCGTCCTCGATACTGTGTCGCGGACGACTGAGGGGCCCTGACAAAAAGTCATCCGCCACACTGTGTGGCGGACAACCCCTAGGCTGACACATGTCAATACCTGTCCCGTCACCCGCCAAGAAAGTCTACCGTCAGAGCCCCATTCCCCTCGGTAGTTGTCACGTCAACAGTGTCCGCGACAGTTCTAAATGCAAAATTATATTTATGGACCTTTATTTCTGCACGTGTCAGAGTTGTCGGCAGCATTTTCAGCTCTTTCAGCAAAATTTTCAGTTCTCCTTCAGATTCACTTGCTTCCATTTTCAGCTCCCCTCAAGCTTCGACTAACACTTGCTTCAAGCTTCACTCAAGTAAGGTAAGTTTGTGATCTCAAACGTTTTCTGGGTGGATTGACTGATAAAGTATAATTTGTTTTTTTAGACAAAAAAGTATAGATCTTTGTGATGTTCTAGAAATTTGTCATTCTATTCCTTAACTTGTGATGTTCTAGAAATTAATTTGTTAACTTTAAACTAATTCATTGTAGTTAATTTCGATTTTTTTGAGGTTCGCTAACTTTGACACATGTATCCTATTTAAAATCAAATTTTTTGAGATATGTTTGTTGTATTTTGGCATGATGAAATTTTCTGTTTATCTTAGTAATTTTAATTTGTTATGTTCAATAAATTTATAATGAGCAAAATGGGAGACACTTTTGAGATTATGTATATGGTATATTTGTCATCCTAAATCTGGTCTATTCGCCAAGATAATTTTGAGATAATATTTTCAGTTGAAAATGTCATTTGATTGTTAAGCGTAGTCTATTTCTACATAGGTCTTGTTTCACAATGTCTGATTTCGTGTCGAGCTCCAACACCCCCGTAGATGCTAGTGATCCGTATCTAGGACGAACCTTTCAAACATTGGAAGAAGCTGAAGAATGTTTTCGAGCGTATTCATTGAGGGTTGGTTTTGGCATTAGAATAAAGACTACAAGAACAAGCAACGTAACGAAAAAGATATGCTCTCGCTTATACGAGTGTCATAGGGGCAGAAACCCAGTGCAAAATGAGACACGCGTAGGCAACGATGACAGTGATGACGAAATAGGATATTCGCGTAGAAGACGGGATTGCTTTGAGCGCACAATTTGCCAGGTCAAGATGTTCGTAAGCTACAAACCCATCAAGATCATTGGCTTATTACCAGCCTGGAACTGGCACACAATCACCCGTTAGTAACCCCTTCTAAGGTGAGTCAGATGCATCAACACAAGAAGATGGGTAAGGTCGCGAGGAGCCTAATTCACACAATGAGCAATGCGCGGATTGGACCTACCGAGATTGTTAATGTTCTTGCTGAACAGGCTGGGGGAATTCAAAATTTAAACTTTAACACGACAGACGTTCGTAACGCGGTCCGAACCCATAGACGAGCCGCGTATGACCTCAATGATGCTCAATCCACAATGAGCCTATTGAAACGGATGCAGATGGAGGACCCGCAGTTTACCTTCGATTATAAACTTGACGACGAGCATCGAGTTAGCACAATTTTTTGGGTCGACGGTCGTTCGAGGCTAGCTTATAAGCATTTTGGGGATGTCGTGACTTTCGACACCACATACCGTACCAACAAGTACTCGATGCCGTTCGCTCCTTTCACGGGCGTCAATCATCATTATCACTCCATCCTGTTCGGGTTCGCCTTGTTAAGGGACGAGAGCGAGAGTTCTTTTGAATGGTTGTTTAGGGTGTGGCTGGAAGCAATGAACTTCAAAGCACCCAAAGTTATCATCACCGATCAAGATTTGGCAATGAAGAAGGCTATTGCTACCGTCTTCCCAGATACTCGACACAACTTGTGCACTTGGCACATAAGCAACAAATACCCTGAACGTCTGCATCACGTGTATGCAAAGTATCCAGACTTTAAACAGGATTTTGAAAAGTGCGTTAATAAGTCATTAACGATTGAGGAATTTGAGGAGAGGTGGGAAAAGCTTGTTGAGGATTACTCATTGCAAGACAACGAGTGGCTCCAGCACTTGTACGAGCTCAAAGAGCAATGGATTGGCGTTTACACGAGGAGGTATTTTTCTGCGGGCATGAAAACGACGGGCAGGAGTGAATCTATGAATGCCACGTTCGATAGTTATGTGGGTACAGCTACCAATTTGAAGAGTTTCGTCACATCCGCACAAAAAGCGGTTGCGTCGTTATTCGTGAAAGAAAGGGCTGCAGACTTTGCAACCACGTACAAGCAAAGGAGAAGGTTGCTTGAGACCCCGCTGGAGCTGAACGGTGCCAAAGTCTATACGAAGGAGATCTTCCTGCTATACCAAGTAGAGCTGCAAAAATCGGGCGATACAGTATAAACAAGGTGGCAGAAAAGTCTCGCGTGAGTACAAGGTTTATTCGCTCGTGAATGACCTCGTCCCTGAGAAGCTGCGCAGAATTTATACGGTGAGCCACGACACATTGACGGACTCGGTGACATGTGTTTGCAAGAAGTTTGAGTTCCATGGCATCCTGTGTAGACACATTCTGCGGTTTTTCACCCAGAAGAATATCAGGACAATCCCCGATAAATACGTCCTGCCACGGTGGACGAAAGGTGCAAACAGGTTGCACGGTACCATTTCCTTTCCGGAGCACCCGTATACTGACTTTGAAGAATCAGAGACGTTGCGGTATAATCATCTGGTGACGATGTTCACCCGTTTGTCCGTAAAGGGTGCTGCTACAATGGTCGGATATAAACATCTCCTCGAGGTAGCTCAGCAGCAAGAGCCCATCGTCGACCAGTTGGAAGCAGCTTCAGTCAGCAATGCGGTTGACACCGAGCCTACGACGGGATCAGAAGATGACGAGCCGGGGGAGGAAGACGACAATGATATCCGGCCTTTGGATCCAATTATATCGCAAACGAAAGGCCGCAAGAGATCTACGCGGATGAAAAGCTCTATTGAAACGACAACTCAACCTAAAAAGCTGAGAAGGTGTGCATTGTGCAACAAAATGACCAACCACGACAAGCGGAACCATTACAAGGCACTGGGGATAAGTCCAGGGGGTTTGCAAGACGGGGAAGAAGATGAGGACAAACAAGCTGCAGTGGACCTATAACTTTTTTTTTAAGCCATGAACTATGCTTGACATTTGTAATAATTTTTTGTAATTTTTTTTCTAATAATATTTCGACCAAATACTGTTATATATTTTCTAATGGACCTATGAGAGCCATCAACTCTAAAAGTTTATGTTATTTTTTTTAGCCCCGGACGCCTCTGTAGGGTCTTAAAATTCCTACGTTTTTGAAATTTTTTACTTTCTTTTATGTCCGCTATACAATGTAGCGGACGTCTCTGCAGACTCCTAATTTTTTATTGACGTCTACAAGTTGTTGACATATACAATGTTGCCTATGCCTCGGTACATGTCAATCACAGGCATCACGTCGGTATCATCGTAGAGACTGTCGAGGAGTGATACCGTCCTCTCTACTGGTAAGTAGCAAACCAGGTACCAGTGGACATTCCCTAAAAATGGGATTAGAAACACGTCGGCAACACTTGCACTCGCTGGACTATCCTGCCCAAGATAGGCTTGTAGGTTAGCGGACAGTCTCCACTGGGCCGGGCCTCTCCACTGGGCCGGGCCTCTCCCCTTCCTTGATTTATGCCAGTCGTTCCACTCTTGGATTAGGATCTGATGAAAAAAAGCATCCAAAATAAAAAGGTGCGGACCGATGTTTGGATGCTCCCGACCCCTTTACCTCAGAATTTGCGCGTAGTGCGAGATGACACCGCTGTCTAACCAAGCTCCCAGTGCCAACGAGGCCAATTCTGTCCACGAGGCATTGTAATCCAAGCCCCCCGGGTGATCCACGTCATAGTTTTGTTCATCTTGGGGGGCCCGCTAAAATAACGGCCTCGGATTAGCTTGCATTTATGAGGCTTTAGGGGCCTAGCTGGATGCCCTTTCGGATATTGCCCTCGGGGGTCAACCGGCAAATCTTGCCCTCCGCCGGGGGGCAAGAGCAAGGGATATTGGCCTCCAATTCCTGGTTCGGCCTGATATTACTCTCCGGCCATTTCTTCCGCCGGCTGATATTGCCCCCTGGGGAGGTCAAACGGGGGATATTGCCTCTATGGGCCCCAACTGGTCCCGCCCACGGGACAATGGGCAGTGCCTCGGAGAAAGGCCAGTCTTGCGTGACTTGACTCTGATAGAGGGGTTGGGGTTCCGAGAACAAATTGAAAGAGGGGCTGCTGTAATCGTCCCACGATGCTTGAGCCTGTCCCATCCCCACTACAGAGGGACCACCAACTCCCTGGCTCACCCCTGAAGCCTGTCCGGAGGGATCACCGTATCCTTGCTGACGTCCGTATAATTGATATCCGGGCTGACGACCGAAGACTGTCCCGATGCTTGGCACAAAAATTCCCGCAGCCTAAAGCCAATGCAGCAGCCTGTTGGAGAAGATCCTCGCCCATTGCGCTCACCAGATCCTTCCGCTCACTCAACTTCTGGAAGAATGCCAGCGAGGCATTAACCTACATCCAAAGAGATAAAAAATAAGTAACTTCAATCAGACATTTATATTCATCAAATTCAAGACAAGTCAGACTTGTTGGGCAACTTACGAGATTATATGCCATACGCTCATCGATTTGACCCCTAGGCGCATACCTCTCCCCACGTTCAAAGTTCACTGGGGCTACTCTCCTCCGAGTGATGCGGTAGTACCACTCATTGTACTGTTCGATGCTGATAATGGGGTCAGGCTCCAAGACGATGGCCGTCAGTGTGTCCTGCCAAGAACTCCAAAGCTGTATTTTGGCCGCGCACAATTCGTGTGCATTGGCCTTGCCAAACCGTTCGACATCAGGTGGGTTCCTGTTAACCCTCATATCTGGGGTATCGACTGGCAAACCCTGCTCCAACTCAAAATGGCGCATTGATCGGTCTGCCAGCTGCCACTCTGCGACCTCGTAGTGGATCAGGGGTGTGCGCTGCAACCCGGAGAGCGTGAAGACGAACGACTCTCCCACCCGTCGCGCTAAACGTACGTACGGTGCCCAACGCATTTGGCCCGGAGATAGACGGTCGAACTCCCCTTGATAGTACGTAATGTTGTGATGGGGATCGACTCTCCTCTGGTAATGGGTAACCCTCTGGCTGTACTCCCAAGCACACAACCGAGGCCACACTTTATCGGTTCCATCCCTACGCGTTGGTGCACCGGGAGCAAGGTGTTCATAAGACCACACCTGAGAACATCTGCAAATTATATTTTTATCGTCAATTCAGCAAAAAAAAATAACGAAGAAAAGATTTATATGATATACCTGCAATAGAGAGAGACATGCACAAATGGCTTTTGCGTCGGGCCTCGTTGCCTTGTACAATGCTCAGTACAGATATGAAAGAACCGCTGCACCCCAGGCATAATCCCCAACCTCTGACAGGTTACCCAACAACGGTAAATATTTCATGCTGACCATGTTCTTCGACGTCGTTGGGAATAAAATTGCCCCCATCACCCACAAGAGGAAGGCCTTTGTGTACAGCACAAGCTCACAGCCCGTATAGTTTTCCGAAAAAACCCCGTAGGTATCTACCAACCACTTCAACTTTATACCGCCAGTGCTAAATTGATCCTGGGGTATCGAAGTGAAAAAGTCCCTAGCGGTTCTCTTATTCGTTGCTTCCGACGGAGGAGCAATTACCGACCGCCCCGTCACCGGCAACCCTAAGATTAACCCTACATCTTCTAGGGTAATTGTCATCTCTCCGAGCGGGAAGTGAAACGTGTTCATTTCACTTCTCCACCTCAACAAGGGCACCTATCAAGGCCCGGTCAAGCTGTTGAAAGATCTGCCCATGCGTGAAAATCCCAAACCCAATTCCACGCAGTATCTTTTTCTGAGACTTGTTCAAATTCTATGATGTGAACTCGTGAGATACTTCTACGGTGGTGAGAAGTTCTCTTTCCTATGAATTAATAAATATAATTTAAGCAAAACAAACGGCATACAACGTTCGTCAGAATAAGAAAGTTTGATAAATAATGTATCTTACTCCACCATCCCATATGAGCGTACTGATATGGTTGGCTTGATCGTATAACACGGATGGATCTTCTGGTCCAGGGTTAAATTCCATTTTTTGCAACTGAAATTAGGGAAAAACCTTCTCAGTTTTGATTTTGACAATCACTCGCAAAAATACGACGCTAGCACATAAACTTATACAATAGGATATATATATATATACATATACTGAATAGGATTTTACAAATGCTAGCACATGAACTTATACATACATATATAAATCCTCATCATCGCTAGCACATGCTCAATGCATAATCAAAACCAAGCATAAAACGTAATATTCATCACAACTATGGATAACGAACATGTAAATGATTGATTTTGTGAACTTACGTGATCTATTAGGATATTAAAGCTGCTATTAAAAAGAAATTGTGCAGATCTGCTTGCCAACGCTGCTGGGAATATTTGTGAGTAGGAAGAATGGAGAAAAGTATCGTAGTTAGGATTTTTTTGTATATATGTTATCCGTCCGCTATACTATATCGCGGACAATATATTGGCCGCCACTGTGTACTTTCAATTGTTGACGTGACAGATAAGGACAAGGACTGACGGGACAGGTACAGGTACTGACATGTGTCAGCCTAGGGGTCGTCCGCCACACAGTGTGGCGGACGACTTTTGTCAGGGCCCCTCAGTCGTCCGCGACACAGTATCGCGGACGGCGTGGAGGGGCAAAAAGGTAAAATAAGTCGCCCGCAATACTGTATCGCGGACGACTGACAGTTTTAAAAAAAGGCGCGATCTGGGCAGTCCATCTTTCAGGATGGACGGTCCAGATCGCGCTAGCAAATACCCCATTTTGCTAGCGCTATCAAGGGATCAACTCTATATATATATATATATATATATATATATATATATATATATATATATATATATATATATATGTGTGTGTGTGTGTGTGGGTGTGTGTGTGTGTGTGTGTGTGTGTATTGTGTTTCTAAAGATGGGAGAAGGAACATGTTATACATGAATCTTTAGTGACTAAAACTATGATGTTTTACCCATTGTTTATAATTCTTTTCTTTTTCTATTTTTTCTCTCTCCCCGTCAAACATTCTCTTCCTCTTATTTGTCAGACCTGCACACACCAATAAGCGCCCCATCGCCGACCACCACCATTGCCGGCCATCCGCCACATGGGCGACCCATCAACCAACCATTACTTATCCACCACTTCCAAGCCATATCAGCTCCGGCAAGATTAGCCATCACTGCCTCAAACAACCTTCACACTAGCGACCCAACACTGACACAGATCAACCAATCTTTATTGCCAGTGACACCACCTAGATTACCCTTCCAAGGCCCCACTAAGACTTCGAAACCCACCACTGCCTACCCCCTCTCCTTTCCCTCCATTGCTTCATCGCGGGCGACACCGCCACATCAAGGCTACGGCCGGCGACGTTGTTGGCGAAGTCCACCCAGTGCCTTCAACGACCTTCAAACCCAACACCATCTATAATCCAAAATCGACACCAACAAACCCACGACCACCTTATATCAACACATGCACACACACACAAAACACAAAATACTGTCCCCCACCCTCCCCACACACATACCAGATTTTGTGCGTGTGCAAATGTTTATTTGTTTGAAATTTGATTAATTGAATTTTTATCTTGAGTTTCCCTTTGATGGATCAATCAAGTTCTTCTTTCAATTCCTGGTAATGCATATACAAACATCTACTTTAAAAAAAAAAGTGGGAGAGGGTTTTACACCGGCGGCCTTGGGGCCTCTATTATTGGTTCAATGCAATGGTCTAGTGCACCTTGTCAACAACCTTGGGTGCTCCATTCGGAGGATGCAATTTTGTTCATACCATACAATTACTTGATATACTAGCTGGTAGCTACTGTTTTGGGCTTCTACGGACACGATAGAATATAAACTTCATACCCGTCACGATATGGCCTATACCGGTTGTACTTCGCCCAAAATTGTCTCCTTTGTACTGGGGATTTTTTCGTTCTGGAATTGCATATTTATTGGACGATTGAGTAATTTAACCATGTATACTAAGTAAAAAAAACCCTAGCCAACTTCAAATACGGATCAAACTTCGCAGAGCACTCAAAAAAAATGAATAACCTCCATCAGTTGCTACCTATTTGCACTATTCTGAATCTCGATTGCTTTACATGTGAGTATGTGATTGCAATAATGGCATAGAGTTCCAATGTTTTTGTGACATGAAACAAGGATAATTGGAGACTTGCTTTAGACCTTGCTTTTCGTTCTCGAATGTGAAAGAGTTCAAACCTATTATATGACCATTTATCCACATCTAATCCCGCTATTGCTTGACTTGAAGTTTCATCTATTAGGGTTTTAAACTCGCACATGCATTAACAGGCACACACACAAAAGAAAAGGAATGGAGAACCTTATTCCTTGGTAATATCTATCTGTTTTGCTAGAATATTGCAATTCTTTTTTTCAGAGTTTTTGCTTGTTATCGCTCAAAACCAAGAGAGTATCAAAGTAATACTTGAGATTGTAAAGCTGCTTTGGAAGTTCAGGCAGAAGCTCGAATTCATTAGATAGACAATAGGACTGCCTCGTACAGCTTGGAGTTATGCACATAAATGATTAGGGATAAATTGGATTCTTGTTGTATTATGAGAGGCTGTGAGCAAAAAGTGTTACAATTAGGCCAAATAAGTTGGACAAGGAGATTTATAACCCATAAAGATCCTATGGTTTAAGGCTGAGCATATCAATTTGGTTTTTCACCCCTTTTGGTTCTGGCCATTGTGTGGTGATACGCCTTAAAATTCAAGGCAGTGGAAACAAGGGCTTCTGTAGTCTTGTGGGTGACGACATGTGGGTTTCTCTTAGGAGGTGAAATACAAACGCGCACACACGCGCGCGCGCGCGCGTTGTACGCACACACGCACATGATATATTCGTCTACATCATGGCTTTAGGAAGATAGACATGACCAATGTGTGCTCAAGGCATTGAAATAAAGGCTCCTGCATTCATGCGGGTGACAGCATGTGGGCTCTCCCAAGGGGTGAAACACGCACACACCCATACGCTCACGTGTGTGCGCCTGTACACACGCGTTATTCATTTATATCATGGCTTTAGGTAGATAGACGTGATGAACTTGTGCTCAAGGCACTGAAATAAGGGCTTTTGTAGCCTGCGGTTGATGGCATGTGGGTTTTACCCAGAAGTGAAACACGCACATGCATGCACATGCACATGCACGCGCGCACACACACACAAGGGCACGTTATTCATTTATATCATGGCTTTAGGAAGATAGACTTGATGAACATGTGCTAAAGGCACTAAAATAAGGTACTGAAGTAAGGTTTACTTATATTGTTAATGTGCTATTCGGTTGGGTGTCTTTGCTAATTTCCATTGTTTACTTTTTGACATTGTGTAACTTTATCTTGATAAGTCTCTTAATAATATAATTAGAACTTTCTATACTGTTTTTTCGGGAGTCTTCCAGTTCCCTTCTTGAAATATTTGTTTACTTTAAAGGCTAAATAAGTGTCTCTGCAGGCAAGAAGCTTCTCATGATAAAATAATGTTGACTAAGTTTGAACTGCTTTGAGAAAAGCTAATACAGGGTGATTCTAAAGATATTACTTTCAAAGGACAACAAAATTGGGATGCCACTGCAAGAGATCATAATCCTGGAATTGTTTCTTTTGTTGCTAAACCACTTACACCTCCCTATGCGAATGTAGTTTTTTTGTGTAACCATCATCTATTTTTGTGTGATTCGATCTGCACATGATTTTTTAGCATTGATTAGTTCAATTCTTCTTTGTGCCAGAATGTGACTAATAATTCTTCATCTATTGCCTCGACTCCAGGTATATCTGATGATCCTACATGGGCGCATGCTATAATAGTTTTGCAGAAAGAAACAACACTATCTACATTCACTACAACAAACACTTGTGGGGAAATAACTCGATTAAAGATCTACCTTGCTGGGGTTACTGAACAAGTTATAAATAAAGCTTGCAAAATAATGCAGATGACGTGAAATGGTAGATGAAACAATTGCTTGAAGGGTATCTAAAAGAAAAAGCAATGAATGAAAAGTTAAATGTCGATATTGGCTATTGTGATTGCGTCCTTGTAGATAATGATTGTGAAGCTATTGATGTGTTGGCTGATTCTGTTGGTAATGATGGAAGCAAGAAAGGAAAGGAAGTTGCAGTTGCAGCTAAAAGGAAAAAGTTTTTTGCCCCAAGAACAATTATAGTGTCTCAACCTTCAAAGTGCAATGGCAACTAAAGAAATGGTGGATAATGCTAAATTAGCAGTTGCACGTCGGTGGTACGATGCTAATGTACCATTTAACGGGGCTCATTCTAAGTATTACCAATCAATGTTTGACACAGCATTACCTGTTGGACCTGGACTTAGAGGACCCTATTTTCATGACTTAAGGGGAAATCTGTTGCGCACTTTAGTTAATGAGATCACTACATATCCAGATGAGTTTAGATCGATATGAGAGGTATATGATTAGTCAGTTATGTCTCATGGGCGGCCTAATCTTAGACAAGAGTCCATTACCAACTTTATTATTTATTTCCCTAGGGGTACCATGTTTCTAAAATCAATTGATGCATCGGGCCTTACAAAGGATACAGAGACACCTTACGTTATATTCAATGAAGTTATTCAGCTTTTTGGTCCTAAATTGTTCAGTTTATTATTGATAATGAGAGTGCTTATAAAACAACTGGGAAAATGTTACAAATGGAGTATGGATTTTTTTGGGCTCCTTGTGTGTAATACCCCGAACACTGAAATACTCTTCACAAATCTAATTAACATTTTTAGCGACAAATTTATTTTCTTAGCATTGATATAATTCTTAGCATTGATATAATTCTTAGCAATGATATATTTTTAAACTTAGTGTCAACGTGTACTTTACTGATGAATTAATTTTTAGAATCGATATACTTTTTAGCGACAATCAAACATTCATTTAGTATCGGCGCGCTTATTAGCAACACTTTGTGACACGAGATAGCGTAATAACCCGTAGATAATTTTCCTAACGCATAATTATTGTATATAATGATTTCTGGACCATTTCGTGATAAAATTTTGAGTTGAAAAAAAAATTGAGCGACTAACGAAAGCGTAGGGGACTTTTCGGTGATTTGTCCCTATATATATATATATATATATATATATATATATATATATATATATATATATGGGAGCTGATCCATTGCTCGCGCTAGCAAATGGAGTTAAGTTGCAAGCGCGATCTGACCGTCCATCCTGAAAGAGGGACGGCTCAGATCGCGCCTTTTTCGAAAACTGTCAGTCGTCCGCGACATAGTGTCGCGGACGGACTTTTTTACCTTTTTGCCCCTCCACCCATCCGCTACACTGTATCGCGGACGGTCCAAATCTTTTTTTTACATTTTTTTTAAGTTCGTCCGCTACATAATGTAGCAGACGTTTTTTTGACAAAAATACCCTCATGTTCCATCCGCTACATTATGTAGCGGACGAGTAGGCAGGCACTAATTTTTTTTTTCTATCCTTTCTCTCATTAAAATTCTGACATGGTTCTCTCTCTCATTTCTCTCGTCAATTTCTGACACACTCTCTTACCTCTCTCTCTCTCTCTCTCTCTCTATCTCTCATCAATTTATGACACTTTCTCTCTCCTTTCTCTCTCTTTTCTCTCACCATGATTTCTTTTATGGGTTCTGGATGTAGCACAAATATTCATAGCATGGATCTTGTTCAGCCGCGAAGAAGAGACGTCGAAGAGCAGCGCCGGAGCATTCAGGCTCGAAGAAAAGGCATTCAAGTAACAGTGCTACTGCCTCACGGCAGTGTCCCTTTGTTCATTTCTCCCTCACACACGCACACATGCACTCTCACGCAAGGCAGCAACCTGATGCTACTCCCCTCTCCTTCTTTTTTCACACAAAGGAGCACTAATCCCCTCGCCCTCACCTCCTCACGGCAGCCATGGCTGCTTACCCACGAACCCATCACTGTATCTCATTAGAGCCCGTTTAACCCTCTCTTTCTTACTTTGTTTCTGCAAACTTTTATCATTTAGGTAACCATACAAACAAAAAACATTATCTGAAGAAGAAATGTTTCCAAAAGGCCAAATTCACAAAGACAAAGCAAAACATGAGAGAAAGGACAGAACAAATGTTTCCCAGAACTTTTATCCCATCTGTGCACTATCGTGACAAAGCAGAACACGGCAAACATAAAAATTATAATTCATGACTCACCACAACAGAACAAATTCTGGGGAAGAGGCCCGCGCAGGTAACAGCTCTAATGAGAAAGGACAGTGAGAGAAATGAGAGAGAGAGAGAGATGTCAGAAGGACAATGAGAGAAAGGACAGAGAAAGAGAAAGAAAAAAAAATAGTGTCTGTCAACTCGTCCGCTACATGGTGTAACAGATGGAACATGAGGGTATTTTTGTCAAAAAAATGTCCGCTACATTATGTAGCGGACGAACTTAAAAAAAACGTAAAAAAAAGATTTGGACTGTCCGCGATACAGTGTAGTGGACGGGTGGAGGGGCAAAAAGGTAAAAAAGTCCATCCGCAACATAGTGTCGCGGACGACTGACAGTTTTCGAAAAAGGCACGATCTGGGCCGTCCATCTTTCAGGATGGACGGTCAGATCGTGCTTGCAACTTAACTCCATTTGCTAGCGCGAGCAATGGATCAGCTATATATATATATATATATATATATATATAAAGCTACTTACAATGGGGCAGCCGTCAATACTCTTCTTCTTCATCTGACAATACGAACGAGAGAGGGGGAGAGATACTGAAAGAGGAAGATCGTGGTGAGGATTGTTCCGGCAAAGTTTTTTCAGTAAGCTTGCTTTAAATAAAAATTTATATACTTCATGTGTACATATATATATATATATGGGTATGTCGATAGGTGTATTAATGGGTATTGTTTAATATGAGAGGGCTGTTAAAGGGTTGAACTTTCGGGCCCTTGAGTTGTTGTGCTTACGAGATTGAATGGAGGCTGTGGCAGCTATATATTGCCATGATGTTAGTGCATAAATGTGTATGTGTATTGTGTAGAAATGTTGGTAGAGGCAAGATGGCAGTGGGTTCCAAGGACAACTTGCCATAAGGCAGGCTATGTGTATGTCGTGTACGTGTGTTTGGGGAAAAAGATGTTGGTTTGCAGGAGACTGCCATGAGGCAGTTTAAATTGTGGGTATTGTTGGTTCATAGTTGCTGGGAATTATGTGTATATGAGCCGGTGAACAGGTTGTATATCATGTTGTATGCTCGTGTAAATATATAAGAGTGTTTGGGAGTTTTGATGAGTGGTGTATTTTGATGTGAGTATGGTTGTGTATATATGCATATCACTGTATGGTGTTAAGTATGTGCGTTAGTGTGATAAAAAGAAAGGAGAAAGAGAGAGGGCAGTCAATGGGTGTGAGATGGAAGGTAGGTGTATGTAAGTAGTGACTGAAGGTGTGTGTATAAGTGGTGCAGTGGTGTAAATGTGCATGTAAGTGTGTTGGACAAATTAAAGGGAGAAGAAGACCCATGAATGGTGATGGTGTGAACCTGTATGAGTAAATGGGTTGCACAGGTAAGTCTGTCGCAAGAAAAGTGAATGTGAATGTGTGTGTGTGTGTGTATTTGTTTGGTGTGTGGTGAATGAGTGGGTACGTGAGTAGGGTGCTTAGGTGCTTATGTGTAGTGTATTGTGTGTTGCGTGAATGTGTGTGTGTTAAAAATTGTAAGTGTGTCTGGGTATATGCAAGTTTTCAAAGAAAATATAGTGTATATATATATATATATATATATATATATATATATATATATATATATATATATATATATATAGCGAGTTGATTCATTGCTCGTGCTAGCAACTTGGGTTAAGTTGCTAGCGCGATCTGGCCGTCCACGCGCGATCTGTGGACAGTCCAGATCTTTTTTTTTTGCCTTTTTTTAGTCCGTCCGCTACATAATGTAATGGACAATTTTTTTTGACAAATATACCCTTCAATTACCAATTATATATGTCCGCTACATAATGTAGCGGACAAGAAAAAGAGAAATCCTTTTACTTTCTTGAAAAGAGAACCCGTATGTCAGATCTAAAAAAAGGACATCCCATTTTATTTTCTCTCTCTTCCTAATCTCTTATCTCTCATCCTCCCATATTCTCCCTCTCCCTTGTACCCATTCTCTCTGTCATATTATGAAGATGCAGATCTGGAAAGGAGGCCGTCATGGCGGGAGGTAGTTGGGGAAATGGAGGGTAGATGGCTGGCCTCCGGCGGACGGCTCATGACTGTGTCTTGCTCGACCGCGTCTTACGGTGATGCGTCGTCACCTTCTACGGCCGCAACGAAGCTCTCAATCACGATTCACAAAAGAGCTGAAGGTACTATGGGTCTAAGACTTGCCCCGTGCTTTTCTATGTCTGCATTTTGTGTAAGGGAAAGGGAATAAATTTCCCAAATTTATTTGGGTCAGCCCTCCAGCCAAATATCTTAATCTTGTTAGGAACCTTCAATTCAGTTTCCACAGAAAGCTCTTGTCCTGCTTCTTACCTGAGCTAGATTACCCTATGCTTTTTGAGATGAAGAAATGGAGCTTGTTCCCGGAATGCTTTTTGAGATGAAGAAATGGACACTGCTTTTGAGATGAAAGAAGACTTTGGTAACAGAGCTTGTTCCCATATGCTTTCTAAAGAATGCTTTTTGAGATGATGAAAGGGACAATGCTTTTGAGATGAAAGAGTTGACTTTGGTACAGAAATCGCCGTCCGCTACATTATGTAACGGACAAGCACTGTATTTTTCTCTCAAGGGTATATTTGTCAAAAAAAATCGTCCGCTACATTATGTAGCGGACGGACTAAAAAAGACAAAAAAAAGATTTGAACAGTACACAGATCGAGCGTGGACGGCCAGATCGTGCTAGCAACTTAACCCAAGTTGCTAGCGCTAGCAATGGATCAGCTCCCATATATATATATATATATATATATATATATATATATATATATATATATATATATATATATATATATAACACTGCCATGAGATAGTGGGTGTGTGAGGACAGTGTGAGCATGTATGTGTTGTGTATTTATGTGTGCTTAAATGCGTACAATGAGAGAGGAAGGTGTGCAGCTTTTAAATAGTGGTCATCGAGCTAGTCTTAAGTGAGATATATGCATGGGGTAGCATACAGTGATGGTTAATGCGTAAACTTTTAAAATATAATACGTTAGGCTGTTAGAATTTCTGGAAAAAATTTATAATTTTCTGAGAATTTATATATTTTTAATTATTTATGTAAGCTTAGATATGTAAAATTCTTTTGGAGCCATTAAACTCATGAAAATATTTTGGAAAATAAGATTAATGTTTCTCTAGTATTAAAAATTCTGAGATTAAGTTTGGTAATTTTTAGAGTTGATTTACTATAATTTTCGTATACATTGGTTTTAGCAAAACGAATAATTTAAAAATAGTTTTAATGCCTTTGAAATTCTATTTTAAATTTTCTATAATTTTTATACATATAAGTTTTTTTTAACAAAAAGTATGCGTCTTTATTTTTAGCTAGAACCAATTATGGCAATTTATGGGTTT
Source organism: Escallonia herrerae (assembly GCA_033070095.1). NCBI lineage: Eukaryota > Viridiplantae > Streptophyta > Magnoliopsida > Escalloniales > Escalloniaceae > Escallonia > Escallonia herrerae. The sequence goes on along the minus strand of JAVXUP010000004.1, from coordinate 1,386,519 downwards.
TTAGTATATTTAAAGAAATTATTTTTATTTCAAAAATATTCAAAATTATATTTTTATTTCACATGTTGTATTAAGCTATAAAAAATGGTTAATGAAAATTAAAAATATTTCTAGAATATTTTTGAACTCGAGGAGTGTGACGAGTTTTCGAGTTAGATTGGTCGTGTGTGGGACCCGCTTCGACTTTTGTCATTCCAGGTAGAGGAATGAGTATACTATGGGTGGTTATATTATGTTTATAATAATTTAGTGTGGATAGTGTTATGATAAATCATTTGTCAGTCTAGGTTAATTCCAAGGATTTGATCGAAAGCGTTTTAGTTTCATCTCACTCGGATCGAGGTAAGAGATTTCTATCCTAACCCAATTCATCAAATTGTCTTCGTCTATTTTTTTGAATTGTTATCAAATATTTTTGAACTCCTTTATAGTTGAAATGTGCATTGTTTGCCTTTAATGCCCTGTTTTGAGCCTTACACGTTTATTAGAAATCCTATTCGATGTTCGGCATTTATTTCTCGTTGCGCATCGATTTAATCATTGTGTTATGGATTGTTGTCATTCTGTTTATTGACATGAGATTCTGCATTGGTGTGTTTTGGCAGGAGTTGGTGTATGATGGAGGTATTGGTGTGGGCTAGTACATTGACGGACTAGCCGGTGTATTGGTGTGGGCTAGTACCTTGATGGACCAGTCGGTGTATTGGTGTGGACTAGTACCTTGATGGACTAATTGGTGTATCTATGATTGTTAACATCGTATCTCAAAAATCATATTGATATCTGATCGAGCTAGTTATGAGTCTATTAAAACTCTTGAAAAATTAACCTTGAATTGCATCTGTGAATTATTTCATAATTTCATCGTTTGAACAACCTTTAGACTTAGATTGATGTTTTATCTACAATAGTTTATTAAGATTATGATTAATGGTTTAGTTGCCCTGGCAGCTTGTGGCATTACTTGGTGGAGTTTGAGGTATTATTATCTTAGTGTAAATGATCCGAGTGTTAATATTCCAAAAATTTTGGGATGTTACAGTTAGTATCAGAGCTTAGGTATCACAATTCTGTAGACTCGTACATAGGCTAATGAGAGTGGGGTAGGATGATGGTAGAGTTAGGAATTCTATGTTCAACTTAAATTCTATTAACCTTGTTTTTGCACAACTATAATAGTAGTCTATTTTGTTATTGTATGGCCTGTACACATAGAGCTGGTACTAGGGGTTATGGAGGCCGAGGTAGGAGCCGGGGATGTCACACTGGGGGCCGTACTAAAGATTAGGAGATCCTAGCTGGGGAAGCACCCTATGTAGAGCAACAGCAGCAAAACCCAGAACCATGGCTGCAGCTCTGAATACCATGAATATTATGGCGTTCATGGCCCAGAATCTGGTCAATCAACAGCAGGGTATACGAAACCCTATTCAGCAACTGCCACAACCTCAAGAGAGAAGTACCCGTCTGAGTTTAACAAGCAGAATGCTTCAAATTTTAGTGGATCAGTAGATACTACAGAGGCAGAAGGTTGGATAGTTAAGGTGAAGAAAATCTTCTGGGCTATCAAATGCAGTGAGAAGAAGAGGGTGAAATTTATGGTGTACAAGATGAGGGGTGAGGCTGACCAGTGGTGAAAGATGGTAGAGACTGGTACGACTCCTGAGTAGAAGGCTGAGATAACTTCTGAACGGTTTAAGGAACAATTCAATAACCAATATTTCTCTACGAGCTACCGTTAGCAAATGTTGAGAGAGTTGGCCAATGTAACTCAGGCGGATAAGGGAAAAATGTAGATGAGTATGAGATGAGGTTCTCACGGCTGGAAAGATTTACGGATATGATGCTACCAACGGGGGCTGATAGATGCTGAAAGTTTGAGTGGGGACTCATACCTAGTTTGAGAGATGGAGTGATCTCTGCTAGGTTATCGAGCTATGTGAAGTGCACCGAGCTAGCATGTGCATTGGAACAGTCCAGGTCGGACAGCAAGACGAGGTTTGAACAAGGTGGCCAAAAGAGGGATAGAGATAAGAGTAGAGTTTCAGAGCTGACAAGCGTCAGAAGTTCTCGTATTCAGCACAACAAGATGCTCAGAGTAAGAGGATGGGGCAAGCTCAGGGAATTAGGTCAGAGCAGAGTGTCAAATTTAGAAGAGCACATAGCACAGGAGCTAGACTAATTCAGATTTCAAGGTCAATTTTTTTCGGCAACTTTATGTCCTACGTGTGGGAGGAGTCAAGGTGGTAAACCATGCTACAGACTTACCAGAGGATGTTTCAAGTGTGGTAGTGTGGAGCATCAGGTTAGAAACTATCCCTCAATGTGGGAGAATTAATCAGCTCTCAGCCATGTACCTACGGTTAGTTTAGTAGTGACTAGTGCACCCCGTTTGGGTGGATGGGCAGGGCCAGGCTCCACAGGCCCAGACTCAGCAGGGGCAGAGGTCGAGGACATCAGCCAGACTATTTGCTATGTCTGGACAGGATGTTGCAACACCAATGATGTGGTACTAGGTAGGCTTCCGAATTATGTCATTTAAGCGTTTATATATTGATTGATTCTAAGGCATTATATTCTAAGTTATAATCTGAATCTTATACTATGGTAGATATTTGAAGTTATGAAATTGCGGGGACTACTACCGATGTTAAAAATTAATATTTGGAGGTTATCTATAATATTTGATGACACCTTCGTCTGGGAGTTACATAGTGAAGCGTAGTGCTTCGATATCATAAGTAAGTTAAATTTCAAGGACAAAATTTTTATAAGTTGGGGAGAATGTAATACCCTGAACCCTAAACTACTTTTCATAAATTTAATTGACATTTTAGCAACAAATTTATTTTCTTAGCATTGATATAATCTTTAGCGACAATATATTTTTATACTTAGCATCGACGTGTATTTTAGGGATGAATTAATTTTTAGCATCGATATACTTTTGAGCGACACTTAAACTTTCTTTTAGTATCGGCGTGCTAATTAGCGACGATTTGTGCACGAGATAGCGTACTAACCCATTAATAATTTTCCTAACGCATAAACTATTGTATATAATTATTTTTGGACCATTTTGCGATAGTAAAATTTTTGAGTAAAAAAATTGAGCGACTAACGAAAGCGTAGGGGACTTTTCTGTGATTTTTCCCATAGGGTATATATATATATATATATATATATATATATATATATATATATGTATATATATATGTATGTATAAAGCTACTAACACTAGGGCAGCCATTAATACTCTTCTTCTTCATCTGACAATACGATTGAGAGAGAGAGAGATATTGGGAGAGAAGATAAGAAAGGAAGATCGTGGCCAGGATTGTTTTGGGTGAAGTTTTTCCTGTAAGCTTGCTGTAAAAATTTATAATTCATGTGTACATATATATATGGGTTTTTGGTAGGTGTAGAAATCGGTATTGTTAAATATCAGGGGGCTGTTAAAGGGTTGAACTTTGGGGGCCTTTGGGTTGCCGTGCTTACGAGATTGAGTGAAGGCTGTGTCAGCTATAGACTGTCATGATGCTAGTGCGTAAATTTGTATGTGAATTGTGTACAAATGTTGGTGGAGGCAGGAGAACACCACTACCGTGAGGCAGTGGGTTCAAAAGACAACCTGCCATAAGGCAGGCTATGCGTATGTCGAGAATGTGTGTTTGGGGAAAAAGATGTGGATTTGCAAGAGACTACCATGAGGCAGTTTAAATTGTGGGTATTGTTGGTTCATATTTGCTGGGTATTATGTGTATATGAGCCGGTGAGCAGGTTGTATATCAGGTTGTATGCTCGTGTAAATATATAAGAGTGTTTGCGGGTCTCAATGAGTGGTGTATATATGCATATCAGTGTATGGTGTTAAGTATATGCGTTAGTGTGACAAAAAAAGGAGAAAGAGAGAGACCTAGTGCCGTGAGGCAGTGGGTGTGAGATGGAAGGTAGGTGTATGTAAGTAGTGAGTGGAGGTGTGTGTATAAGTGGTGCAGTGATGTGAATGTGCATGTAAGTGTGCTGGAAAAATTAAAGGGAGAAGAAGACCCATGATACGCTTTGTGAGTGAGGTGTGCATCAATGGTGATGGTGTGAACCTGTATGAGTAAATGGGTGTCACAGGTAAGTCTGTTGCAAGAAAAGTGAATGTGTGTATTTTGGTGTGTGGTAAATGAGTGGGTATGTGACTAGGGGGCTTAGGTGCTTGTGTGCAGTGTATTGTGTGTTGCGTGAATGTGTGTATGTTAAAAAATATAAGTGTGTCTGGGTATATGTAAGTGTTGGAAGAAAATACAACAATATATATATATATATATATATATATATATATATATATATATATGGGTCTGTGTAAATGAAGAAAGAAGAAGTGGGAGACCCATTGCCATGAGGCAGTGGGCGTGTGAGGACAGTGTTAGCATTTGTGTGGTGTGTATTTGTGTGCGTTTAAATGTAACGCTCCCAAAAATCCAGAGTTCCGGCCCCCCAAACTCCCAGGTCGTTAACCTACCGAATCGCATCAAACGTGTCAAATCCTGTACACAACCACATACTTCAAAGCATCTAATCCGATACCGACTCGAATTTTTCAAAATACAAGATTACAACAAAACCTGCTCGTACTCAAACTATTAAAAATTAGGTTCTTTTCAAACTTGAGTCCCTAAACAATTAATCAACAGTACAGACTCACACAGGGGTCTAACTATACAGTAGTGATGGGCTCACCGGAATCTCGCACAGGCTCTAAACCCCATTCATGAGCAATCTACTGTTGATCAAACCTGCAAAAAGGAATCAAACGAAGGGTGAGCTCTTAAGAGCTCAGTAAGGTCGTACAAGGACCAACAAAAATTACAAAATGATTCCAAGATTTCAACTGACGAAGATTTTCAGAATACTTCAAATGGTCAAAAACTCAATGATTGTCGAAAGGATCAAAATTCATCAGAAATGGATACCAAAATAAACAATAATATTCAGGATGGGTTTCAGAATGATCAATAAAAAATCATCTTCAAAGCCATCATTGCAAAATACGATGATGATTTTTCAAAGAATTTCAAAACGTACACAGATCATCTAAACACAGTTCTTTCCAAAATACATTGAAGATTTCGCAAGGGATTTCAACACGAGCACAAATTATTTCAGAGAATACTTTCCAGTCATTTCCGTAGCAGTCACGACAATATACAGAACAAAGAAAATAAAAAATCAACGTTGATCCTGGGTGATTGCAATGCCATTTCGGCAAAGCTAACAAAGTATACACATGCATGATGTACCAAAATAATTACTAGTCCACTTGGGTACTAGCCTGCGTTTCATGCAGGATTCAAACCAGCCTTATTACGCCCTCCCACAAAACAAAAACCCAGGTCAACACAAAAAAATTAAAATAAGCTCAATTCACCAGAATCAGATCGGATTTTAATAACCATAACATACCATATAAGTCATCATTCAAAATTTCAGAAGAAAATCACAAATAAACAACAAAACAAATGCGAATAGTTATCGAATTTAGGCATAATAATTCGGAAGAACAGATACAAACAATGATCAGATTTGCTCAGCATGCAATACATGCGAGCATCACAAGATTTTCAAATAATCGATTCATGTTCAATATTGGGGTTTCATGAGCAATAACATGATGATATCATTACATACTTCAGAGTTCGACATTAGTCATAAATACATCAAAAGAGTACTTATGAGTACGAGTTATCAAAATAAGGGTTCGGACGAAAGTCCTTACCCAGGGTTCAGATAGAATCCCTTACCTAGATCCAGGCGCAGCTAGCTTATCCTAACCGGAAGTCTTTACCTTTATCCTAAACGGAATGATCAAATCATTAGAACATAGTCTACAACACAATATTATAACTTATTGCAGGCTCACACATGCTCCTAAAATGAACCTCCCTCACCGCGAATTACCAAAACGCCCTTAAGGTGTAAAATGACCAAAAAGCCCCCTCGGACTTAAATCACCCAAACGGCCTTCCCGTAAGTAGAATCACTAAAATAAGCTTCCCAAATTTAAAATTTATGCAAAAATACCTTTCTTAGGTTAAATTACCAAAATACCCCTTCGGGGTGGCAGTTACCAAAATAACCTCCGTTACACTTAAATCATCAAAATGATATTTTTGTAAGCCAAATCACTAAAATGTTCTTACCGTACGTAACTTTACTCAAAAATACCCTTTATGGATAAAATTACCAAAGTACCTTGGGGTTTTCGGCACTAAAACGTTATTTTAAGCATCCTGATATCATTTTTAGCCTAAAACTAATTTTAAAAATTTTTGCCCAAAAATCTTGAACCGGTGTCTGGACTAAGCGCTTAATAGCCGGTTCAATAGAAAATAACTAATGACATCGGAATGACCCAAAATTTTGAAAAATAGAACTACTCAGCATCCTAGGGAGAATTGAGTAGTATAACATAGGAAGATTTTTTTTATCCATATCGAATCCAAAATTGGATTCCTGGCCCAATACGAAATTCCTTGAGTTATCATTCTTTTCTCTTCTCATAAAGTTTTGTGTGAAACTGCGCTAGTTTGATATTTTAAATTTCACTACAAAGTTTTAAACTTCCCATATTGGTTAACCCCTTTCATGACCTCAAAAAAATCTAAAATGCTTTCATGATGTAGGTCTCCTAAAAATAACTGAGGTCTGTGTTTTACACTTTGGCTAAATCTGACCCTAACTACTTTTAAAAATTCGAATTAGAACCTGTTTATTAAAGTTTCATCATTAGCAACAATTACAAGTTACTATTCAGATTCAAACACACAAGCCTTCTTCTTTACTGAACCGGCCGTGTTCCTGGGCTTGTTCATCCCTTAATTTCGCATGGATTTTCCATTTTCCCCACACATAAATCACCTAATTCCCTTGCCTTCCACACTTTCAAGACCTAAATTGATTCGGTTTATGGAATTACATCCAATTAAGCTCCCACAATTTGAATTAAATCTCCATGGATGAAGAACACACACCCACGCAGATTGATATCAATCCAATTCAAAACCCTAATTCGTTTTCTCTTTCTTTCAAAACCCTAATTCGTTTTCTCTTTCTTTGTTGTTTTAGGGTCTTATGTCCATGATTCCAACAAGAATTCACCACAGTCATCCCAAATCAGGTTCATTCAACCGAATATATAGATTTACATATTATTACATATACTTAATTGAATTCAACCAATTTTCACATTTTTGGGTTCAAAATCATACCTTGTTAGGGTTCGAATTCAACCTTTTTTTTTCTTTCCTTCCCCTCCTCCTTCTTTCCCTTTTCTTTAGTCTTTTTCCTTCCTTCCCGCGGCTGCTACTGTGCGTGTTCTGAAGATGAGTTCTTGACCTCTCTTTATTTCTATTTTGCACCAATTTCCTTTTTTTTTTATATATTTTTTCCATCCAATCTTATCCACCCTTATATTTTAAGATTTTCAATAATGACTAAGCTCATTGCAACCAAAAGGTGGCCATCGTGCATGGCCTATTTTCCTCAGGTTATGACATATTTTGCAAACTTTCAAATTTTGCATTTTGGCCCCTTAAGTTTCTAAAATTATATTTTAACCCCTCTAGTTTAGGAAAATTATGCTTTGACTCCAAAATCACACTAATCCCTCATTTCACTTCCTAACACCCACTCATCATCAAAATGACGCTACTTAATAGCATATGCCTCCCAATTTTTCTAAAATTACAAAATAACCCTAAATTTTTTAAAATTATATTTTTGTCTCAAAATTGTTTTAAGTTTCCATACTGTACTAATACCCAAGCATTGCTCAAAATCAGTGCTCATTTATTTTTTGGATCACGAATGACTATTTTAAACAGCATCCAAAATTTGAGATATTACATAAATGTGTACAATGAGAGAGGAAGGTGTGCAGCTGTGAAATAGTGAGTATTAGGTTAGCGTTAAGTAATATGTATGCATGGGGTAGCATACAGTGATTGTTAACAAGTAAACTTTTATGTTTGTAATTTTTTGAGAATGTATATATTTCTAATATTTTCTATAAGCTTAGATTTGTAAAATTCTTTTGGAGCCTCTCAACTCATGAAAATATTTTGAAAAAGTTAGAGTAATGTTTTTCTAGTATAAAAAAGTTCCAGATTAAGTTTGATGATTTTTAGAGTTGTTTTGCTATAATTTCCATGTCGCATTGGTTTTAGCAAAATAAATAATTTTAAAAAAAGTTTAATGCTTTTCAAATTATAATTTCAATTTCTATAATTGTTTTACATATATTAGGGCTTTTACAAAAATTATGAGTCTTTATTTTCTGGTAAAAGCAATTATGGCAATTTATGGGGTTTTAGTGTGTTTAAAGAAATTATTTTTAAGTTAAAAATATTAAAAAAATATATTTTTATTTCATATGTTGTATTAAGCTATAAAGATTGCTTAATGAAAATTAAAAATATTTCAGAGGTATTTCTGAGCCTCGAGGAGTGTGACGAGTTTTCGAGTTAGGTTGGCTGTGTGTGTGGGACTCGCTTCGAATTTTGTCGTTCCGAGTAGATGAATGAGTACACTGTGGGTAGTTATATTGGGTTTATAATAAATTAGTGTGGATAATGTTCTAATATATGATTCGTCAACCTAGGTTAGTTCTGAGGATTTGATCGAGGGCGTTTTAGCTTCGTATCACTCGGATCGAAGTAAGGGACTTCTATCCGAAACCTAATTCATCAAATTGTCTTCATTTATTTTTTTGAATTGTTATCAAAAAAATTTTGAACTCCATTAAATTGAAATGTGCATTGTTTGCCTTTAATGCCCTGTTTTGAGCCATATGTTTATTGGAAATCCTATTCGTTGCTTCGTATTTATTTCTCATTGTGCATCAATTTAATCATTGTATTATCGATTGTTGTCATTATGTTTATTGACATGAGATTCTGCATTGGTGTGTGTTGGTGGGAGTTGGTGTGTTTTGGTGGGAGTTGGTGTATGATGAAGGTACTGGTGCGGGCTAGTACATTGACGGACTAGCTGATGTATTGGCGTGGGCTAGTATCTTGATGGACTTGTCGGTGTATTGGTTTGGACTAGTACCTTGATGGACTAATTTGTGTATCTGTGATTGTTAACATCGTATCTGAAAATCATATTGATATCTAATCAAACTAGTTATGATTCTTTTGAAACTCTTGAAAAACTATTATTGAATTGCATATGTGAATTATTTCATAATTTCTTCGTTTGAGCGACCTTTTTGAGATCTCAAAAGCTCACTCATGTTTGACTTCCTTTCTGCAGGTTGCTTGAAATTGGGTTTAAAGAGCGTGAGTGTTAGTTTTTAGTTGCCGTATTGACCATTAGAACCCCCGCGTGAGTTAATATTGTTTAAATTTTTAAGACTTAGATTATTGTTTAATCTACAAAATTTTATTAAGATTATGATTAATGGTTTAGTTGCTCTGACGGTTTGTAGCATTACTTGGCTGAGTTTGAGGTATTATTATCCTAGTGTAAATGATTGAGCGAGTGTTAACGTTCTGAAAGTTTTGGTATGTTACAGTTGGTATTAGAGCTTAGGTACCACAATCCTGTAGACTCGTACATAGGGTAATGAGAGTGGGGTAGGATGATGGTAGAGTTAGGAATTCTATGTTCAACTTTAAATTATATTGTCCTTTCGAAATGTTTTTGCATGACTCTGATAGTAGTCTATTTTGTTATAGTATGGCTTGTACACGTAAAGCTGGTACCAGGGGTCGTGGAGGCCAAGGCAGGGGCCAGGGAGGTCGCACTGCGGGCCGTTCTGGAGATCAAGAGATCCTAGCTAGGGAAGCACCCTATGTCGTTAAACATGAGCAAAACCCAGAACCCATGGCTGCAGCTTTGAATACCATGAATAGGATTCTGGCGTTCATGACCCAGAATCTGGTCAATCAACAGTAGGGTATGCAAAACCCTATTTTAGTGGATCGGTAGATCCTACAGAGGCAGAAGGTTGGATAGTCGAGATGGAGAAAATCGTTCGGGCTATCAAATGCAGTGAGAAGTAAAGGGTGGAATTTGTAGTGTACAAGAGAAGGGGTGAGGCCGACCAGTGGTGGAAGATGGTAGAGGCTGGAATGACTCCTCTGAATAAGGTTGAGATGATTTGTGAAAAGTTTAAGGAATTGTTTAACAAGCGATATTTTTCTGTGAGTTACAGTCAACCGATGTTGAGAAAGTTCGCCAATGTAACTCAGGTAGATTGAAAAATGGTAGATGAGTACGAGATGAGGCTCTCGCGACTGGCGAGATTTGCGGATAGAATGCTACCAATGGAGGCTGATAGATGCAGAAAGTTTGAGTGGGGATTCAGGTCTTGTTTGAGAGATGGAGTGATCTCTGCTAGGTTATCGAGCTATGTGGAGTGCGTCAATCTGGCACATGCATTGGAACAGTCCAGGTCGGACACAAGTGGAGGTTTGAACAATGCCAAGGTGGCTAAAAAGGGATAGAGAGGAAAGTAGAGTTTCAGTGCTTACAAGCGTCAGAAGTTCTCTTATTCAGCACAACAAGATGCTCAGAGTCAGAGGATGGGGCAGGCTCAGGGAATTAGGTCAGAGCAGAGTGTCAAATTCAAAAAAGCATAGAACACAGGAGCTAGACCAATTCAGAGTTCAGGGAACCAAGGTCGTAAACCATGTTACAGACTTACTAGAAGATGTTTCAAGTGTGGTAGTGTGAAGCATCATGTTAAAAACCGTCCCTCAATGTGGAAGAATGAATCAGCTCTTAGCCCTGTACTTACGGTCAGTTTAGCAGTGACTAGTGCACCTTACTCAGGAGGAGGTCAAAGTCAGCAGGGCTAGGCTCCACAGGCCCTGACTCAGCAGGGGTAGAGGCCTAGGACATCAGCCAGACTGCTTGCTATATTTTCACAAGATGCTGCAACATCCAATGATGTGGTGCCAGGTACGCTTCCGAATTATGTCATCTAGGCGTTTAAATATTGATTGATTCTGAGGTATCATATTCTAGGTTATAATCTGAATCTTATACTACGGGAAAATATATGATATTATGAAATTACCGAGGCTACTATCGATGTTATTGATTAATATTTATAGGTTATCTGTAATATTTGATGATACCTTCATTTGGGAAATACATAGTGAAGCGTAGTGCTTAGATATCATAAGTAAGTGAAATTTTGAGGTCGAAATTTTTATAAGTTGGGGAGAGTGTACTAACCCTAAAATTCTCTTCACGAATTTAATTGACATTTTTAGCCACAAATTTATTTTCTTAGCATTGATATAATTTTTAACGACGATATATTTCTATACTTAGCAGCGACGTGTATTTTAGCGATCAATTAATTTTTAGCATCGATATACTTTTTAGCGACCATTAGACTTTCTATTAGTATTGGAGTGCTTATGAGCGATGATTTGTGACACGAGATAGCGTAATAACTCGTTAGTAATTTTCCCAACGCATAAACTATTGTATATAAATATTTTTGGACCATTTCACGATAATAAAAGTTTTGAGTTAAAAAAATGAGCAACTAACGACAGCGTAAAGGACTTTTATGTGATTTTTCCCTTAAGATTATATATATATATATATATATATATATATATATATATATATGGGAGCTGATAAAATGATAGCGCTAGCAACTTAACCCAAGTTGCTAGCGCGATCTGGCCGTCCACGGGCAAGAATGGACGGCCAGATCGCGCGCCACGACAGTGAATTTTTTCACCGTCCGCTACATAATGTAGCGGACGGTAAATTATCGTCTGTTACATTATGTAGCGGACGGCCAAACAGCGCTAACAACTTGCTAGCGCTATTAATGGATCAATTCCCTATATATATATAAACCTACTTACACTAGGACAGCCGTCAATATTCTTCTTCTTCATCTGACAATACGTTCGAGAAAGAGGGAGAGATACTGAGAGAGAAGACTAGAAAGGAAGATCGTGGCGAGGATTGTTCAGGGAAGTTTTTCGGTAAGCTTGCTTTAGAAATTTATACTTCATGTGTGCATATATATGGGCATTTCGGTAGGTGTAGAAATGGGTATTGTTGTGCTTACGAGATTGAGTGGAGGCTGTGGCAGCTATAGACTGCTGTGATGTTAGTGCATAAATGTGTGTGTATGGTGTACACACACGTGCGTGCGCATGCATATACACCTACACGCGCGCGCGCATGCATATACACCTACACGCGCGCGCGCACACACACACACACCCGCACACACATACACACACACACCCACACACACACACACACACACACACACACATATATATATATATATATGGATATGATAAAATGCTACCGCTGGCAAGTTGCCAACTCTCTGATTAATATATATTTCAACCTCTTAACTTCTAAGTAGTTCACTTAAAACTCCTTGTACTTTGCAAAAACCTATAATTGACACCTCTCAAGATTAGAACATGTCATTCCTGACCAAAGGAGAATTCAGTCATACAAAACTTGTATCAGAGCCTAATCAAAGGCAAGATTCAATCAAAAAATTCATGAAAATTCCTTGTTTATCAAATCATATGACATGAATTATACACTTAGACCATGGAGTAGGAAAAACTGAGATAACATGATTATTAAATCAAATAATGGATGTATCTCATGAAACTCTAAATATATGTAGAACTCTAAACGAGATAACATCTCAGATATTAACTGAATTACACAATTCAAGTAAAGGGTTAGGAAGTGAAAATCATGTCCCAAACTCAGATAACTTCTTATCAAACTTTGAAAGTTATGACACTACCAATAAGTAATATAGCAAAGAAACTTCAGATGTATTTGAAGAAGTTATAGCATACAGTGGTAGCGAAGGAAAACCCTCTTTGAGTGGCCCAAAAGACACCAAAGATCCCGTAAAGGAAATGGGTGTAAAAGAAATAGAAAAAATAATAAACGATTACTTAGAAAAAGTAGAAAAAGAAAAATAATTAAAAAATCAATGATGGGTGAAATAAATCCAGCTATTCTAAAAGAACAGCAATATAAACAAGAAGAGAAAAGAGCCATATCAGAAGTAAATAAGGCATTTTCTGATATGAATTCATGGAATGGAGAAACCGATCCAAACTACGTAGGAGCGTGGAATTCAATAACACCCCTATGAGGACAAATTTAAAACAAGAATTTGTTCTTAATGGAAGAAATGAGCCCGTAAATCAATATGCCATATATCTTGAAATTGATTGTATTTCAAATACTGAAGAAATAATCGATAATTGGACACAAGCCTTAAGAATTGCCATAATAGGTGGTAATTTAACAGAAAGGAATGCTATGAAACATTTTATTCGAGCAACCCTGCGAGGAAACACAGCTAGGTTCTAGAAAAGCATAACAGGTAACGAAATGATAATTGAAGCCCAAAGCAAGCTTAACATTTTCTGAAGAATGGATAATGTTTTATGCAGATAACCTCAAACGAGAGTTCTGCGGAATATCTATAAATAACATAGGTATTCAAGAAAAAAGTGTTTTCACAAATTCGACAAAACTACAAATATGTGATATATGTTACTGGAGCATCCAATTGCCTGGCACGATCAATAATTTTACCTTCTGAAAAATGATCTAAACAGATCAACTCATGAGTATGCAAATGGCAAATGGTGATGAGTTTGAGCTAGAATATAAAGCATTTCATAATCCGGTCAATAAATGGAAAATAATTCATTATAGAGCAATTAATCCAACTTGACGACTTAGACGGCGATTTTTTAATAGGAAATGCTTTTCTCAAAAAAGCTGAAAATAGACCATTTATTCAAGAAGAGTTTTGTATTGAAATACAACGTAAAAAAATTCCGTTGTTAAAATATGCTGCTCAAAGTGAATCTCTCTAGAAAAACTAGGAGAAATCCAAAAACATATTCAGAGTGAATCTCTCTACGCAGCGCAACGTGGTGAAGAGAACAAAAAATACTCATGAAAAAGGTTACTTGAAGAAGAAGTACCAAGGAAGAATTACTCAACGAAGAAGTATCAAAGAAAATGACAGTTGGGTTAAGGAAATAAACCAACATTATGAATGCAAAAAAGGAAAAGAAATTCCTAGTCTTGATAGTATAAAAAAGATGTTAGAAAATAATTTTAGTGAAGACCCGCTAAAACATTGACTCGTAGACACATTCGAACTAAATCGAGATGATTATCAACTCATCGATAGTCTTCCAGGTATAGTTCGATATGCTCTTAGAGTTATGGGATTCAGTCGACAGATTATCACAGTCCAAATAATATCAACACTGGCAGAAAAAAGCGAAACCAAAATTTACCAATCTTACCAGATTTGGTTCATTAATCGATTCACTAATAAAAAGTTAATGAATTTTTATCGACCATACAAGGATGAGCTATGGAACACGTATAATCCAGAGAAAGACAAAATTAAAAGAATCAGTTGTATTCGTGCAACCATTGAAAGCATGGTAGCCGATCTCATAGAAGCATGTTTTTGTGACAGACGAAGGATAGTAATCCTGAAGTGGAATAAAGTATCCATAGAACACTACAAACAGGGTCAGGATCAGGTAATTAAACTCTATGAACAGTTCAACAGTCAAGGAAAAGAAGAACCTGATCTGCCAAGCCAAACTTTTGAGTTGTAAATGAAAGTGTGGGACCACAGGATAGCCATGATTGAAATGGACATAATGGCCAACAAAAATAACAAACTCAAGTGGGAAAGAGAATAAAGTTTTCTGCCGCAACAAAAGAAAGAAGACCCTACAAAAAATAATTGAGGAGTTTCACTATTGAAGAATCCTATGTGCCAGATCCTTTCATCTATAAAATGGGTCGAAGTAAGAGCAAGAAGACAGATGAAGTTTCAGAGAGTGTGAAGTGTGTAAGAGTGTGAAGAATACTAAAAGTGAAGTGTGCTAAGATTTAGTGTGTGCAACAATAGAAGGAACCATTCCTTTCTATTGCTCGTATGTAATATTTCCTTTTTAATATAAATAAAAGAAGTATTGGTTTTAGTATGACGTTTTTCTACTGCACTTTTCAAACCAATATCCTGTAAGCTTGAGAGTGTTTGATTATAGCATTAACCAATTCTGAGGAACGAAAGGTGGCGAGCTGTGTTTCCACTTGGTGAAGCTTGGATAGCGGAAAGCAACAGGAGAAGCATGGCTGGCATACATTCAAGGATCAAGAGCAACATCTCTGTAAGTAGTATTATATTATGAAATAACGCTATGTTTATATTGTATGTGAAAGAGTATTAGGGTGCATAAAATAATATTTCTCTAAAGTTTTGGGGTTAGATTAAAAATATGTTAAAGTACGAAGGCTAACTAGCACTATTGAGGAAGAAGATCTAATCTGGACCGTCCATAAATCACAGAAAGACGGCCAGATCGTGTTGACAAGAAAACTAATTTGCATGCGCACACAGTGGATCGCGAAATATTTATATTTATATATATATATATATACACACACACACACACACACACACACAGAGTGTGAGCATGTGTATGTGTGTATTTGTGTGTGTTTAAATGTGTACAATGAGAGATGATGGTGTGTAGCTGTGAAATAGTAGGTATCAAGTTAACGTTAAGTGAAATGTAAGCATGAGGTAGCGTACAATGATAGTTAACGTGTAAAATATTAAAGTACAATACTTTACAATAAGTTAGAATTTCTAGAAAAAATTTGTTATTTTCTGAGAATGTATGTATTTTTAATATTTTCTGTAAGCATAAATTTGTAAAATTATTTTGGAGCCTTTAAACTCTTGAAAATATTTTGAAAAAATTAGAGTAATATTTTTCTAGTACAAAAAAGTCCCAGATTAAGTTTGTTGATTGTTATAATTTTCAAATCACATTGTTTTTGGCAAAATAAATAATTTAAAAATAGTTTTAATGTCTTTTAAATTCTAATTTCAATTTCTATAATTGTTATACATATATTAGAGCTTTTACAAATATTATGAGTCTTTATTTTTTGGCTTGAAGCAATTATGAAAATTTATAGGTTTTTAGTGTATTTAAAGAAATTATTATTAAATGAAAAATATTCAAAATCATATTTTTATTCCATATGTTGTATTAAGCTATAAAGAATACTTAATGAAAATTTTTCTAGAGTATTTCTGAGCCTCGAGGAGTGTGATGAATTTTCAAGCTAAGTTGACCATGTGTGGGACCCGTTTCGAATTTCGTCATTCAAGATAGAGGAATGAGTACACTGTGGGTAGTTATATTGGGTTTATAATAATTTAGTGTGGATAATGTTCTAATAAATGATTTGTCAACCTAGGTTAATTTCGAGAATTTGATTGAGGGCATTTTAGCTTCATCTCACTCGAATTAAAGCAAGGGACTTCTATCCGAAATCCAGTTCATCAAATTGTCTTTGTCTATTTTTAAAAAATTTTATCAAATTTTGTTGAACTCTGTTATAGTTGAAATATGCACTGTTGCTTTTAATGCCACGTTTTGAGGCTTACACGTTTATTGGAAATCCTACTCGATGCTCCGTATTTATTTCTTGTTGTGCATCAATTTAATCATAGTATTGGCGATTGTTGTCATTCTGTTTACTGACATGAGATTTTGCATTGGTGTGTTTTTACGGGAGTTGGTGTACGTTGAGTTATTGGTGTGGGCTAGTACCTTGAAGGACTAGCCGGTGTATTAGTACGGGCTAGTAACTTGATGGACTAGTCGGTGTATTGGTGTGGACTAGTAGCTTGATGCACTAGTCGGTGTATTTGTGATTGTTTGTATCATATCTGAAAATCATATCAAAATCTAATCGAACTAGTTATGATTCTTTGAAACTCTTCAAAAATTATAGTTGAATTGCATCTGGGAATTATTTTGTAATTTCTTCGTTTGAGCGACCATACTGAGCTTTCAAAAGCTCACTTCCATTTGACTTCCTTTCTGTAGGTAGTGTTCACTAGTAGATTGCTCTGGATTGGGTTTAGAGAGCGTGAGTATTAGTATTTTGTTTCCATATTGGTCATTAGAACCCCTGCGTGGGTTAATAATGTTAAGACTTAGATTAATGTTTTATCTATGATAGTTTATGAAGATTATGATTAATGGTTTAGTTTCTCTGAAAGCTTGCGGCATTACTTCGTTGAGTTTGAGTTATTATTATCTTAGTACAAATGATCGAGCGAGTGTTAACGTTTTGAAAATTAGGAAATGTTACATTGTGCAGCTCATTGCGTAGACTTGCTGTTAGAGAATGCCGCTGATGTTAGCACCTCCCCGCTGTAGATGTTACCATTACAAAAGCCAAAAACATTACCAAGTTTATCTACAATCGTGAATTTGTTGTAAATATGATGAGAAAAGAGTTTACTGATGGTAGAGACTGTATTGGCCAGGAATAACTAGATTTGCAACTAATTTTCTAAGTGTTGAATGCTGGCTCAAGTTTTAGAAAGAGCATAGGCAGATGTTCACTTGTGATTAGTGGCTTAATTCTAAGTTTGCCAAAAATGTCATTGGGAAGGAAGTAGCGAAATTGGTGCTAGAAGATAGTGATTTTTTGTTGCAATGTGAGCATGTTGTAAAGCTTATTGAACCTTTGGTGGGGGTTCTTCATCTCACAGACGATAATGAGAAGCTTCCACAGGGTACTTGTATGAAGCCATTGATAAGGAAAAAGGAGACAATCAAATCAAACTTGAAGAACCGGTTATCTTTTATATCGGTTGTTTGTGTGATTAATGCAAGGTGGGATAAACAACTTTCAAGCCCACTTTATTCAGCTAATTTTTTCAAGCCTTTTTTCAGAAAGTAAAGGAGGTTCCTAGAGGCTTACATGGTACAATTACAGCTTTAGTGCCTTATGATTACATGCAAGACTTGATTAGTTCACAACTCCTGTAGGAGATCATTACGTAAGGATGATAGGCCATCTTAACAACATTGAGATCTTTGGTGGAGAATCAATGGGGAAACCCAGTTTGACATGCTCTTGGGATTATTACCCCCAACTTTTGTTCAGTTAAGGGTGAACTACAATATGAACAAACATCAATTCACTCTCCTATGCAAACTGAAGGCATTCTTATTCCAAAACAAGAATAAGAATAAGCCAGAGAAGAATAAGCAAAATATAAGAGATGCCAACGGGTGGTGTCGAGAAAGGGAAAGGAAAACCTATGGCCTGAGGTTACACCAAAGGAAATGTTTTAAATGTAGAGAGAAAGGGCATTAGAAAACATATTGCCCTAATTTAAAGCCCGTTGTAACAGATTACCAAGTAACTTGTTCTTGAAACATGTATTGTGGTTGGACCCACTAGTACCTAGTGTGTGAATTCTGAAGTCATTAATCATGTCTGCAATTCTTTTGCAGGGGTTTGAGGAAACTCAAAGACTAAGGGTTGGTTTGACAAAAATTTTTTTTTAGTTTTCAATTTTTAAAGAGCAGCTTAATTTTATTTTTTTACAAAAACAAGTGGGTGTTTGATAACCCTTTTTTTTTTAGTTTTTTTTGGGTGTTTGGTAACCCTTTTTATTTTGACTTTTTTTTTGGGTGGTTTGCAGTGGCGGTGGTGGGACGTAGTGGTGGTCGACGGTGGTGGTGGCCGGCGGCCGGAGGTGGCTGCCGGCGATGGTTGCCAGCGGCCGGAGGTGGCTGTCGACGGCCGGCGGTGGACCCCTGAGGTGGCTGCCGGCGGTGGGAGGGTGGTGGTGGTGGTCTAAAAAAAAAAACCAAAAGTAAAAAAAAAAAAAACCAGTTTCTGGAGTTTTTTTTTTATTCTTTAGTTTAAAAATTGGTTTTTTAAATTAGAGAAGGAAAAAAAATGGTTAGCAAGGCCGGCAGTTGCTGACGGTGGTCGCCGGCGGCCGGCGGTGGACCCCTGAGGTGGCTGCCGGCGGTGGGAGGGTGGTGGTGGTGGTCTCAAAAAAAAAAAACAGTTTTTGGAGTTTTTTTTTACTCTTTAGTTTAAAAACTGGTTTTTAAAATAAGAGAAGGAAAAAAAATGGTTAGCAAACACACTTTTTTTTTCCAATTTTCAAAACTGAAAAAAAAAAGAGAAAAAAAAAAAACCGCGTCAAACGTGGCCTAAGTGACGGGAAGATCACCCTGAAATTTGACATCGGTGGCCTAGTCTTAGCACTTACATTGGGGAGCAATTAATAAAGTCTTCGACTATAATTGGATTTTACATTTAAATAATTGTCTTTATGTACCAAACATGTGAAGGAATATGATTTAAGTATCTTGTTTATCCAAAGAAGGGTATACTGTATTTTTCAAGAATTATGTGGTTATAAATTTAATAATAAACTCGTATGTTATGGCTGGCATTTTTTTTTCTTAATCCTATTGCATCATTGCTAAACAACACTGAAATTGATAGTAATGTTGGAACATAATAGAAAATTTTCTTCTAGCAATAAAATATATTTATGGTACTTATGTCTTGGTCATATTAATTTAAATAGGATTCAAAGACTAGTTATAGGTGGTCTTTTAGACATTCTAGAGGTAGAAAAAAATTCGGTCTGCGAATCTTGTTTAAAGAGTTAAGTGAAAAAAGTTGCTCACACAGCAAAGGAACGTAGAGCCATGAATGTTTTAGAATTAGTCCATACAATGTTGTAATATCCCTCACTAATGCAATTAGTTATTCATTCATTCATTCATTTATTTGTTTATTCATTTTTTGACTCATTTAAATGTTTGTTTCTACAACTATTTCCTAATCACTACTGCTCCCTAATGAGTGGTCAAAGTTGTAATGAGGTTAGGTGCAATAGAGAAATAAATCAAAGTAAGTGGGTGACTTTGGAGAAGTCATAATCAATGAAAAAATAGTGATAATTAAAGAAAACAAAATAGAGAAACTAGGGGAACATGATAAAACTCTACGTGATCTATAGAGTGATATCAGGAATGTCAGAATGAAAAAAAAAACATTTCTCCATCATTTCTCTAGAGAAGTGCGGAAGAGTAAGGGGGTGTGAAAGATTGGGGGAAGAGGGCTTCATCGTAGAGCGATTCCAACTAAATTTGGGGATATTGCAGTAAGTGTAAATCCAAATTTATTTTAACTGTGCAGATTTTTTGCTGGAGTTAGGAGTTGATTTAAAATTACATTTGGTTCCGTGTGGGTAGGTTAATAGGGGGTGTATATCCATGTGATGTGTGTGTGCGCGCACGTGTGTGTGTGATCCGCGTGTGTAGGAGAGAGTGTGTGCATTGTGTGCCATGAGTGTGATGTGTGTGTGTGTGTGTGTGAGAGAGAGAGAGAGAGGCAGGAAAAAGGGGTAGGCGTGAAGGCAGTTGTAATCTTCCGTACTTTTTCTAGCTGTTTAAAATAATCATTTGAGCTCCGAAAATAGAAGGTGTTAATTTTGAGCAATAATCGGGTATTAGTAGAGTATGAGAGCTTAAAATGATTTTGGGGTCAAAGTATAATTTTAGAAAGTTTTGGGACCATTTTGTAATTTTGGAAACATTGGGGCTATTTTGCGAATTATGAAAAATGGCATGATAGGTGTCAAATTTAAAAAAAATTCTTGAGAGGATACCGCCTTTTTCTTGTTTATTTGGTGACTACTCACTTAAAATATAAACTAATGAATTATTTAAATGTTTAGCAAATTAAGGTAGATAAATGAATTCGGGAAAGAAAGAAATAAACAGGGAAATTGAAAAAAAGGAACATGAGAAAGACGAAACAGAAAATAAAACATAACAGAGCAGAGAAAAATAGAAAGGACTTCGGGCAGAAAAATTAGAGAGAGAGAGAGAGATTGAGAAGTATTCCTAAAGGTAATTTTATCCTCTACTAGTGTATTTCTTACTTTGATTTAGTGTGGGCATAAATGGGTCTTTTTCAGTGGAGTAGTGCATGTTTATAATGTGTTTAGCAGGTGAGTGTGTGATTTTCAATGAGTTATGGGTGTTTGAGTTTAGATTCAGTGTGTGGGATGTTTCCAGCAAGGGTGTGTGCAAAAAAGAAGGACGGAGTGTGTGTATTGAGTGTTTGCAGTGTGCGTGAGTATCTGGTGTATGTGTAAAATTATGTGTTTATGTGTAATTATGTGTTTAGGGGTAGGGGAAAGGCATAACATATAGGTGAGGCTCTGTGTTTCTACCTTACTTATCGAGAAGCAGAACTGAGCCTTTTAAAAAGGGGCCGTGGCAACTGGCAGGGGTGTAGACACACCTCCGCAGATTACAGGTCATGTTTTGAATGTAATTACCTAGGTTGTGGCATCTGAGTTTCTAGTATCCACTCTCAGCCTTCAGTGGGTTGCCAAGTGGTATGTGTGTGTTTAATTGTGTGACGGTGTGTGTTTAGTGACATTGTGTGTATGTCTCGGGTGTGGACTATGTGTGTGTGATTGTGTGTAGTAATGTGTGTATGTGTTAGTAATTTATGGGTTAATGTGTTAAAGTGTGTGTTTTAGGTGTAGGTATGTGTATTTGTAAGTAGCAGCGTGTGTAGAGTGTGTGTGTCGGTAGTGTGAGGAAGAAGAGACTGTGTCTTCAGGGTGTATTTTAATTTGAATAGTGATTGTAATTGTCACTAAATGGGGTTAGGGTTAGGCAGTTTATTCTAAGAGAATGATGTTTTGGTGATTTAAGCATGATAGAGGTGTTTTTGGTAATTTTATACATAAAGGGTATTTTGGTAATTTTACATCCTCGATGAGGAGGCAGTTCTGAGTGAATGCCTGAGTCGGTATTGAATTCATAATATCGTATTATATAATGTATACTAATAACTAGATTGTTCTATTTAAGTTAAAGTAACAGACTTTCCAGTTAGACTAGCTTAGGTTCGGATCTAGGTACGGGTTTCTATCTAACCCCTGGTAAGGATTTCTATCCAAACCCTGATTTCGATAACATGTGCTCGTATGTATTCTTTCGATTTGCTTGTGTCTATTGTTGAATACTGAGTAATGTATTGATGTCAGAATGTCATTAGAATAAAATATATGAGGTCAAATTTGATAAAAAAAAAATTAGAATAAAAAATATGAGGTCAAATTTGATAAATTGAGTTTCGAATAGAAAACCCTTACCTCAGTTCGAAGCTAAGCTAAGTAACATCAATCCAAAATCTTCTGAATTAACTATAATTGAGTAATTTCAGTATCAGAATACAATCTAACACCACAATACCATGAACTCAAAACTAATTGCTTAAACGTTGCTCATATCACACTCTCAACACAATCCAATTCAAAACGAGTCCCACTTACGGCCAAACCTTACTAGAAAGCCCACACGAACCTCGAAACTTGATAATAACACAGAATTCAAAATAAATTCTCATAAAACAATTTTATGGCTTAAAACAACATACAATTTAAGATATCAATTTTCTGAATTTTCAACTACTTTCCACTTAAAAGTAATCTCTATAAACATAATAAAAGTCCATAATAGCCATAATTATTTCTAACTTAAATAAAAGTTCCATAAATTTTTAAAAGCTTTATGATATATATATATATATATATATATATATATATATATAAAATTATAGAAACTTAAACCATAATTTAAAAATTATAAAAATAATTTTAAATCATCTGTTTTGCTAAGTCAAATGTGATACAGGGAAGAGTACCAAATCAACTCTGAAATTTATCAAAGTTAAATCGAGACTACTCATTCTATAAAGACAATACTATAATTTTTTCAAGATGTAAAATGAATTTTGAAGAGTCAAAATGAATATTAGAAAAGTCAAACTTGCAGAAATTGTTAAAAATACCAAACGATTTTAGAAAAATAAGAAAATTTCCCAAAAATTATAAAATATCCTAAGGTAGCCTACTACAAAATTTCAGGAGCTAACAACTATTGTGCCACTAACTCATGCACGCATTGAACACAATCGAGCACATGGTATACCTGTGCAAGCATAGGGTACCACCCAGTAGCACATATCCACATACCTACTTTCTTCTTCATTCTCTTCTCTCTACACACACACACATTATAGAACTTGCACACTACCTAACAACTAGCACACACTACATTTGCACACAAAATATCCACAATTACACACATTATACACACATTTATACACTCACACTCTACACAACAGAACACATACCCATGCCCCCCCTCCCAAACACACACACACACGCGCGCGCGCGCGCGCACAACCTCAGGCGCATAATGCACATACATACACACTGCACTACACACACACTTACACTAACATTACACACAATTCACAGTGATAGACACTAATTTCAAACACACTCGTTGAAATCAAACACTCATACAATGTACAAACACGTGCACACTCACACTTCGTGGCCAACTATGGTTATGTAATACTCTGAAAATACCTTAAATAAATCTAACTGTGAATTAGATTAATTTGGGGGGGGGGGTATTTTATTAGTAGCAATATTTTATTGATAATCAAGGATTTAGAATTTAAATGAGGAGTTAGTTTACCTTGGGACCAAAATGCAATTTTATAAAAGTGATGGGGTAAAAAATGTAACTATGGAAAGTTGAAGGGCTAAATTATAAATTTTGAAAGTGGTGACTAGTAACCTAGTTTTGTAATCTTTAATTAAACAAAATTCAAAAGGGTAAAAGGGGAAAGGAGTTGACTCGGTTGGAGGATAAAAAAAATAGAGGCATGCATGACTAGGCTTCTCATTAAGCATAAGGTGGAGACCTCATGGCTTAAGGGCGGGATAGTTAAATGGGTCTTCAAAGACCATTCAATTGGTAAGAACAGAGGGAGAAAAAAAGAGAAGGAAAGAAAGATTGGGGGGGGGGGGGGGAAGGAAGAAAGGAAAAAGAAAGAGAAGAAAACATTCAAAAAAAAATAAAGTTTGGTTAGTGTCTCTAATTGCTTTATTTCTTGTTTATAATTGAAGGGGTAGGTTTAATACGTGAATATTTGTCTAATAAAGGTTTTTTTAGGGTGTGGTAATAGCTTAATACAAGGGGTA
Source organism: Escallonia herrerae (assembly GCA_033070095.1). Classification (NCBI taxonomy): domain Eukaryota; kingdom Viridiplantae; phylum Streptophyta; class Magnoliopsida; order Escalloniales; family Escalloniaceae; genus Escallonia; species Escallonia herrerae. The sequence goes on along the minus strand of JAVXUP010000004.1, from coordinate 1,362,530 downwards.
AAATTATGGGTGTGGGTGGTCCAAAAATAGTCAGAAGAAGGGGGGAGTAGGGACTGTTTAGGGAGCTGTTGGGGCTACCAAGAGAGTGTTTTAGGGTTGTGTGGGCGGTTGCAGATAAAGGTTGTATGGGTGATTGTGAGGTGGTTTTAAGGTGGCTTGAGGTGGTGATGGTGGTGGGCTGAGGTGAGGTGGGAATGAGGGTGGACAAGTTATGGTTAGGCATCAAGGGGATGCCCAAAACTAGAGGGACATCAGGGTGAGAAGGGGGCTATTGGGAGGGGAATAGGACTGCTACAGCCATCTGTAGGGTGCTGGGCTATGCCGGGGTGAGGGGAGGCTGGTGCAAGGTGGTGGGAAGGTTCGGAGGTGTTGTGAAGTGGGTGAAGGGGGCTGTGCACTGTTATGTGATTTATGGGAGTGTGTAGTGAGTGTATAAGTGTGTGCAGTATGTTTGTGTGTATGTGAGGACTGAAGTGTGTGAGTACTGTGAGGAAGAAGGTGTACAGCGGACTGAAATTAGAGATTTTGAAGGAAGGAGCTTAAAAGTGTCGTTAAAGACTATCAAGTCCCAGCAGTCCACTATAAGAATTTTTAAAAATAGTTTGAAGTAGATTTAGGCAAATTACAAAAAAAAAGGCTCGAATTAATTTTATGAAATCTATGATATGAAAATTTTTCAGATTTTTTCGAGATCGGGAAGGGAGTTAACTGACGCGGTTATCGTGAAACTTTGCCTGTGAATTAAAATATAGCAAACTGACGTGTTTTCGTGTAAAATTTTTTTGAGAACTTTAAAATGTTGAGATGCTTCAATATCAGAAGCTTTGGGACATTTTGAAGCTGTTAGCATTTTTTAGCAGAGCAGCTTCCTAGTGCTCCATTAATTGTGGTTTGGAATTTTTGAGGGAAATTTTTTCGGAGGGCTTTTTAGTCCAAAAATGTTGATGTTTAAAAAATATATTTTATAGTGGTTTTGAGATTTTTGTGGGGCCGATGGCCACCAGGGAGTGTTTTGATAATTTTTCCTAAAAAATTTTAAAAAGACTTTTTGGTTCAGGAAGAATTTTAAAACATCTAAAACATTGTTTTGAAATGGTTTTTGGGTGTTGGGGTGGTAGTGGCCATTTACCATTTGACACAGAATTTCAAAAAACACATACAATTATGTGTTCTGGGTGACGGGAAGCGAGGAATGGGGTTAGTGCGCCTAAATGAAGGAGTATTAGTACTCATGCATTATCAAGGCTAGGTTAAATTGTAAGATATTATAAATAACTGATAGAAAATGAGTAATATAAATTGTGCATTTATGTTTGATTAGCGCCTGCCGAGAAAGGTTTATTTGATTAGGTTGGCTCATCGGCTAAATGCTAATGAGGTAAGGATAATGTCATTCCTTGTATGCTATGATTTGCTTCACTTAGCATGCATGTCATTACTAGGGTTATTGTATTGTGAATGTGGCATGGTTGATATTGTTGACTTATTGATTTTGATGATTCAAGTTTTGTTATTTCTAACATTAATCTGACAACATTTTTAAGATAAATATTTCAGGTTTTATCTTAATCATACAAAGACAAGACCTTGACATGGACAAAGCCTTAACTTGGACTTGGACTCGGACTCGGGATTTAAAGAATTGGACTACGTTGAAGATGCAAGAATCTGAAGTCTATTTTTCCTTGTTAGCATTTCTAAGCCCTTCTTAAAAGATCTGACAGAAATTTTAGTAAAGACCAAAACCGTCTCTTTCAGTCGAAGGCAAATTGTTTTTAGTCGACTCAAACTTGAAATCTTTTCTTTCAGTCGAAGCTGTGACTTTCAGTCGAAGCAAAGATTTTCAGTCGAAGGAAAAAAACTTTTAGTCGAAGCTAAGACTTTTAGTCGAAGCCAAGACTTTTAGTCGAAGGTAAGACTTTCAGTCGAAGCCAAGACTTTCAGTCAAAGCAAAGTTTTTTAGTCGAAGGATAAACCTTCAGTCGAAGCCAAAACTTTCAGTCGAAGCAAAGACTTTCAGTTAAAGGCTAGACTTTCAGTCGAAGGCAAACTGTTTTTAGTCGACTCAAACTTGAAATCTTTTCTTCCAGTCGAAGCTGTGACTTTCAGTCGAAGCAAAGATTTTCAGTCGAAGGCAAAAACTTTTAGTTGAAGCTAAGACTTTCAGTCCAAGCCAAGACTTTTAGTCGAAGCTAAGACTTTCAGTCGAAGCCAAGACTTTTAGTCGAAGCTAAAAGTTTTAGTTGAATCCTTCCTGTTTGGCTTTCCCTTCTTAACGGCTCTTTATCTCTTATTTGTATTTGTATAAATAGGGGATCTGTGAAAGCATTTATAACTTTTACTCGCGCGAACTTTTTTCCTCTTCAATAACTCTCTCATCTCAATCTCTTATTCTCATCTATTCTCTATTGAGTGAGTTTACTTTTGAAAAAGTTCTTTGTAAGCTTCTTGGTTTTGTTCTTGAAAGAATATAGATCTTCCCACCTAAGAAGGCTTAGTCTTAAATTTTCATTGTAACATCTGCTCAAGAAGGAGCTTGTTTATTGTATTCAAAGTGTAAATTTCTTTTCATTTGTAATCAGTTGGAAACCTTGGAAGGGTTTCGGAAGTTGTACTGCGGTTTGTGCTAGCACCCGAAGCTAGATGGTTTACTGAAAGGCTCGAGTAGGTCTCCCTTGTGTAGAGTGCTCGAGGACTGGACGTAGGCTGGTGGGGCCGAACCAGTATAAATCTCTGTGTTAAATCTGTTATCATTATATTTGTCATTACATTGTAATCTCATTTTTAAATTTATACTCAAAGTTGTAAATCATCTATTCACCCCCCTCTAGGTGTATTTAGAGACCTACAAGTGGTATCAGAGCCGTGTGCTCTGGTATTTGTCTGTGACTTAATCGTCAAGAGCTAAAGATCGCGTTATGGAAGAAGGATCACCAACCACCAGGCCACCCTTGTTGAAGAATGACAACTATAGCTATTGGAAAAACCGCATGAGGAATTTTCTGAGACAGGATACACACGTATGGTATGTTGTTGAAAATGGTCCAATAATTCCTATGAAGGATGGACCGGATGGAACCAAGATTCCGAAAGGAATTCTTGAAATGGATAGTCATGAGGCACAGATTTTCTCTATGGATGATAAAGCTAAAAACATTATCAGCTGTGGCCTTGACATGAACGAGTACAATCGAGTCTTAGCATGTGAGACAACCAGAGAAATGTGGAGGCTGTAGGAGGTTACTCATGAAGGAACAAATCAAGTAAAAGAGACCAAGATCAACATGTTGGTCCAACAGTATGAGGTCTTCAAGATGAAGGAGCACGAGTCCATAAATGAGATGTACTCCAGATTCACACTCATTATAATGGACTAAAGCTTTTGGGTAAAGTCTGTCCAGAAAAGGAAGTCGTCCGAAAACTTCTCAGATTTCTTCCAAAGAGATGGGAGGCAAAACTCACAGCTATTCAAGAGGTAAAAGACCTGAACGTGCTGAAGCTTGAAGAATTGGTGGGTTCTCTAATGACTCATGAAATTACAATGAAAATTCATGACGAAGAAGAAACCACCTCCAAGAAGAAAAACTTAGCTCTTAAAGCTGAGACCTCTCATGAACCTATAGAAAGCAACGATGATTCTGATCCTGAAATGGCTCTCATAACTCGGAAGTTCAAGAAGTTTCTCGCAAGCAAGCAAGATGGGAAGTTTAGAAGAAATCCTACAAATCAATCACATCAAAAAAATAACAGTGATTGGAATGTAAAGGATAATCCTGATGCTTGCTTTGAATGCGGTAGAACTGGGCACATCAAAAAATATTATCCACAACTCAAGAACAAAACCGCAAACAGCAACAGTCGAAACTTCAAAGAAAAGAAGTTCAAGTCCAGAAAGGCTCTGCTAACTTGGGATGACTCTGATGAAAGTGACAAAGAATCCAGCGAAGATGATGACGTAGCTCAACTTTGCTTCATGGCCAAAGATGACGATCTCAAGGTAATCTCTGAAAATTATTATAATGAACTTAAGACAGCTTTTCTTGAACTCAGTGAAAATTATGAAAAGTTAAAAGTCAAAAATGCTAATCTAAAAAATAAGGCTCTTTCTTTGATAAGTACTGTTGAAGAGTTAGAAGGCGAAAAAGAAGAGTTTCAAGAAAAGATTGAATTTTATATTTCTGAAAATACGTCTTTAGAAAACAATCTGAATGCTTCTAAGAAGGAAAATTCTCTTTCGTCTTCTGAAATCCAATCTCTCCGAGGAGTAAAAGTTTCAGTTGAAAACGATTTCTTAAAATCTCAACTGGAAGATGTTTCTTTACAAAAAATCAATTTAGAAAAGGAGATTGAAGATTTGAATTTTACCCTTTAAAAATTTACCCAAGGAAGAGAGAATTTGGATATTCTTTTGGGAAGACAAAGATGTGCTTTTGAGAAAAGTGGAATCGGATACGATCCTTCAATGAAGCAAAAGGATTATAAAAATTTCCTTAACAAAAATTTAGCTTCTTGTTCGCCTTTCACTCTCTGTACAATATGTAAGAAGAAAGGGCACTTAGTTAAAAATTGCCCTCTTAGTGCTGTCAGAAATCAGTCATTCTCTTCCATTACAAAAACCAAAATGAAACAAGTTTGGATGCCAAAATCTTGTTTATCTAATCTTCTAGGACCCAAGAAAGTGTGGGTACCTAAAGGAACGAAACCAGAATCTGTTGTAGGTATGCTTGAAAGCAAGGATAGATTCTAACAAATGGATTCTCAACAGCGGATGTTCAATACATATGACCGGTGACCGCTCGCTTTTCTCCCATATCACTCCTAAGAATGGAGGCTGTGTTACCTTCGGAGACAACTCGAATGTGAAGATTATTGGTAAAGGTAGAATTGGCACCGGTTCCATTACTGTTGACAACGTATCCTTAGTTGATGGTCTGAAGTTCAATTTGATAAGTATTAGTCAACTCATCGATAGTAGACACAAAGTTCGGTTCAAAGGCGATCAATGTCTAATCAGTCATGCTTCGGATGGAGGTACCTTGGTTGGTAAGAGAGATGGTAATATCTATACTTTATCTTTTGATGCATTTGACTCTTCTCGTGAAGTCTGTCTTTATGCTCAACATAATGATATTTGGCTGTGGCATCGTAGATTAGGTCATGTTCACATGGATCTAATCAAGAAACTTCTCTCGAAAGAGCTGGTCAGAGGCTTACCAAAGTTAAGGTTTGTCAAGGATAAGGTCTGTGATGCCTGTCAATATGGTAAACAGTCAAAAACATCCTTTCAAGCCAAAAATGTCATTTCTACTTTTCGTCCTCTTCAACTCCTTCATTTAGATATTTTTGGCCCTACGAGAAATGCCAGCCTAGGTGGAAAATTTTATGCCTTTGTCATTGTTGATGATTTTTCTAGATACACCTGGGTTCTTTTTCTAACTCATAAGGATGAAGCGTTTCAAAAAAAATTTAGTCTTATTAAGCAGCTTCAAAATGAGAAGGAGTTGAAGCTTATAAAAATTCGAAGTGATCATGGCGGTGAATTTGAAAAAGATTTTATTCCTTTCTGTATTCAAAATGGCATTTCACATGAGTTTTCTACTCCTCGGACACCTCAACAAAATGGGGTTGTTGAGAGAAAGAATCATACTCTACAAGAAATGGCCAGAACCATGCTTCATGAAACTCTCTGCCAAAATATTTTTGGGCCGAAGCCGTCAGCACTTCCTGTTACGTGTTGAACAGAGTACTCATCAGACCAATCCTTGATAAAACACTTTACGAATTGTTCTCAAATCAAAAACCAAAAATCGATTATTTCAAGGTTTTCGGTTGCAAATGTTTTATTTTGAACAATCGTGAAAATTTGGGAAAGTTCGATGCGAAATCTGACGAGGGAATATTTCTTGGTTATTCTTTAAAAAGTAGAGCATATAGAATCTATAACCGTAGAACCATGACAGTTGAAGAATCTATGCATGTAGTATTTGAAGAGTCTAATGTTGAAAAACCAAGTAAGAATGCAGGTGATGACAGTGAAGAACTCTCCTTGGACTTGAATAACAAACTTAATGTTTCTTCAACCAAAGGGGAGTGCTCAACAACCTCTCACAACAACAATGATGAGATACAGCCTCTCCCAAAAAGCTGGAGATACTCCTCAAGTCATCCACTAGAACAAGTCATAGGTAATGTTGAACATGGAGTTACAACACGATATACGGTAAATCTCTTTTGCGCAAATTTTGCTTTTCTTTCTCAAATAGAGCCTAAAAATATTTCCAAGGCTTTAAACGATTCTGAGTGGATTCTTGCCATGCAAGATGAATTGAATTAGTTTGAGAGAAGCGATGTTTGGTCACTAGTTCCGGCTCCTGTTCAACAAAAGGTCATTGGAACAAAGTGGATTTTTCGAAACAAACTTGATGAAAATGGCCATATTGTTCGTAACAAGGCTAGACTAGTTGCTCAAGGATACAATCAAGTCGAAGGGGTTGATTTTGATGAAACCTTTGCCCCTGTTGCTCGACTTGAAGCTATCCGTATGCTTTTAGCATTTTCATGTCATATGAACTTTAAACTTTTTCAAATGGACGTGAAAAGTGCTTTCTTGAATGGGGTAATACAGGAGGAAGTTTTTGTTAAACAACCTCTCGGTTTTGAAAATGAAAAATACCCCAATCATGTTTTTAAGCTAAAAAAGGCTTTGTACGGTCTTAAACAAGCTCCTTGAGCTTGGTACGATCGTCTTAGCAGCTTCCTCACTGATCATGGATTCTCTCGTGGCAAAGTCGATACTACTCTCTTTACGAATATTCGTAATTCCCATATCTTAGTTGTTCAAATATATGTTGATGACATTATTTTTGGTGCCACTAACAATGATCTATGCCAAGAGTTTGCTGAGTATATGCGCAGGGAGTTTGAGATGAGCATGATGGGAGAACTTACCTTTTTCCTTGGACTTCAAATCAAGCAGTCAAAAGAAGGAATTTTTATAAGTCAATCTAAGTACACACGAGAGCTTTTGAAATGGTTTGGCTTAGATAATGATAAATCTAGAGGGACCCCTATCTCTCCTAGCGTTAATCTTGTCAAAGATGAAAATGGTAAAGATGTAGATAACAAACTTTACCGTGGCATGATTGGTAGTTTACTTTATCTTACTGCCTCTAGACCTGACATCATGTTTAGTGTTTGCATTTGTGCCCGTTTTCAAGCTTGTCCCAAAGAATCTCATCTATCTGCACTTAAACGTATTTTTAAATATCTCTCTGGCACTTCAAACTTAGGTCTTTGGTATTCTCGTAGTTCCTCTCTAGATTTGGTAGGTTTTTTTTATTCTGATTATGCGGGATGTCTTGTTGATCGAAAGAGTACTAGTGGCACCTGCCAGTTTCTCGGCAATGCTTTAGTATCATGGCATAGTAAGAAATAGACTTCTGTTGCTCTCTCCACAGCTGAAGCGGAATATGTTGCAGCCGGAAGCTGTTGTGCCCAAATATTGTGGATGCGTCAGACTTTACAAGATTTTGGTGTCTCAATAGACCATATTCCTATTATGTGCGACAGTAGTAGTGCTATTGACATTAGTAAAAATTATGTCCAACACTCGCGCACTAAGCACATTGATATTCGTCACCACTTTCTTCGAGACAATGTTTAGAAAGGATTAATAGAACTCAAGAAAGTTGGGTCTGAAGATCAGCTCGTAGATATCTTTACAAACCCTTAGCTGAATCCTCTTTCTGTTCTCTTCGTCTTCGTCTAGGAATGTGTGATCTTAGCTAAATTTCTTTTACCAAAATATTCGTTCAGTTTTACTCATTCGTCGCTTCTGCCGAGTTTTAGTCCACTAAGAACTTTTCAGTCGACTAAAAGCCCTTAAGTCGACCAAAAAATCAACTTTTAGTCGACTGCAAGTTCTCTTCAACTTTACTCATCCATTTGGTTTCAGTCGACTAAAAGTCCACTTTCAGTCGACTAAAACCTTTTTCAGTTGACTAAAAGCCATGTTTCAGTCGACTGAAAGCCATGTTTCAGTCGACTAAAAGCTTGTTGCCTATATATAGGCCCACCTTTTTCCCTTTAACTTTTTACTGTTCCTTTTTCACGGTTTGTCTTTCGTTTTCACAGACTCACTATTCTTTTCTCTTGTCCACCTGTCACTCCAAGGACCCATATGGACCCCATACACGCCCTTGTAATCGTCGTCATCTTCTCATTGACTCTGACGATGAATCTGACGTGGCCCCTGCCTCAGCTGCTGCTGCTGTTACTCCACCACCGCCATCCTCCCGCCACCGCACTCGTCCAACATCAGCTGCGACTCGTCCGTCATCCTCTACACCTGTCCCTCCACCATCTACTGCTCCATCATCTTCAGGTAATGTTGCTCCTACTCCTCCTCCACCTGCTGCCTCTTTATCATCTGCTCCTCCACCAACCTATCCACCACCTACCTGCCCCTATATATCCCCTACCGATATACTTCACATTCCCCATTTCTTCACCTCTGTCGACGACCAACTCACCTACTATACAAATTTCGTAAATCACGAGGTCGTCCCCGGTCGTCCAAGCGATGTCACTCTAATGACTCGACTTGGTCTTACTGCCATTTTTGAGCGAATGGGCTATCTCTCCATTCTCTCTCCACCCACCACTTATTACCCTGCTCTTGTTCGCATGTTCTACTCCAACATGCATTTTAATGCTCAACCGCCTACCTTTTTGACCACATATGTGAATGGGTTTCACATCCATCTTGATGCCACCACGTTGGCCCACATTTTCGGTTCTACCAATCAATCCTCTACCCTTGTTTTCACCGCCAATACATGATGTACCACTAGTTCCTTTACCCCACTACAGCAGACCCAAACTCTCTTAGGCGACCCGTCCACTTCTCGACCCCGTAAACCCAGTTGAGTGACTTGTCTCCTCTTTATTGTGTTCTCCATCTTATTCTTTGTTACAATCTCTCGGCTCGTTCTGGCTCTTACGCCACTTTTTCATACTTGGACATCATCCTTCTCACCCATTTCATTTGGGGTTCTCCATTAAACATTCGGGCATTATCATGCTCGTCATGAATGCCCAAAAAAACAAATCATCTGCTAATCTTCCTCTCGGCATTCTGTTAACTCGTGTCTTTGAACATTTTCATGTCCCTCTGCCAACCTCTAACTCGAAACATATATCTCTTCCGGGCCATCATGTTCTCGAGGAAACTTTTCTTCGTTGTGCCAGTTTCACAATTCTCTCTGACCTCATCTCCAACACTGTTCTTCTTGAGCGTGTCACTACTATCGATCCTTCCCACACCTTGTCTGTTCCGGCCCCTGCTCCTAGTTCTATTCATGTTCCCTCTCCTGCTCCTGAAATTACCTCAGCCCCACAATCTGCTCCCTTCCCATCTTTTTCACCATCTCAACCCCCTTCTACTCAGTACATACCTACTGACCCATCTAGCTCGATCCTCTTCCCTTCCTCCTCAGTCCCTTCTTTTCCCACCCCTCCTCACCCTACTGATGACGTCCGGGCGACGGGCGTCGCAGGGGTGACGTTCGGGCGACGGGCGTCACGGGGGTGACGTCCGGGTGACAGGCGTCGCGAGGGTGAAGTCCATGCGATGGGCGTCACGGAAGTGATGTCTGGGCGACGGGCATCGCAGAGGTGAGGTCCAGACGATGGGCATCACAGAGTTAAAGTCCGGGCAACGGGCGTCGCGGGGGTGACATCCGGGCGAAGGGCATCGTGGAGGTGGCTTCTGGGTGACGAGCGTCACAGAGGTGACGTCTGGGCGATGGGGGTCGTAGAGACAGCGTGAGGGCCTCGTGTGTCGGTACCCGGCGATCGGCAAAAGAAAAAATAAATTTGAAGTGTTGGCCGCGGTTGTCGGTGTTCGGTCGTTGGATGAATGTGGGAAGGTCGAAGGTGGCGAGATGGACTAAGGTGTGGTATGAGGCCAAATAGTGGCCTTGTTGATGGAGGCCGCAGTGGGCTTGGAGGATGGTGATGCGTTAGTGTTGAAGGTTGGCCGCGGGTGAAGGATAGAAGATGAAGGTTGAAGGTGGTGGCCATGGCTTGGTGAAGGTGGTGGCCATGGCTTGGGAAGGCCAAAAAGGGTGGCATGGAATAAAGGGGAGAGGCTGTGGGGATGAAAGGGCCAAGGCTAGCCGACCAAGGCTGCGAGGCCGAGGCCGACCAAGGCCCCTTGGCCGAGGTCGAGGGGGGTTGTGGGCCGAGGCTGAGGGGGTGGGGGTGGGGAGGCCGAGGCCGACGCCGAAGCCGACTGGGTGGGGGAAGAAGGGGAAAGGGGAAGGGAAAAGGGGCAGCAGCGGCGGCGTGCTTGGCGGGGAGAGAGGGGGAAAGAGGAGGAAGGGGGGAAAGGCCGAGGCCGTCGGTGGGATGGGGGGATGGTCATTGGCGGAGAAGGAGACGGGCCGTGGAGGGTGAGGCCGAGGGAGAAGGAGGCGGTGGCGGCGCCAATGAGGGCTACGGCGGCACTTGAAGAAGAAGGAGAAAGAGATGGGAATTGGGGTTAGATTAGGGTTTTTTAGGGAGCGGGTCAGTTTCGGGTGGGTCGAGTTCGGTTGGGGAGTTGGGCGAGGGGTTGGGAGAGAATGGGCGTGCGGGTCAGGCTCGCGAGTCGGGCCAGCGAGCGGGTCACGCGGGGCGGGCTTTACCCAGATCTCAAATGAAATTTGAATTTAAAAATAATTAAATAAATAAAAAAAAATTGGCAACCCTAAAGAAGGAGCCCCCAATGAAAATCTCATAATGAATAAGATGAGAATGAGAGGAGTGAGATGGTGGGGGTATGTAAAATTTTATGAAAATTTTTTTGAGTGTTGAAAAGTGGAGAGTGGGGCTCGGACAAGAGTGGTGATGGAGGAGAGAAAAAAATGTTAGAGGGAGAGTGATGAGAGCATGTATGTTGGGAGTAGGTGGGGGAGATGAAAATTTTGAAAAAATTTCTAAAAGTAGAATGAGGGTGAGAGGGTAGTGCCCGACCACGAGGAAGCATGGTGAGAGGGAGCAGTGCGAAGGGGGTGAGAAAATTGTCTAAGTGTTGAGAATTTTTTTCCAAGAGTGTTGGACGGAGCCTAAGGAGAAGGGGCATGCAAAATTTTTTGTAACAAAATTTTTCTAAGTGTTGAGCTCGGACAAGGGTACCGAGGGAGACCGTTGAGGGTGATCATCGATCACCGGTTGCGAAAAAAATGAAAATTTTTCTAAGTGTTGGGCTGAGTCAAGGATGGCGAGGGAAACCACTGAGGGTGATCATCGATCACCGGTTGCGAAAAAAATAAAAAAATTTCTAAGTGTCAAGAAATTTTTATTTTTTTTTATAAAGGGTGGTCATGCGACCACAAGCACGCGGGGTTGAGATGAGCGGGATGGTGGACTCAGGGTGATGGGCTGGCATCGATGACCGACTGAGTGATGGAGCTAGGGGAGGGTTGGTGAGGCGTGTTGCATGCATACCTTGCAGAGGCGGTCGCGAGACCTAGGGGGTGTCAACTGACAGAGTTGAGACTTAATAACATGGATCGAGCCACCCCGCCCACCACGCACCCAGTTGGTATGGGATGTGAGGCTGAAGGGGTTGGGAAGGAGTGAAGCCCTCAAGGGAGTGGATGATGGCATCAAGAGTGGTGCCAGTAAGCCTGTGCAAGAGCCCTATGGCTTGAAAATTTTCAAAGTCTGGATAATGACGGCCTCTTGGATAGCTGAGTTGAGGCTATGACTGGTAGTCCTGGTAGCCCTACGTTGCTGAGGCATGGTTGCTTGGATGTGTCAGGCACGGGACGAACTGCACTACGATGCTCACCTCCCCAGCGGAGTCACCAAAATGATGCCAAGGAAAGGAGGTTCGCAGTCGACGTGGAGGTGCCACAAGGAATGCAGTCCGACTCAGATGCCAAGTATGTTGATGTGAGACACAGCAAGGGAGAAGCAAGGTCAGAGACCAAGGGCTTCCCAGATAGAGCCTGAGGGTGGCAGTGCTGCGAGGGCGATGGCGCATGATGAATATACGACGACAGTCACAGTCGATGCTTAGGTTCGAAGTCAGGGTTCTGTATGTTTCTCTCTCTAGGATTCTAGAGTGAGAAAGTAAAAGTGTTCTAAAAATGTCCAACTTTTAAATGAATTCTCAAGACCTCTATTTATAGAGGTTGAGATGATGATGTCATCACGTGACACATGGCGCTCCCCGAGAGTGACACGTCACCGAGGGGGTCCACAGCTGCCGGTGCTCCACGGACTATCGAATCATATATTCACCCAGCCTGCCCCGCATAGCTTCGCTCTGTCTGTCTGGAAAGACTGGCTCCCACAGCGTCAGTGTGGCCAGACAACCCCTTGATCTAGCCTCTAATCCAAGCCCTTGTAGACTCCCACAGGCCTGGCAGCGGTGGGGAAGACCTGATGCCCGACTGTCAGGCAGACTAGGAGCGATGCCCTCTGAAGACCTACTCCCGTCTCGAAGTGACCCGGGGGTCATAGTCCATAGGGGTGCCGACGCAAGCCCTTAGTGCCGTAGCACGTAGGCCAGTCACGCAAGCACCCTGGCGGAGATAGTGTCCCGGAGGAGTCACCTATCCCACTGCGAAGGGTCCTCAAGCTGGAGCACTGCGAACGCGGAGCCCCCCGGAACGAAGACGGCGATGGCTTTGTGGTAACGAGCCCTCCCGTGGTAGCGATGACTTTGTGGTAACGAGTCCATCCTGCTGCGAGGGGTCCTTGTGCCGGAGCACTACGAACGGAGCCCCTCGTGATTGTGACGGTGATGGCTTTATGGTAACGAGCCTATCCCGTGGCGGCGATGACTTTGTGGTAATGAGTCCATCCCGCTGCGAGGGGTCCTCGTGCCGGAGCACTACGAACAGAGCCCCCCGTGATTGTGACGGTGAGCCCATCCCGTGGCTGCGATGACTTTGTGGTAACGAGTCCATCCCGCTACAAAGGGTCCTCGTGCAGGAGCACTATGAACGGAGCCCCCCTGTGATTGTGACGGTGATGCTTTGTGGTAACGAGCCTATCCCATGGTGGCGATAACTTTGTGGTAACGAGTCCATCCCGTTGCGAGGGGTCCTCGTGCCGGAGCACTACAAACGGAGCCCCCCGGAATAAAGATGATGATGGCTTTGTGGTAACGGGCTCATCCCGTGGCGGCGATGACTTTGTGGTAATGAGTCCATCCTACTGCGAGGGGTCCTCGTGCCAGAGCACTACGAACGGAGCCCTTCATAATGAAGATGGCAATGGCTTTGTGGTAACCGGCCCATCCCATGGCGGCGATGACTTTGTGGTAACGAGTCCATCCCGCTGCGAAGGGTCCTTGTGCCAGAGCACTACGAACGGAGCCCCCCGGAATGAAGACGACGATAGCTTTGTGGTAACGAGCCCATCCCGTGGTGGCGACGACTTTGTGGTAACGAGTCCATCCTGCTGCGAGGGGTCCTCGTGCCAGAGCATTACGAACGGAGCCCCCCGGAATGCTACACACTCCGGAGAATAGGTCAAAGCATGTTCCACATCCATGGCAGGGGCGCATGGTGTGGTGAATAAGTGTGATGCCCGGAGGCCTGTAACATGATTGTGGGGCATGGGCGCAGCGACGACTGTCGCCCGAGGCACCTGTCATGAGAATGGCACACGGGGGCGGCAACAAACGTCGCGGATCAATATTTGGTGCCGGGGCACATGTTATGAAAATGGTGCGGCGACGAACATCGTGAAGCCATACTTGGTGCCGGGGGCACATATCATGACGATGGCGCACGGGCGCGGCGACGAATGTCGCTGAGCAATACTTGGTGCCGGGGGAATGGATCATGAGAATGGCACATCGGTACGGCGACGAACGTCGCGGATCAATATTTGGTGCCGGGGCACATGTTATGAAAGTGGTGCGGCGACGAACGTCGCGAAGACAATATTTGGTGTCGGGGCACATGTTATGAAAGTGGTGCGGCGACGAACGTCGCAAAGCCATACTTGGTACCGGGGGCACGTATCATGACGATGGCCCACGAGGGCTGCGACGAACGTCGCGGAGCAATACTTGGTGCCGAGGCATGGATCATGAGAATGGCACATGGGCGTGGCGACGAACGTCCGAAGACAATACTTGGCGCCTGGGCACGTATCATGACGATGGTGCACGGCCGTGGCGACGATTGTCGTGGAGAAATACTTAGTGCTGGGGGCACGGATCATGAGAATGGCGTATGGGCGCGGCGACGAGCGTCGCGAAGACAATACTTGGTACCGGGGCACGTATCATGACGATGGCGCACGGGCACGGCGACGAACGTTGTGAAGACAATATTTGGTGTTGGGGGCACGGATCTTAAGAATGGCGCACGGGCGCGGCGATGAACGTCACAGAACAATACTTGGTGCCGGGGCACCTGTCATGAGAATGGCGCATGGGCGCGGTGACGAACGTCGCCGAGCCGGCGCACGAGCGCACATCAGGTGTCCTGAAGACGGTATGTGAGCTAAGTGTACCTGTCATAACAAGATAATGAATGCAACATGTAGTAATGACAAAGTTGGGAGTGATAGTATGCGGTCGTCGGTGATGAGTCATTCGGCAGTAGCATGCCTATTTGGGCAATAGGCATCGCAGGAGCGGTGCGCGGTCACGGACGTCGCGAGTTTGATGGACGATAGACATCGCGAGGTTCATGCACGACGAACGTCGCGAGGTTCATGCACGACGAATGTCGTGAAGTTCATGCACGATGGACATCGCCAGGTTGATGCACGACGGACGTCGCAAGGTTGGTGCACGATGGACGTCGCGAGGTTCATGTTGGTGCACGACGGACGTCGCAAGGTTGATGCACGGTGGACGTCACGATGTTGATGCACGATGGACATCACGAGGTTGGTGGATGAAGGACATCGCGAGGTTGGTGGACGATGGACGTCACGAGGTTGATGGATGAACATCCGTAAACATCTCGGAGGTGCAAAGATTTGAGAAAAGAAGTGCGCGCGGGAGGGGAGGCCATAGGCCAAGGATTGGGGGAAGGTCAAGGTCACCACCCTTGGAGAGGCCGAGGCCGACCCCTTGGAGAGGCAGAGGCCGACCCCTTGGGAAGGCCGAGGCTGACCCTAGCGGGTGGCCAAGGCCAATGGCCATCTCCCGTGAAGGGAGGCCAAAGCCACTCCCTTTTTGGGTGAACTTCGGGCGCGCCGACGGAAGGTGTTTTGATGGTCAATGACAAATCTTAAAGTTGCATTGCGACGAGCGTGTCGATGTGAAACATACCCATGTGACGAACAAGGTGCCAAAGCCACAACGAAGTGTATGAAGCGATCAAAGCGCGAAAGTGACTTTGCGCGAAGAATGAACAATCGGGGGGGAAAGGCCAAGGCCAACACCCCATGGAGGCCGAGGCCGACCCCCATTGAGGCCGAGGCTGACCCCATGGCCTTGGGGGAGACCGAGGCTGACCCCATGGGGTTGGCCAAGGCCTATGCCCTTGACCCCGTCTCTCCAGTTGCGCCAACGGTCGATGTTTTTGGTGAAAAGGTGCTCAGGTGGTCACGGCGCGACAAACGTGATACTGTGAGTCACGATAGCATGAAATAATTGGTGACTAAGTCACGCATGAGGCGTGTGAAGCAAAGAATGCAAGTGACTTGGGCACGTGCACTTTGACCGGTTCAAAGCGTTGAATACTGTGTTTGTGCGGACGTGTCATGCACAATGAGACTCCAAGTGGACCTTTGAGTGCGACCAGAATAGGTTGGGAACAATTACCAAACACAGCGATAAAATAATTTACACAAGAATTGATTCTATCAAATCACCCATATCGGGGTAAAGGTCTACAAAAAGAATTTCATTATCCAATTTTGCTCATAAGATCAGTACTCTAACTTCAGGGTCCATACACGTCTTTAAACCGAGACCCAAACACGTCAATGACATAACCATTATAGCAGATGCACAAACACCATTATCTAAATCTCAATCTTACTCATCTCAAAAGATCCAAGAGTTTAAATACAATCCTTTCAAAAACTTAACTAGTAATCTCTCTCATCAAAATCCACTAAAACCAACTAATATGACCAAGACTCTACTATTCAATACAATTTTCAAGTCTCATAACCAACTAACCCACTTCCAGGTAAAGTCCTCAAATGATTTACATTGCTCAAAGATACTAACAAAACTAAATGCTCTAGTTTCCCCCAAACATGTCACACCCAAAATCACGTCCGATACCTGTGGTAAGGGACAAAAACAAACGAGTTGGGGGTGAGCCTAAATAGCCCAAAAGTGGAAAACAAATGGGAAGCAGATACAATGATTTGTAGTCCAAAACAAAACCAAATATTTGACGAATGAGATATAGCAATTAACTACAATGTAAATAAGGCGAATCAAATATACGAAATGTTCATAAGGTGGTCCAAAGAACCCAAATCAAATACAAGCCCGAAGGTAAAAAAAATGCTATCATATCTTACTGCCAAATACCAAAGCAAACGTCATTAAGCGTTTAACCCAGAACACATTTCAATTATATGTTGGGTACGCTACAAACATACGATGACTATGGTGGTCATAAGACCCAAATGTCGAACCAAACATCAAACATCAAAGTGTGCTCCGGAGCATACTAGGAGGCTTCGGCTCTATAGTATAACAAACATGTGTCCAAAGGACCCTCTCAATTTGAGAGTGTTCATACCTTATCCTAGACAGACCCCCGGGGCCCGCTAAGGGACCCCCGTCGAGCGACACATCACCTAGTCAACGGTCAATTATTCAACGCCATAGCTCGGTCAAAGTGCATCTTTTTTCGAGCATCCACAGGCATCACCAATGCAGCGACATCAACACAGTCAAACCGTTGGAAAAAGGGATCGACCCCTTAAGGGGGTCGGCCACCCCTTTCCTAAGGGGGTAGGCCACCCTCCCCTTGCAGGGGGTCGGCCACCCTTTCCTTAAGGGGTCGGCAACCCTCTTCTCAAGGGGGTCAGCCACCCTTCCTTAAGGGGTCAGCCACGCCTCTTCTCAAGGGGGTCAGCCACCCTTCCTTCAGGGGGTCGGCAGCCCTTTGTTGTGAGGGGTCGGCCACCTCTTCCTCGCAAGGGGGTCGGCCACCCTTTTTCCTTGCAAGGGTCATTCCTAAACCCCTGACATCACTCGTCGCACTCTCTACAATGCGCACTCAACACCAATGGTCACTTGATGCTCGTCACCGACTGTGCGCAACCGTCACGACGGCAGTACATTATCACAAGTATTGCTAGGAGACAGTCTTCGCTGCGCCCTTGTGCCATGCTTATGATACGTGCCCCGGCACCAAGTATACATCCGCGACAGTCGTCGCCGTGCCCATGTGCCACAACCATGTTACAGGCTGCGGGCATCACGCTTATTCACCACACCATGCGCCCCCGCCATGGACGTAGAACATGCTTTGACCCACTCTCAGGAGTGTGCGGCATTTTGGGGGCTCCGCTCGTAATGCCCCGGCAAGAGGACCCCTCTCGGCGGGACGGGCTTCGTACCATCGCCGGCTCAATCAAACTGCAGCATGGGCTTAGCGCCATCATGGGCTTAGCGCTATCGCTGGCTCAATCAAACTGCAAGACGGGCTTCGTGCCGTCGCCGGCTCAATCAAACTATGGCATGGGCTTAGCACCATCACGGGCTTAGTGCCATCACCGGCTCAATCAAACTGCGAGATGGGCTTCGTGCAGTCACCGGCTCAATCAAACCACGGCATGGGCTTAGCGCCATCACGGGCTTAGCGCCATCGCTGGCTCAATCAAACTGTGGGACGGGCTTCGTGCTATCGCAGGCTCAATCAAACTGCGGGACGGGCTTCGTACCGTCGCCGGCTCAATCAAACTGCGGCATGGGCTTAGCGTCATCACGGGCTTAGCGCCATCACCAGCTCAATCAAACTGCGGGACGGGCTTTGTGTCGTCACCGGTTCAATCAAACTGCAGCATGGGCTTAGCGCCATCACGAGCTTAGCGCCATTGTCGGCTCAATCAAACTGCGGAACGGGCTTCGTACCATCGCCGGCTCAATCAAACTGCGGCATGGGCTTAGCGCCATCACCGGCTTAGTGCCATCACTGGCTCAATCAAACTGCGGGACGGGCTTTGTGTCGTCACCGGTTCAATCAAACTGCAGCATGGGCTTAGCGCCATCACGAGCTTAGCGCCATTGCCGGCTCAATCAAACTACGGGACGGGCTTCGTGCCGTCGCCGGCTCAATCAAACTGTGGCATGGGCTTAGCGCCATCACGGGCTTAGCGCCATTGTCAGCTTAATCAAACTGTGGGACGGGCTTCGTGCCGTCGCCAGCTCTATCAAACTACGGCATGGGCTTAGCACCATCACGGGCTTAGCGCCATCTCCGGCTCAATCACTGGGAGCTCTGGCCCTCATAGCAGGATGGGCTCGCAACCCTGAAGCCATCATTGACACAACCTTACAGCCATCGACATCATACTTGTAGAGAGCTCCGACGCGAAGAATTCCCTGCAACGGACTCTTAGCACCAAGCGGCGACCATGGCCACTCATGTTACTGTTGATCATCGACACCACCAGGGCAATGACCCACGGGTCACTCCGGGACGGGAACAGGTCCTTGGAGGGCATCGCGCCTAGCTCGCCTAGCAGTTGGCTACAAGGGAAACCCTCACCGCTGTCAGGTTCTCTGTGCCTCTCTTGACATACCTTGTGGGTTTCAGTAAAGGCTAGGACTAGTGGCTGGGGCAACGGGCTACTCTGACCATGCTACTGCAGCATGATCAGTCTCCTCAGACAGGCAGAGAGATGTTGCAAGGGTAGGGCAGCACGAACTTGGGGACCGACAGTCCAACGGAGAATCAATACTTTGGACCCCCTGGTGACGTGTCGTTCCCAGGGGTGACACATGTCAACTTATGACACATGCACATTTTTGCCTATAAATAGGGACTTTGGAGCTTATTCAAGGAGCTTTCTCTCATTTGGACTTTTCACTTTCTCTCTCTAAAAAGACATTCTCTCTTGAATTCTAGTGAGAGAAACACATTTGGACCTCGGTCACCAGACCCTTGACGCTGCGCCCTTGACACAGATTGTCGATCGTTGGCCCTATTCATCGTCGCCCTGCTTGCCCGGCTCTTCCAGCCCTCGCGACCCATCTGGGGAGCCTTGCTCTCAGCCCTTACTCCGTCCTTGCTGTCTCCTACTTTGTCTACCTGGAAGCTGACTCAGACTGCATCCTTTGTGGCACCTCCACGTAGCAGCGAACCCCTTTTCCGTATCAGCAGAGAGTTGTTCAACATAGTCAATGTCAATCTTAAATTGACGGTCACGAACGTATAAATTCAAAGTTGAGCATCATTAAGGCACAAATGAGAAGGAGTAAACAATGTTCTCAAAGAAGGCAAAAATGGAGCGATCAATTACAAATGAACATAGATGAATCAAAAGTGACGAAAGTATAAGCCTTCAGATTTTCGAAGATACCTTTCCACAACAAATATCGTATAAACCCTTACCTCAAACAAGCTTTCAAACAAAAGAAAACCTCAAAGCACCACTATAACGCCAAAAGAGCTTTCGAAGCCTTCTATTCTCTCTATCTCTCCGTAAAGGAACAAGGAACCAAGAATAAAAGGGCTAAAATAAAACAAAGAGGCTATTTATATGAAGGTAAAATTACACTGTTCATTCAAAGAAAACCATAAGTTTTAGTCGACTACAAGGTTTAAAATTGACTAAAACTTTAAATTCGACTAAAAGTACTATTCAATCGACTAAAAAGTTTTAATTCGACTAAAAACTCTAAATTCGACTAAAAAGTACTATTCAGTCGACTAACAGTACTGTTCATTGACTAAAAGTTACTGTTCATCAACTAAAAGTTACTGTTCCTTCGATTGAAAGTTACTGTTCACCGCTAAAGTTACTGTTCATTCGACCAAAAATTTAAGAAAATACTCCCAATTCATTTTCTTAGTTTTAACAAAAGACCACAAACTTATTTATTCAAAAATATACAATTTTTTTGCATAAGGAAAAGAAAATTTTGGGTTATTACAAAAGGCATCAATTAAAGGCACTATTTGGAGCAATAATGACTAAGTGCAGATGAAGGTGATTACTTCCATGATAGTGATGCAAATCTAGGCTTCATGGCTCAAAATGAAGATGACGTAAACTCTTCACACAGTGATAATTATATCAATTGCTCCAGTGATGATATTTATGATTCTCATACTCTTTTATATGAAGAATCCAAGAAATTAGCCAAGAAAAATTGTGCTTTGAAAAGACAAGTGCATGTGATTTTAAAAAAGCTAGATGAGTTGAAAAGTGAAAATAATGAGTGACATACCAAGTATGAATGCCTATCAAGCCATCTCTATGTAAAGTATGTGGATGGTAGTTTGATTGGCTTAATCAGAAATATCCCTTCAAGTAAGGCCTCACAACATATGTTCAACTTAGAAAAACAAAATGAAATATTGAAAGTTGACGTTGATGATTTAAAAGAGGGTCTTGCCGAATTTGTAGAAGGTGAAGGCAACTTGGACATCTTAATTGGCACCCAAAACATTTCTCTAGACAAATGTGGATTAGGCATTAATCCTTTGAGCTTTCTGAGGAAGAATTTATAAAATCAACCTCAAAACAATGTTCGTGCAAGGCAATCAAAGACCTATTGCCCCCTTCATTACACATTGTGGTTGGTCCAACAAGAAAAAGCATATGACTAAAATTTTCCCTCATAAAATTATTTATGTTAGGGGTATATGAATTGTGAAAGGTCAATTACAAATTTAGGACTAACACCTATGGATCTAAGAAAATGTGGGTACCAAAAGCTAGACCTTAACTGTGATTGTTGGTTGTTCAAAGCAAAGGCAATTAGCAATAAGGAGAAGACTCCGAGAAAAAAAAACTTGAAAAGGATGACCAACAAGCTAAATCTTAAGCGGGAGTAAGCATTATAATATTGGAGATACTACTTCAAATTAGGAGAGTCTCAAAGCTTGTCAAAGAAAACGGACTTCAAAATAATCACTCATTTGATCGAATCCTCGGTAATTCATTAAGAGGGTAAAGTTGATGCTCTATTCAACATTGTGCTATGTGCTAAACTTATACATCATAAAGTGTCCTTAAATTGCCATATTTATTTGTCATGATAAAGATAACTTGCTTATTAAGCACTCATGCCAACTACGACCAAAATTGTATGTCCTTGATTCTCTAGATTATAATCTTGGACACTTGTAGGATTTAGATGACGATGAATCCTCTTGCACTTATATTGGAAACATTGATTGTCGTTGACCATTTTTGGCTTTGTTGAAATTATGTTGTCTCTAAGCTTCACATTGCCATTGCTACACACACGCAGATTTTGACAATACCAAAAGGAGAGTATGACTTGGTTAGACATTTAATTGTGTTTGGTGGATATTGTTGGCATTGATTGAAGGAGAGCATACATTAGGATGGAATATGCATATGGTAACTTGATATGGGGGAGCTTACATGCTTGAATGAAATACTATGGTGTTACTCTTAAAAAATGCATGAAGTGGATGAGATTATTGAGCTACATTGCATATGAATTTTTGGAGCATTAATTTCAAATAGACAAACAGAAAACCTCAAAATATCAAAAGAGTTCCAAACTGGTTATGCAGAGTATCTACCAATCAGTACCAAAGATATATCAACAAATGTCATAGCGGCCTAAAGCAATTATATGACCCCAAATTACTCCGACACAGAGTTCCAACATAAAACCTAAATCCAAGTAAGTCATCTTATTATAATTTTTAAACAGAATCAAGTTAACTCTGAAAATAAGCTGCTAGCTCTCAGTCACACAGCTAGCCTCGTATCTAGTCCCCTCTACTGATCATCTAAAAGGGAAACAATAAGGGAGTGAGCCGAATGTCCAGTACGGTTGCTCAGCAAACCTATAAAAAAGAATACAAAAATGTTTGAGAAAACGAAATTACAGATGTACAGAACTTTAATGGAACAGATACGAGATAGAATTTCGAAATGCAAAATACATTTTCATAGAGAGACATACGCTAGAGGAGCCATTTAGAAATAAAGTCCCACGTGCCATCACTGACACATGAGACAAGGTTCAAAAAGTAAGATCGCAATCTCTAACTCATCCCACTGAGCTGGCCTACGTTATAATTCACGCGGGTTACTCAGAAACAGAAAAATCACATACACAGTGGCATAGCTTGCCAGAACAGGTATTTAATCACAGACAATAAATAGGATGGACAACAATAGGTCAACTAAATAGTGTTGACGAGTGCTTACATCTACTAATAGCTTACGGCTGATGCTAATGGATCCCACTCATAAACCACACAGAGTAATGCGGCAGAAACATAAATGGTGAAAACATAGAGGACAAATATACAAGAGCAGGACCTATTACAATTTACCACAAGCATACGTGTATTTCACATGATAGCTATAGTTTACATGTCACAAGGGCAAATGAAACAATTTAACATGTTCAAAGTGTCGGACCAAAATTAATTCCATAGAATTGAAGACATGGTCCAACAAAATTCAGATTCATAAAACTTTCAAAAAGTTCCAATGCTTGATGAAAGAAAAGAATCCACAAAACAATGAAGTAGAGCAAAGATAATGGAATGTGGCAAATCACTGGGCAGTGACTCTAAGCTGCCTAATGGAACAAGGGAAGAAGCATGAATTTATATAGATTGCCTGATAGTGAAATGAGTACACGTAGGAGTCCACCTAGGAAATCAACAAAGTCTTCAATGGCTGAATGTGTTAAATAGCAAAAGAAAGGGTTGGTTGTCATGGTATGAACTAGAGTTGTCAATGGGCCGGGCTTGGGCCGGCCCGGCCCAGGCCCAGTGGGCCTCCAATGAAATCGGGCCAGGGTCGGGCCTCACAAATGAAAAACGGGCCGGGCCGGGCCTAAAACCTGGGATATATGGGCCCAGTCCAAGCCCAGGCCCTAGGCCCAATATTTTGGGCCGGGCTTGGGCCGGGCCCGGGCCCAATCCAAATTTTTTTTTTCCTTTCTTCCCAACTTTTTATTATAAAGACTTCTTCTTCAACAAAGGGCAAAGTTTTTGTAAACGGACCACTAAGTATACAATCACTTTTTCACGAATTAACCCCCTTTCGAAAAGGCAAATTGATGTTGATTGACAATTAACCACGGATTAAGTACAAAAACTAGTTGTTCTAGCCCATACATACTGATTTTAAGTGCAAAATTCAATCTCTTTCGTAATATGGTGTAAAACCTGTAAATGTCAAAGAAAAATAGAGTAGATCAAACAAAAACAATAACGAGGTCGATGAAGATAAAATAACATCTTTTCTTGTTACATTCAAATTCTTTGGTCATTTAAAGAAACATGAGATTATTCTTCAAGGCTCTTTAACACGTCACCCACTTCATGAAATTAAATTTAGAATTCAATTCACCTCTTTTGGTTTGAAACAAAAAGAATACATAATTTTTATTTATGTTTAGAATACATGATAATTGTTTTTATAATTATTCCCTTAGCTTGTGATGTAGAACACAAAGCAAATTCTGTAAAATACATTAAATGAAAGCCCACTCAGAAATCATCAAAAACACGTCACAGTCACCACACACCCATACTTCTCTGCGTATGTTAAAGAAAATACTGATCATATGAATTCAATAACACCTCAAAAACTATTAATTTAACTAAAAAGATCCAAAATATCAAAAAAATAATAATGTAATAAAATAGACTTCAAAAAAAATAGAAAAGAAAAAAAATTAGGGGGGGGGGGCTAACGGGGCCGGGCCGGGCCAAAGCCGGGCCATTTTAGGGCCGGGCCAAAAAAGGGCCGTTTTAGGGCCGGGGCCTGGCCCGGGCCCGTTTCTCAAAGAATTCGGCCTGGCCCTGGCCCTGGCCCAAGCCCTAAGGGTTAGGGCCAGCCCGGGCCCAAAAACGGGCCGGGCCAGCCCGCGGGCCACCCGGCCCATTTGACATCTCTAGTATGAACAAAGGATATACAAGGACATGATGACACATGTTATTTATATGGAACCGTGCGACAATAGCATGCTCAAATTATGCATGCTTGAATGTCAACAAAAAAAAAACAAATGATTGAATCTTAGAAGAATTTTAGCAATGGAATATCAAGCCACCGACATGACAAGAAATCCCAAACTAAAGAAACAAGCTCAAAGATAATGTGACCCGTGGCAACCGATTATCAAACATGAATAAATTGATGGAATCATGAAAATTCAGATTTTAAAATAAAATTGAACCCTTACAAAATCAATTCAAACAAGTCGATTGTAATTCAAAACTGAAGGGTTCCTTTTTTTTTTATAGACACAAGATTGATTGGTCCAACGCAGATTTAGATTTTGAAAACATAAACCCTTATCTCCAGTTGTGCAATTCCGCTCAAAACTATGATCTTTTACATCAATTATATCAAAATTCCTAAAGATCAATATACCCAAAAGCTATGATTAGGGTTCCAACAATTAAAAAAAAATCTGTAGGACTCCTACTACAAACCTTATATATATATATATATATATATATATATATATATATATATATATATATATATATATATAGACACACACACACACACACACACACACTAAGTCATCAGAAGTCTTAGAAAAAGAATATAGAATATTTTATAAAAATTATAATTCTAAAATACCCTATAAGTCTCTAAATCTAATTTTTAATTTTTTTTAATAAGCATTTATATATGCGGGTCTAACATCCTCCCTCTAAATAAAATTCTATCCTCGGAATCAAAATGTACCTGAGGCGCCAAAAAGCTGCGAACAAATACGTCGAACATATTCTTCAGATTACTAAGTGGCGTCCTCAATTTCATGGTTCTGCCAACCTTAACCGAAGGAATGAATTTCATCCTTAACACCTAATCACAATAGTCAAAAATCTCTATTGGTTGCTTTTCATAGGAAAGGTCCTTCTACATCGAATAAGGTTCATACGGCACAATGTGTGTCGGATCATAAACGTACTTCCTCATATTTGAAACATGAAAAATGTTATGAACGTGTGAAAGCTCTGGTGGCAATGTAACTCTGTAAGCCACCGGACCGATCCTCTCCAAAATCTCGAATGGCCCAACAAACCTAGGACTAAGATTGCCCTTCTTACAGAAACGCATCACCCCCTTCCAAGGTGAAACTCTTAATAACACGTGGTCACCTACCTCAAACTCAAGTTCGTGGCGATAGCGAGATGTATAATTGTATTGTTTGTCTTGAGCTGTTTTAAGACGATCCCGAATCAAATCAACTTATTGAGTAGTCAATTGTACTAACTTTCGTCCCAACAACCATCTCTCTCTTATCTCATCCCAACATAGTGGAGTCATGTACCTCTGTCCATACAATGTTTCAAATGGTTCCATCTTAATACTTGCCTCATAGCTATTATTATAGGCAAACTCGACTAAAGGCAAATGATTATGCCAACTACAACCGAGCTCTAGTGTGCAAGCCCTCAACATATCCTTTAGTGTCTAAATGGTATGTTTAGATTGCCATCTATCTATGGATGGTAAGCGGTGCTGAAACGGAGATCGGTGCCCATGGAATTCAAAAAACTCCTCCAAAATTTTAAAGTGAAGTGTGGACCTCGATCAGACACTATTGAAAATGGTGTCCCATTCAATCTCACTATCTCATCAATATATAATCTAAACTAGCTCAGATAATGGTGTTATAGCTCGAATCGAAAGGAAATGTGCAGTCTTTGTCAACATAACAAGAATAACCCAAATAGTGTCAAAACATGTAAGCCTACCACAAAATTGGTTGTTACATGCTCCCACTTCCACTACAAAATCTCAAGCAGCTAAAGTGATTCGCTAGGCTCTTGATCTTCTGTCTTCATTCCATGACAGACTAAACAATGAGAGACAAATTCTACTACATTTGACTTCATACTGCTCTACCAAAAATGCTCCATGGGTGAACAGAGAACTAGAGTTATGAGCCTTTGACAATAATTCCCTTCTAAAGGACATATCAACTGGGACACAAAGTCTCTTACAATACCAAATCACATCGTGCTTGTCAACTCTGAACTCATACTACTTCTCACTGTTAATGTTCCCAATAATGTCAGCTATATCAGAATCTCCATCTCGAGCTTCCTTGATCCTACTAATCAAGGTAGGTTGTACCTGTAATGCTGCCGAGTACTCTCCACCATCTTGCTATATGATCTTAATATCCAAGTTCATCATGTCTTCCAATAAGTAAGGTTGACAAGTGATCAGTGTTGCTAAGTTTCCAGTGCTCTTCCTACTGAGTGCGTTAGCCAGGACATTCGCCTTTCCAGGGTGATAGCGAATGGTGCAATTATAGTCTTTCAAAAGTTCCAACCAATGCCTCTGTCTCATGTTCAGCTCCTTATGAGTGAAAATATACTTAAGACTTTTATGATCAGTGCATATCTCACAGGTCTCACCATACAAATAATGCCTCCATATCTTCAAAGCAAATATCATAGTTTCTAATTCAAGATCATGGGTAGGGTAGTTCTTTTCATAGGGTTAAGCTATCTAGAAGCATAAGCAATCACCTTACCATACTGTATCAAAGCACAACCTAAGTCTCTCTTTGAGGCATCACTATAAATTACAAAACCTACTGAACCAGAAGGTAAGGTCAATACAGGTGCAGATACCAACCTCTCCTTTAGTTCTTAAAAACTAACCTCACACTCCTCACTCCAAACAAACCAGGTGTTCCTTTTAGTCAACTAAGTCAAAGGCATAGCTATTCTTGAAAAACCTTTCTCAAATCAACGGTAGTAACATGCCAATCCCAAAAAGCTTTGCACTTTAATAACAGTGCTAGGCCTCTGCCAATCAGTCACTGCTGCAATCTTAGAAGGGTTAACAGCTATTCTATCCTTAGACACCACATGTCCCAGAAATATAACGTGCTCAAGCCAAAACTCGCATTTCTTGAACTTAGCATACAATCGATTATTCGTCAAAGTCTGTAGATAATTTTTAGGTGTTCACTATGCTCTTCTTCTGACTTAGAGTACACCAAAATGTCATCAATGAAAACAATAATGAACTGATCAAAATATTGCCTAAACACACGATTCATTAGGTCCATAAAAGCAGCAAGGGCATTAGTCAACTCGAAAGTCATCACTAAGAACTCATAGTGACCGTAACGAGTCCTAAATGCTATCTTTAGCACATCTTCTGCCCTAACTTTCAGCTGATAGTATTCAAAACGCAGATCTATCTTCGAGAAACGCAGATCTATCTTCGAGAAAAAACGTACTCCCTAAAGTTGTTCACACAAATCATTTATGTGCGGCAAAGGATATTTATTGCGGATGATGATCTTATTTAACTCACGATAGTTGATGCAAAAGCCTTTAACGTGCCATCCTTCTTTTTGACGAACAAGACAGGGGCACCCCAAGGTGACATACTAGGTCGTATGAGCCTCCTATCAAGTAATTCTTGAAGTTGTTCCTTTAGCTCTTTCATTTCTATAGGCTCTATTTGATACAGAACCTTAGAGATAGGTGCCACACCAAGAACTAAGTCAATCGTAAATTCAACCTTACAGTCGATGGGTTTTCCTAGCAACTCCTCAGGAAACACCTCAAGAAAGTTGCGTACTACCGGTATATCTGATATCTCGAGACCTCCATTATTAGTATCAAGGACATGTGCAATGTAAATGTAACACTCCGATATTTTTCGGACCTAATTAGAAATTTATCGGCGGATATATGTTTTTAGCTACGAACATTTAGTTACCATCGATATATTTTTAGCGAGACTTAGTATAACAAGTTATCTAACCAAACCATTAAAATTGTTCGAGCACCTAAACTATAGTAAATAATTTAATTTGGACCATTTCGTAATAATAAAAGTTGTGGGTACATTTTTTAATAACTAACGAAACTTTAGGGGGTTTTTTAGTAAGTGTCTTTTTAGGGCTTTGCTTATATATAGACCAATAAGATGCCACAGCCGACCCTAATGTTCTTCCCATATTTTCTGTAAACGCTTGAGAGAGAGTGGATCAGAGGCGGAGGAGGAACGCCAAGAAGAGTTTTCCAGCAAATTTCAGGTAAGCTCCGATTTTCCCTTGTTTAAATAATGGTTGTAGAATTACGGGGCTGCGTTGGGTAGAGAACAGATTTCATAAAGGCAGTGATGGCTGCCTTTAGAGAGAGACGTGTGCTTGTGTGTGATAAGAATGTGAGTGTAGGGGCATGGGTAATGGCTGTTGTGACTGAGTAGTTGTGTCTATGTCCACATGTGTGTTTGTGTTAGGCGCGTCTTGCATGTGGGTATGAAATGGAAGGAAGAAGGGCAGCAGCAGCTATAATGCGAAAGGGGGCCGTGAACGTCATGTGTCTATGGGATTAAGAGACAAAGAAGGAGAAAAGGGGAAGAAGAAGCTGACTCCATACAGGTTTTCGGTGAGCATTGGGCAAAGGAAAGGCTGAACTTCAGTCATGTACATGTGTGTGCTTGGTGAGGCCGTGGAGTGATGGTTGCCGTGGAAGCAACAGGGCTTGAGAGTGCATGAGTTTGTGAGTTGTTGTTGTTGTGTGTGCGCGCGCGTGTATTAGTGTTAAATAGAGACGTAGCAGAATGTGTAAAGAGGGGTTTGAGTAGAATTCAAATGGTGAAGTGAGTGTGTGTAAACTGAATATATGCAGTAGTTGTTTTCTTTTTGTGGTGATGTGGGAGCTGCAGAAATGGCAGCTCGGTAATTGGATGTGTAAGTCGTGTATATTGGAAATGTGTGTGAGATGGAGGGAATGTGAATGTAATGGGTTCGAAAGAGTGTGGGTTTGGAAGAGTATATATGTAGACTCACTGCCATGGTCTGAAATGGGCATTACAAATGGGTATTGCAAATGGGTAAGTAAATTTTCAGAAGTGTTGTGAGTGTTTAATGTGTGGATATATGGTAATGCATGAGTGGAATGAAATGGGTGTTAGTGTGGGAGTTGTGTAAAGAGAATGGGGCAGCCATGGGCCTGCCGTATGAGAGAGGGAGTGAGATGTGAGTGAGGGAAATGTTACAGAGGGTGTATTGTGTGAGTGAGTGTGTGAGTAGATGGGTAAGGAAGTGTGTGAAAATTATGTGTTAAGTCAGTGGGATCATATTGTGGTTGTGAATGGAATGTGTGTACAGGTGAGTAGTGGAAGAGGTAGAAGGCTGTGCGTGAAGTGTGAGTTAGGCAAGAGAGTAGCTGTGTAAGAGTGAGTGCATTAGGTGCATATGTGTATGTGTGTGTCTGTGGAAGGTGTGCGTGAGTGAGGCAGTGGGCATGGCAGGATAAATATAAAGATATGTGGGTTTCTACCAGGTGGGTATTGAGGGAGAAGTGAGAATATAGTGTGTAATGTATGTATGTGTGTGTGTTTTGTGAATGTAATGACTGTGGGGTGTGAGTTTCATGGGGGTCTGTGAGTGCAATAGTCTATGAGTGCAATGAACAAGGAGAAGAAGAAGGAAGTGAACTGGAAGTGAATTGGGTTTGGGTCACAGTAATTTGTGCAGTAGGTGTAACGGGTTAGCGTTAAGTGCGGTACGAGCATTCGATAGTGTATGATGATCATTAGTGCATAAAACTTTACAGTATAATACTTTAGGCCATATTAGAATTGTTGGCAAAATTTTATAATTTTCTGAGATCGTATGAATTTTTAGTATTTTCTGTAATTTCATATTTGTAAAATTGTTTTGGAGACCTTAAACCCAGAAAATGTTCTCGAAAAAATTATAGTAATGTCTTCATGGTATAATAAAGACTCAGTATAAATTTGATGATTTTTGGAGTCGATTTGTCATCATTTTTAGTATCGCAATGAATTTAACAAAACGAAAAATCTGAAAATAGTTTTTATGTCTCTTAAATTCTGATTTACATTTCTATTATTTTTATATGTATTTTAAAGATCTTATAAAAATTATGGGACTTATTTTCCAGTTGGAAGTAATTATGGCTATTATTGGGTTTTTGTTGTATTTAAAGAAATTATTCTAATTCGAAAATATTCAAAAAATTCAAAAAATTCATATTTTTAACTTGTTATGCTGTTTTAAGCTATAAAAGCGTTTTCTTATAATTTATTATGAATTTGGGATACCGTTACGCGTTAAGGAGTGTATAAGATTTTCGGCTAGGTTGGCCGTGTGCGGGAACCGTTTTGAGTTGAGTCATTCTGGGGTTAGAAGTGAGCGCCGTTTGGGTAGTTGATAATAGGGTTTATAGTATAGTATTGTAGATTTTTTTTTTCTAATAAATGAATTTGCCAATTTAGGTTAATTCAACGACTTTTGGATCGAGGTCAGCTAGCATCGCTAAGCTTGGACCAAGGTAAGGAATTCTATCCGAACCCTATTTCTTTATTCTGTTTTCAAATGCTTATAGAACAGTTTTACAAACTACATTGATTTGATTTTATGTTTGATATAAAAGATGTTTTGAAACTGTCCATGAAACCCTAAATTGAGCCTTATAGCGATCGCTTGGAATTCTGTTTCATCTCATCTTGGAATCCATTGTTCATTTGATATGTTTATTGATTGCTCATCGTAAAACATTTTTGAATTCTATGTATTACTTTTCCATGTTGACATGAGTTAGTAACTTGGGAGCCATAAGGATGGTCTGTATTGTTGGCGTTATAAGGATAGTCTGTTGGATGGGTTTAACTAGTACCTAGATGGACTAGTCAGTGTACATATGCATATGTAAGTGTATCGAGCACTGCCGGGGTGGCTTTGCTTCTGTACTGCTCATGTTCAACGTTTCCTATTTATGTTTATTGCATTTTAAGTGTTTTAAAAATGGTTATCGGTTTAAGGGAACTGAGTTGATACTCATTCCTTTGTTTATATTGAAATGCTGTGGTTTTCTTTGAAAACCCTTTTAAAATTATCGTTTGATTGTATATAGAAAGATTGTTTGAACCACTTTGTTTTTCCGCTTTCAAAAATTTCTCTGGTTTAAATGTCAAATCGTCCGTATCATTTTCTTATTTTTTTTAATCTTTGTGCGACCTTACTGGGCTCTCAAAAGCTCACTCCCCTTTGACTTCCTTTCTGCAGGTAGTAACTAGCGTTAGATTTCTTGAAATTGGACTAGAGGCAAGCGAGCGAGTGAATTTAAGTTACCATGTTTTTCTATTAGAACCCCTGCGTGGGTGAAGAGTATTGTTTAAATTTTGTAGGATATCAATTCGGTATTTTATTTATGAAATCAATTAAGAGTATGATTTCATTTAAGGTTAGTTGCTCTGATGAGGGTTGTCCACTTTGGATTATGAGAACATATTCTCTTAGTGTATCTGATCGATTGAGTGTTAACATTTCGAAAAATTCCGGGATGTTACAGTAACCCTCACAGCCCTTATGAAGCATACAACGAGTTGCAACAGCTGAGATAATTGACAACCCACTAGGTTTTGAATCCCGAAACTCAAACTCAGAAGAATCAGATAGACAAAAATAGACTTGCTTCTCAAAGCAGTCAATTAAGGCATGATATTGTTTACCCTATGGTTATTTAACCTAAAATTATATTTGATTTTGATGATAATTAACATTGATGATTATGTTGTCTAGCACGCATTGAGTTGATGAAGCAATATGTACAATCTCATACTCATGCAAACGGACAATTAGACGAGCAAAACGATCAAAGACACTCAACGGAACGCATTAAAGAATGAATTCTTTGATTGATTTTTGCAATGCTCATATTCTTTTCTTTGTAACTAGATATAGAGAGTTGATCGTATCGATGACTGTAACCTAGAATTTTCTCATAGGTTTCCCTTCCATGCATAACCTTTTTCATTCTTTAAAAACAAGAAAATTGCATTTTTAGGAATACAATCGACTGCAAGTTGGGCGGTGAGGTATTACAGTCGACTGCATTACAATGTAGTCGACTGCAATAACAACCAACCGCCTATTACAGTCGACTGTAATTGGAAATTTTGAATTTTCAATGGCTACTTTGGGAATACAGTCGACTGCAATGGTGCAATGCAGCGTTTACCGTTTGGCGCATTTATTGTTCTACCTACTTCCAAACGGTCATATTAATTTCCACACCTATATAAACTTATTTTGGGCATAGTTTTCATTCATCAATTGCACTCAAAGCCTTCTTATCTTGCATAAACTCAAAGATCAAAGCAATTGTTCGATCTCTCTTGGTTTTCGTTGTTTTCTCATCCATTTCAAGAGAGCTTTTATTGTGAGCTTGCATTTAAGAGATATATACACTTTCATAAGTAATCATACACACATCTCTCTTGTTCTAGAGCTTAAACTTGTACTCATCTACTTCTTGAGACTGAATCTTTATACACAATTCTTCATATAAAGTTTCTTCTATCAAAGCTTGTGGTTGTCAAGCTTTGGAGCTTTGGGATTGTTAAAGCTTATTCTTGATGTGGGTATAGCATCAAGGGATTGTAAGAGGTTTGATCTTAACCCGTAAGAAAGATCATTCTAGTGGATTCTAGGGCCTTTTAAAGGATTTCCTTGAAGGGGCTGACGTAGGCTTGAGGGTAATTTGAGTCGAACCATCTAAATCTCAAGCGTCAAGTATCTCTAAACCCTTCTCTCTTTACACTATTGTCTTATACTCTTGTTGAGATTGTTTAGCTTATTTATTTGAGAAATCGTGATTGTGATTTGGTGTTTGAAGCTATCAAGTATTCTTCCTAATTTCTCTAAGTTTGTTGTGATCACTTAGTTAATTTTTAAAGTAGTCTAAAAATCCTATTCACCCTCCGTCTAGGATTATTTTATTGGTTTTAAGTGGTATCAGAGCCTCAGCTCTTGATATATTGGGTAACGCCAAAAGAGTTAACCGATCATGGCTTACATTGGGGGAATGGAGGATAGTTCTACCACTATGCCTCTATTGTTTAATGGGACCAATTATAGTGTGTGGAAAGTTAAAATGAAAATGTACTTAGAATCTCAAGACTATGAGATGTGGGATATTGTTGAGAATGACCCATTTGTTCCGACAAAGGTGGTTGACAAGGTTGAGGAGCCTAAATCCAAATCGGATTATAGTGATCATGATGAGAGGATGATTTGTATGAATTCTAGAGCAAAAAATTATCTTATTTGTGCTCTAGACACTAATGAGCTAAATAGAGTCATTATGTGTAATTCCACTAAGAGTATTTGGGATACTCAACAAGTTATGCATGAAAGAACTTCACTTCTTAGAGATTTCAAAATGAACTAATTGTGTAGAGATTATGAGTTATTTCAAATGCTTCCAAATGAATCCGTTACGGACATGAATACTTATTTCACTAACATTGTGAATCCTTTGAAGCAATTGGGCAATGAATTCACTAATGGTGATCTCGTAAGAAAGGTGACTAGGTCCTTACCAAGAGCTTGGGATGCAAAGATCACCGCCATCCAAGAATCAAAGAATCTTAACATCTTTCATCTTGATGAATTGATGTGCTCACTAATGACGTACGAAATGCAACTCAAATCTTTCAATCAAGAGGACGTCAAGAAGAAGCCTACATCAATTGCTCTTAAGGATTCATCTTCAAACCTTGAGTCAAGTGATGATGAAGAATAATTTGATGAAGAGGATGTTGCAATGATTGCAAAGAACTTTAAGAAGTTCTTTAAATTTAGAAGGAATGGTGGGAGAAGACAACAAAATGCTAGCAACAAAGAGAAGCTTTGCTACAAATGCCACAAGTCGGGACACATGAAGATGGATTGTCCCATATACAAAAAGCAAAAGAAGGAAAGAAGAGATGTATGGGAAAGAGATAAAAGAAGATAACTCTATAAGGAAGAGAACAAAGAGAAGGAAAAGCAATGAATGTCGAACATACTCCAACATGGAGTGACTTCGATTCAAGTGATGAAGACAATTAGAAGAATTAACAAGCAAATGTATACTTCATGAAAAATAATAAGATAAGCTCTTCTTCTGGTATGATAGTGATAGTGAAAGCTTAAAAAATTCTTGTGATAGCCTATATGAGGAATCCAAGAAATTTTTTTAAGAAAAACATTAATTTGTCAAAAAAATTCCTTGAGGCTAATAAGCAAATTGAGAAGTTGAGAATGCAAAATAATGAGTAGCACGCCAAGAATGAATGCATTTCTAACCATTTATATGTGAAACATATGAAAATGACTTGGTTGAATTAGTTGTTAACACTCCTAGCTCAAAACAAATCTCTTCCAAAACTTTGGTTTTAGAAAAGCAAAATGAAGATCTAAAAGTTGAGATTTGTGATTTGAAAAAATGTCTTGAAAATTTTGTTGATGGTCAAAACAATTTGGATGTCATGCTTGGACACCAAAGATTTGGCGTAAACAAAGGTGGTCTTGGATTAGATCCCTTGGCCTTGCCTCCTAAAATCTTTCAACAACAAGCTAGGTTGAATTTTCATTCAAAACAACCAAAGAACTATTGCACACCATTTACACATTGATGTTGGTGCAACATGAAAAGACATACGACTAATTATTGTCTTTGTAGAATTATTTATGTTAGAGGTAGAAAGAAAATGTGGATTGTGAAAGGTCAAGATTACAAATGTAAGACTAACACCCAAGGACCCAAGAAAATATGTGTACCAAAAGTCATTACTTGATTTGTGCTTATAGATATGTCTCAAAGCAAAATCTAGTAGTAAGAAGTGGATTCTTGATAGTGGATGCTCAAGACACATGATCGGCAACATATCTCTTTACACCTCAATCGATCTTAAAGAAAGAGGAAAGGTGACCTTTGGTGACAATGCACAAGGAAAAATCAAAGGTAAAGGAACTATTGGTAGGGAACCACATTCAATTGAGTATGTGTTATATGTTCAAGGTTTGAAGCATAATTTACTAAGTATTAGTCAATTTAGTGATAAAGGTTTTAGAGTAATCTTTGAAGCTACTCATTGTACTATTCAATCTATGAAAAATAATGAAACTCTTTTGGTAGGAAATAGAGATGACAATGTTTACTCTATTTAATTAAATGATTTAGCTAACCAAGATGTTAAGTGTCTTAGAGCTATTAGTGAGACATCTTGGCTTTGGCATCAAAGATTTGGACACATGCCTATGGAGCATTTGAAGAATATTTCAAGCAAAGAACTTGTGAGGGGACTCCTGAAGATCAAGTTTGAGAAAGACAAAGTATGTGATGCTTGTCAAATGGGTAAGCAAGAGAAAGTTTCTCACAAACCAAAGAAAATAATATCTACTTCTAGACCCTTGCAATTACTTCATATGTATTTGTTTGGACCAATCCCTACTACTAGTCTTGGTGGTAAATCATATTGTTTTGTTATTGTTGATGACTATTCTCGCTATACTTGGACTTTATTTTTTGGCTACCAAAGATGAATCTCTAAATGTGTTCACTTCATTTACAAAACGTGTTCAAAACCAAAAAGGATATTTGATAACCTACATTCGAAGTGATCATGGTAGAGAATTTGAAAATTCAAAAATAGGAGCTTTGTGTGATGACATCGATCGGTATATCACATAATTTTTTGGCTCCTAGAACTCCTCAACAAAATGGTGTTGCCGAAAGAAAGAATAGGTCATTGTAAGACACGGCAAGAACAATGCTTAACGAATATGGTTTACCTAAGTACTTTTAGGCGGAGGCGGTCAATTGTGCATGTTTTGTTCTCATGAGAATTATCTTGCGAAAAATTTTGTTAAAAACCCCTTATGAGATTTTTAATTATAAGAAACCTAAGGTGTACTTTTTAGAGTAATTGGCTGCAAATGCTTTGTTTTAAATACTAAGAATCACCTTAGCAAATTTCATTCCAAAACCTATGAGCAAATTTTTCTTGGTTACTGTAATAACAGTATGGCATATAGAGTTTATAATAAAAGTACTTTGGTTGTAGAAGAGTCCATAAATGTTACTTTTGATGAGACTAATCCTTTTCTTTGGAGGACTAACATTGTTAATATAGATGATATGAACAATGACATGAGAACTTTGGACATAAGTGAAACACTACAAGACAATCCCAAAGAAATTGTTCAAGAGGAGTAGTAATTAAACTCTCAAGGGGGAGACAAGGAAGCAAGCAATGATGCTTCAAACTCGGACAACTTTGAAGCTTTACCAAAATATTAGACTTACAAAAAGGATCATCCAAGTGATCAAATCTTAGGTAATCCTTCGAGTGGGGTAAGAACTCGACACTCTCTTCAACAACAAGTTAATTTAGCTTTTCTTTCTCAAATTGAACACAAGAAATTCTCCAAAGCTCTCCATCATGAATCTTGGATGCTTGCTATGCGAGAAGAGCTAGTTCAATTTGAAAGAAATCAAGTTTGGACCCTTGTGCCTAAACCTCAAAACTATATGATTATAAGTACAAAATGGGTATTTAGAAACAAACTTGATGAATCCGGAGTCATGGTTAGAAACAAGGCTAGATTAATGACCCAAGGTTATAACCAAGAGGAAGGAATTGATTTTGATGAGACTTATGCACCGTTAGCTAGACTTGAATCTATTGGAATGCTATTAGCTTTTGCTTGCTATAAAGATTTTAAATTCTATCAAATGGGTGTCAAGATTGCTTTTCTAAATAGTTTTTTTCGGAAGAGGTATATGTGGCTCAACCTCTCAGTTTTGAACATGAAAAATAGTCAAACCATGTTTTTGAGCTTAGCAAAGCTCTTTATGGTTTAAACCAAGCTCCTACAACTTGGTATGATAGGCTAAGTAGTTTTCTTTTTGAAAATGCTTTTTCAACAGGAAAACTTGACACCACTCTTTTTATAAAATCTAAGGGCAAGGACTTATTATTGGTGCAAATCTATGTTGATGATATTATATTTGGTGCTACTAATGGATCCTTGTGCGAAGAGTTTGCTTCTTGTATGAGTATGGAGTTTGAAATAAGCATGATGGGAGAGCTCAATTTCTTCCTTGGATTGCAAATCAAACAAAGTAAGGATGAAATCTTTATCAACCAAGCCAAATACACCAAAGAGCTACTCAAGAGATTTGACATGGAAGAATCAAATGCTTTTGACACTCCAATGAGCTCATCATTAAAGCTTGATAAAGATGAAAAGGGTAAGGATGTTGATATAAGCGCTATCGAGGTATGATCGGATCACTCCTTTACCTTACCGCAAGTAGACCTGATATAATATTTAGTGTTTGTTTATGTGCTAGATTTTAAGCTTGTCCTAAGAAATCTCATTTGGTAGCCGTCAAGAGAATCCTTAGAATATCTTAAAGGCACTTACGACTTAGGGTTATGGTTTTATAGGAACACGTCATTTTTGACCTAGTTGGTTACTCCGACACCGACTATGCCGGTTGTAAAACCGAGCAAAAAAGCACAAGTGGCGGTTACTAATTCCTAGGACACTCACTTGTTTCTTGGAGTTTCAAAAAGAAAAATTCGGTTGCACTCTCTACCACCGAAGCCGAATATGTGGCGGTTGGTGCTTGTTGGGCACAAATTCTTTGGATGAAACAAACTCTTTTGGATTTTGGAAGTATGATCACATACCTATCTTATGCGATAACTCTAGTGCCATTGACTTGAGCAAAAATCACTTCTAACATTCACGGACTAAGCATATGGAAATCAAACACCATTTTATCCGTGATCATGTGCAAAAATGTGATATCTTCTCGATTTCGTGAACACAAATCACCAAATAGCGGATATATTTACTAAACCATTATATTCGAAGAGGTTTATTGCTCGTAGAAGAGAACTTGGCATGTCCTCACCAATGTGACTAAATGGTTATATATCTTATGCTTTAGCATGTAAGTTTCACTTCACATGCTTGAGCATTCTCTCATATGCTTATATCATGCTTTGGTTGTTTTTCTCTCCAAAATTGTTGATTTTGTTGATATTCATTTAATCTCATTTGTTTGAATTGATTCGCACACATATATATTGCTATATACACATGCATAATCATTTCAAGATTGTTTGACTTTCTGCAATGAAGTCGACTGCATGTGGAAATACAGTCGACTCCATAGGTTAATACAGTCAACTGAATTGTGGAATACAGTCGACTGCATTACGGGGAAAGGGCATAAATTTGGCTCATTTCAGCAGATTCACTCTTGCACTCTCTCTCATACTTTGAACACTCTCTCTTTTCTCTCATGCGGCTTCAATTTTCTCGGTTTTGGCTTGAAATTGGTGTGTAATTTTTCCCAAATCTTGTTATATTACATGTTTTACACACTTTCACTGAATGATTTCACCCACACTGTCCAAAATTCTTGAAAATTCAAATTCTTCACTATTACATTATCTCATCATATTCATGTCTATTAAGCATGCTACCACTTGTTTTATCTCTTGATTCATGCTCAGTGATGCTTATTACATGTTTCTATATAGTTTAATTACATGAATTCATGCAAAATTTGTTTTTCCCAAAATTTCATAAACTAAGGTTTTCAAATGTCAAAATTTCTTCAATTGATCATGCAATTACATGTTTGATCAGTTGATTCATGCTTAGTTATGTTGTTTTCTCGATTATACATGGTTAATTACATTCAATTTGTCCAAAATTTGTTTTTCCCCAAATTGCATGAACTAAGGTTTATATTCTTCAAAATTATTTAAAATTCATGCATCTTCTTTTTTTTACATTAAGCCTAAATTCTAGTCACATTATCTTTCTAGCAAACTTTCACATGATTAGTTTCAACAATTTCATCGAAAATATAAATCTTCAAAAGTTTCATAATTTTCTATATATATATATATATATATATATATATGTTTTTATTTACATTCACATACATTTTACTTAATTTATTTTCTCTTTTCAAAATTGTTGAGATCGTGCATGTGCTAGTTCATCTCGATCACAAGCCGCAGCCGAGCCCGAGCCTATCGCGGTAGAGTTTGATCGCGACCGCTGTCAGAACCGTGAGGCCTTAGACCGTTTTTCTGCACAACTCTCTTCTCCGCTGGTTCTAGGTGGTTTGCGAGTGGATACTCCATTTCTCTTTGGCATAGATGTACGTAGATACCTCCAGGACTGTCATTTAGATTGACTTACTTATAGAGACACTGTTCTCTATTATTCTAATACCATCCATCTATTTTATGCAAACCTGACTAGGAATATTTCTAGTGAGTCTTGTAGCCTCACCTCTTATGTCCTTGGATGACGCATTTCATTCTCCTAGTCACGATTAGCCATTCTTCTAGACCTTCCTAATAGCGGCTTTTCATTCACATTAGAGATGCAACCTGTAGCTGGTCAATCCCATTGGTTTGACCGACCTTTCTCTATCAAGGAGCAACTTCACCATACTCTCTACCGACGTCACATTAGGGCTGCGAGCAAGCCCACCTTGCGTGACCCACCTCTTATTTCTAGACTATGTCATCATATTATCGCTTATAATGTCATTCCTTGAGTCGGCAGCTTTTCACTAGTATCTTATCTCGATGTCCAGCTCTTGACATTCTTTCACTCCGGCACTCAGATTAACCTCTCTCGTCTTATTATGCTAAACATGATTAGGAGCGCATCACATCCTTCCTTAGTTATACCCTATGGCCTCTTACTCACTCGCATTTTATGTGCTCTTGATATACCTCTTCACGGTCAGTACCTTGAGGTGAATCGGCATCAGGTTCTCGACTCTTGTACCCTCCGTAGGAAGGGCCTTTTAGATTGATAGGGCTGACTTCTATCCGAGCCTCACATGGATGTTGTTATGGATGATGCGGATGAAGATGCAGATGATGATGATGATGTTAATGCTGGTGCTCATGGACATGTCGGTGACAGGACTGATCATGATCCACCTCTATTGGTCATGCCAAGTACTCATGAGGCGGCACTTCTTCCAACTCTACTGCTATCAGTTATGAGACGATCCTTGCATGCTTGGATATGATACAGCAGTAGATGCATGCCGGTTTCAGTTAGATAGATCTCGTTCGTCAGTTCAGCCGACGCCTTTCTTGCATGGAGGATTTTTGTGGTATTCAGTGTCCCAAGGAGGACATATTTCATCCACCACCTCCACCGTCGGGTCCTTGAGGAGTTAGGACATCATTAGTGTTTTGTGCTTAGGTTCTTCAACTCTATTATGTATTAAAAACTTGTCATGGATACTACTTGTAGTATTGCATTAGAACTTGGGTTGATGTTTTACATTTGCACTCTGATTTACACTTATCCTCCTGCACATCTAATTCATATTGCGCTCCCTTTTCTTTTATGTGCTATTTTGTAACATGTGCTTGGTACACCTCTTGATGGTTATTCAAGTACTTGCAATTTTTTTGTTTGAATGCCCTTGTTGGATACATTGATTATCCATGGATCGATACATATGTTGATCACTTTCACACACACGCAACCCTTAATCTTTTTAATGATGTCAAAAGGGGGAGAAATATTTGTTGATTCATACTTTGTGTGGATTTGATATGAGCATATATTACTTGAGATAGGGAGAGCTTATTGTCGTGAATTCTTCTTATGACCCCTTACGGTTTATAGTGATTGAAATTGAGATTGTCATGCTTCATTACATATATTATCCGATATATCCCATAGTATTTTGAATTAATGTTTGTCATCATAAAAAATGGAGATATTGTTAACCTTACGGTTATTTAAGTGAAGAACAAGGAGTGTAGAGGTCAGAGCTCTGAGCTTTTAGTTCTGAGCTCCTAACTAAGAGCTCTTATTAACTCTTTTCCGGATATTTTCTTTTTTCTACTAAAATTGGAACGTACCCACCCAAACCGAGCTCCCCGCTTTCATACTTTCCTTTTTTGTCCTAAAATGGCTTTGCAACAAGCACATTCTTTCCCCAATTGGTTGTTGAACAAGGAAGTTCTGAATCTTTCTTAGGGCGAATGCATTAGGACTGCACTTTTTATATAACCAAACTCCGTCTTCGATCAAATAATCCAAAAGGTAGATATCCCAACAAGGTCGCCTATGTTATGTCTCCAGTGGTTGGGTTCGTAAAAGACTCTCCAGGGAAAGGGACACCCGAAAAACCAAGGGGGAGGAAACGTGACCCTCGAGTCCCCATCTTCTCGCTTGCTCAACTGCTTATCCTTGAGGCCTAGGATTATATTTGATTTTGATGATAACTAACAATGATGATTATGTTGTCTAACATGCTTTGAGTTGATGAAGCAATAGGTACAATCTCATACTCATGCAAATGGATAATTAGACGAGCAAAACGATCAAAGACACTCAACGGGACGCATCAAAGAAGGAATTCTTCGATCAATTTTTACAATCCTCTTATTCCTTTCTTTGTAAGTAGATATAGAGAGTTGATCGTATAGATGACTGTAAACTAGAATTTGCCCATAGGTTTTCCTTGTATGCATAAACTTTTTCATTCTTTGAAAATAGGAAAACTGCATTTTTGCAGTCGACTGCATTGGAATGCTATCGACTGCAAGTTGGGCAGTGAGGTATTACAGTCTACTGCATTACAATGCAGTCGACTGCATTAACTTCCAGTAGCCTATTACAGCCGACTATATTGGAATACAGTCGATTGCAATTGAAAATTTTGAATTTCTAATGGCTACTTTGGGAATACAGTCGGCTGCAATGATGCAATGCAGTGTTTACCGTTTGGCGCATTTATTGCTCTACCCACTTCTAAACGGTCATATTAATTCCCACACCAATATAAACTTATTTTGGGAATAGTTTTCATTGATCAATTGCATTCAAAGCCTTCTTATCTTGCATAAACTCAAAGATCAAAGCAATTGTTCAATCTCTCTTGGTTTTTATTGTTTTCTCATCCATTTCAAGAGAGCTTTTATTGTACTTGAGAGATATACACTTTCATAAATCATCATACACTCATCTCTCTTGTTCTAGAGCTTAAACTTGTACTCATCTACTTCCTGAGTGTGAATCTTTGTACACAATTCTTCATCTAAAGTTTCTTGAATCAAAGCTTGTGGCTGTCAAGCTTTGGAGCTTTGGGATTGTCAAAGCTTGTTCTTGATGTGGGCATAACATCAAGGGATTGTAAGAGGTTTGATCTTGACCTGTAAGAAAGATCATTCTAGTGGATTCTAGGGCCTTTCAAGGGACTTTCTTGAAGGGGTGGACGTAGGCTTGAGGGTAATTCGAGCCAAACCATCTAAATCTCAAGTGTCAAGTATCCGTAAACCCTTCTCTCTTTACATTATTGTCTTGTACTCTCGTTGAGATTAGTTAGCATGCTTATTTGAGGTATGGTGATTGTGATTTGGTGTTTGAAGCTATCTAAGTATTCTTTATAATTTCTCTAAGTTTGTTGTGATCACTTGTTTAATTTTTAAAGTAGTCTTAAAACCCTATTCACCCCCCTCTAGGAGTATTTTACTGGTTTCAGATAGTATACCAACCAATCCATAACCAATATCACGTCAAAATCAGGAATACCTAAAAAACTAGATCCCCAAGAAGGTTCATATAACAAATGCGGATCTTGCAGTTCTTCGATACTGGCTTAACTACCACAGCATCTCCAACTGGAGTTTCCACAGACAACTCACAGTCAAGAGACTGGGGTTTAACCCCAAGGCGACATGCAAAAGAATGTGTGGCACCAGAGTCAAACATTATATGCGCATCAATTGAGTTAATCTGAATCGTACCTGCCACCACATCCTTTGAACCTGATGCATCTTTAGCTGTCATGTTAAACACATTGCTGGTAGCCTTAGGTTTATGTCCTCTGCCTGACTGATTCATACTCTGCCTTGGGCCCGAAGCTGTATTCCCTGCGACTGAACCCTGCACTCCAAATTGCCTTGACACTAGAATAGGACAGTCTCTGATATGGTGACCCTTGTGGCCACACCTAAAGCATGCTTCCGTATCCCAATGGCAACTCCGGCCACCATGTCTCTTGTTGCACCTCTGATAAATAGCTTACGACTGTTGCTAATGGGTCCCACTCATAAACCATACAAAGTAATGCGGTAGAAACATAAATGGTGAAAACACAGAGGACGAACGTACAAGAGCATGACCTTTTACAATTCACCCGAAGTATACGAGTATTTCACATAATAGCTATAGTTTACATGTCACAAGGGCAAATGAAACAATTTAACATGTTCAAAGTGTTGGACCAAAAATAATTCCATATAATCAAAGACATGGTTCAACATAATTCAGATTCATAAAAGTTGCAAAAAGTCTCAATGCTTGATGAAAGAAAAGAATCTACAAAAGAATGAAGTAGAGCAAAGATATTGGCATATGGCAAATCACTGGGCTGTGACTATAAGCTACCTAAAGGAACAAGGCAAGGAGCATGAATTTATATAGACTGCCTAATGGTGAAATGATTACACGTAGGAGTCCACCCATGAAATCAACAAAGTTTTCAATGGCGGAATGTGTTAAATAGCAAAATAAAGGGTTGGTTGTCATGGTATGAACAGAGGATATACAAGGACATGATGACTCAGGTTCTTTACACGGAACCGTGCTGCAATAGCATGCTTCACCGTCAACAAAAGAAATAGATGATGGAATCTTAGAAGAATTTCAGCAACGGAATATCAAGCCACTGACATAACAAGAAATCACAAACTAAAGAAACGCGCCCAAAGAGAATGTGACCCGGGGCAATCGATTATCAAACATGAATAAATCGATGGAACTTTTCGATAAGCCGTGATCATGAAAATTCAGATTTAAAAAAAAATGAACCCGTATGAAATTAATTCGAACAAGTCCATTGTAACTCAAAAACTAAAGGGTTCCTTTTTTATAGACATAAGATTGATTGGTCCAACGCTAATTTAGATTTCAAAATATAAACTCTTACCTCCAATTATGCAATCCCACTCAAAACTTTGATCTTCTAAATTAATTACATCAAAATCCCTGAAGATCAATATACCCCCAAAGCTATAATTAGGGTTCCAATAATAACAAAAATTTGTAGGATTCCTACTACAAACCTCAATTCGATACTTGAAATGAATTC
Organism: Escallonia herrerae; assembly: GCA_033070095.1. NCBI lineage: Eukaryota > Viridiplantae > Streptophyta > Magnoliopsida > Escalloniales > Escalloniaceae > Escallonia > Escallonia herrerae. The sequence continues at coordinate 1,318,401 of JAVXUP010000004.1, read as the reverse complement.
TTACCTCGAAGTAATGATCAAAACCTTAACAGCCTCTTTCTAGGATTCTCTGGGTATTTTTCTGAGCTTTGTGTGCTCCTCGAACACACACACACACACACACACACATATACTAGTTGTGATGCATGTGCGTTGCACGTGGGTTATTTTCTATATAGTGTTCAATATTACCTAATTGTCCATTAAAAAGAAAGGTATTGCGATATTGTTTTTCATAAAATATTTAGTTATATTTACAACATATTAATGGAGGAAAAGAGAATGGAGACATAAGGAGAAATAAGTCATTAGTCTAATAAATTCGATAAATCAAATAGTTTATTTCAATTACAACTTTTTTTTTACCTCTCATATTTGAAAGTACGTCAATAATAAAATATCAATTAATACAGTATACTATTTGATTTATAAATATAAACCCTCATATAGAAAACACTATAATTTGCATTGATATAATGGTTACGAAATATGTGTATTTGAAGGCCATTTTGACGCATCCAATTTTAGAGTCGTCTTATATATTTATGGTTTAATTATATATAAAAAATAGTACCACTCAAACTTACAGATTGTAAAGGAAAAGAAAATGATTATCAACAAAATGCAATCCACACATATAATTAAAAAATAGGTGAACACTATTTAATAGCAACTAATGAATCCTAGTACGAATTGATTTCATAAAAAAGATACAATAATATACATGCATAGAATTATAGCAGATGTTGGCTACATATATTGATATAACCACCAGTAGGGAATAAAAGTTTGATTATCACACAGTACCTTTTTACAGCTGGCATTACTCTTTTGTTGCTCAATTTTTAAGTACCCTTTATTTTAGAACCAAGAATCAACTGTAAGCCCTATTCATCTAGTAATCCATATTCTGTCAACGATAAACTTGGCAAAATTTCAAAACCTTATTAATCTACCTTATTAATATAATGAAAAAGGGCATCACCCATTTATCCACAAAACGATTAACAGGAGGAATGATTCTTAGGAATAGAATCAACCCGCACAAATTTAACAAAGTCGACATCAATTTTGGACAGCAAACTATCTTGTAAAAGGCAGGTAGTATCAATTACACTTGAAATTCAAATCAATTTTTTTTTATAACTCTAGTACAAAAAAAATTCGATGACATCCTTGTCATTGAGATTTGAAGTTGTAGCCAAGGCCAGCTGGGATGAAGATTTTGAGTCGTAAGTACTTGAGTATCAACTTTTTCTTCCACCCTATCTTCGAGTTAAGACTCAAACTCTTGTATAAATCTGCCAATTGCCATACAAGAATTGGCATGGTTTGGAGTGCATCAGCACCTACCCTCTTTCCCCCTCCAAATGTCATCATCTTGTATAGATCCACGCTGTTATTATTCTCGTCAAGAAATCTCTCAGGCCTCCACTCTTCAGGATGTTCCCACACCATGTAGTCCATGGTACATCCGTATATGCTTAAGCGATCTACATAGATTAATGTAGCAACTCCTTAGTTAAAGTTTAAACTAGTCGGAGGAAGTAAGAAAAAATGGAAAAAGTTAGCAAATAAAAAAGGGAAAATGTACAATCATTTCCAGTAGGGATATGGTATCCTGCTAACTCTGTGTATTCGTGCACATATCTTAGAGGAATTATTGGAGCAGGACTATACTTTCTTAAATTTTTGTGGAAGAAGCTGACATGATCATGATGGATGTAATAATCAAAAGACACAACTACAATTTGACTACCCTCCGCAAGTTCCTTGAAACGCCAATATACAAATTTTCTTATGGTGGTTAGGAAACGAGTAAGGTCATTGTATTTAAGTCACTCTATAGCACCAATACTCTTTTGCCACCATAAAAATGGTGACATATATGGAGGCAACCCGACTTCTACAAAAAAGAAATCCCAAGCATTGAAATGGAGAACAACTTTCAATAACCCTTCACAGATTAACAATATGATTTACTGATCTTAATTAAGTACTTTCTAGTTTGAACCATGTTATTCTCGATCTATTTTTCATGAAATGCATCTGCAATGTCAGACAGAAATGTCAAAAATGATGAGAGAAGAAAAACACATGGGTACCAGCGCATACAGTAGCCTCAAAACATTGATGAAGGCAGTAGTAGATAGCAACTTGTATACTTTTCGACCTGAGGAATGCTTTGGTCACTGCATCGACAACTTCTATAGAACCTGTCCCAACCAGTGAACGGCGGTCATGGTCTCTGATGTCAAGTCGAAGTAAGGAATGGCTCCGGAAAGCATGGAGTGGGAATACATAGGCATTTTCGTTGACAGAAACTACTTCATGAGCATCGATCAATGAACAAAGAGCCCTACAGGATTCGCAGCAGCACGCAACAAGTTTGATGAACCAAATATGAGGCTTGACCCGAAGTTGCTAAGGACAAACATAAGAGATCCGCTAAACCTGCTGTTCTAGCATGCTTCAGAATTTGTTTCAGAGTTTCATTTTCAGGAGCCTCAGGAGTTGAACTTACTGCAGGCGCTTTAAGACCATGTGCCACTTGAGATAGAATAGCAGTAATGCAACTGCTAGAGTCATACATAACTCTTCTAGATGTATCGTGTGTGCCACCAACAACCTAGAGGTTCCATTACATAAAAGCAGAAACCAAGTTCACAGACTGCTAAAAAGGATAATAATTTTTCATGTTATCATCACACCTGTGAGTACAACTCCACCAAGCCAACCCAGTGCCCGAAGTAAGAGCTCCCACTAACTCTGTAGTTATCTAGTAGCTTCTTTAAAACTAAAAAGCTCTGCACATAAGATAGTAAGCATGTATCAATATTAGCTGCAAAGTTTGCCAAAATCATGTTTGTTAACAGTAATTGACGAAGTCAATTAAAGGTATTCCAGAAAATATAAGGTTCTTCTGGTACAGTAATAAAAACTCCGATAACAAAGTAACTAGCAGAAGAAAATCAAACCAAAAAAAGTATTCTTGAAGAAAAGTGGACATATATCATTGCCATTAATTCATAACCTTCAGATGTTTTGATGTGGACCACGCTAGCAGTAAAGCCAAGAAGTTAACATGATATTTCATCAAGTAACCCAACAGAACTAATAGCACCAGCAGCTACTAAGTTTGAAATAATTCTCAGTGATTGGTCTGAACTCGCCACATCTTAATGTCTATACAAAATTATTAATGATTAATAAGTGCCTGAAAAAACAAATTCTAAATAATAGACAAAGTACGAAGAAAACGTAGAAAGTATCTTAGGGACTATGATGAGGCAGAGCTACCAGGAAAGTAACAGAGATGAGCCTTAATCTACAAATGCTTCAGTATATATGTATTTTTTCAAGCATGGGGACCGTTGATAGCTAATTAAAAAACAGAATTGTTCTCTATCATTTCTCTGTGCTTAATCTATCCCCTGAGGTAACTACTACAATTGGAACAGAATGAAATGGTCAACACCCACACAATTCAAAGATAAAAGGAACCTTGATATGCCACAAAACATACAAAATTTATTGAACATAACACACGATTCTAATTCTACTTACACAAAAATGGCTTGGTGAACGTGCTTTAATGCTCCGTAAATGTAAGAACCAGGACTCCATTAATTGTTTCAATTTACCTGCATGAATCTTGGGGCCCTTTACACCACTTTTTTAGTGGTAGTAGAATAACTGATAGTGCTTCATTATCTTGACCAATAACCTTTGCACCCTTAATTGTGCAGGAGTTATTTTTCCAATCTGTCCAACTCCTAACAACCTGATTGTGTAGCAAATGGTCAATACCAATCACCTCGGATACTAATTCAGCAAAACATGCAAAAAGAATGTAACAACATGTTTAAGTGTGTGCACGCACACTTGTATGCGTGCCTATAGTAAAACATGAAGAAGAAAGATAGACTTCCAAATGGGCCCCGATCACAATACATTAAATTTAATTCAGATCGTACTAGAAAAATCAAACTCAAGACAAGCGGGAAAGGAAATGCATACTCTATGAATGGAAGAAAATAAGGTAAATGTCAAAAAACTCCTGAAGTGAATAATTAAAGAAACCTGTGCTTTTAGGTTTCGAACTATTTGTGGCAATCCGAGGTCTACCATCTGAGAGCCAAAATTTCCCTTGGAAAGTAAGTTCTTGAGAGTCAAGACAACCACCCTAACAACCTACCAGCAATTAATGCACCGAAAGTCCTAATTTGATGAAGATAAATCATATCTTTGTCTAAATCTAATATTATTAGTTGCTAAACAAGTGTTCACATGAAAAGAACTATGTCCTGCATTTAGAGGTGTGAACTTGTGTTGGTTGTGGCAAGTATATTATGGACATTAAGCCAGATATAAGTAAATGTAAACCATCACATTTCAAATAAATGAACTGAAATATAAGGAACAATTTGCACAATTGCTACAATACAACCGTCACCAGAATAAGCTATGAAATTAAGTGAAAAGGCCAATAAACACACCTTCTCCTTCATGGAACGTTTGAAAATGTCTATTAACCATGGGAGGGCTCTATAAGTCGCCAGGTGCTCTATTGCAGGTTCATAGTACGATAATAGCCAAATGCGGAGCCATATTTTGTAAAGTAATTGTTTTAATTAGGAACTAACATCAGCTTACCTAGTTCAATGAAAATGTATTTGACTGGTATTCAAAACAAGATAAAGCATATCCGATCATGCCTTTTCATAGGCCCGATGTGCCAACTTGGACATATAGATGGTGGTTGATTACATGTAGCCATCCTAGAAAGACGCTTACCTGGATAGACTGCTGAGTAGATGCTGGAGAAATTAGGGGAATAAGGAGCTTCACCCCATGTGCTTTAACAAATAAAGATCTGACCACAGGTTCCTTCAGTAAAGTTGCCAGGCAATTAATAGCGGTTGAAATGCCTTCAGAGTTGTGCAGGAGTAGTGACGATTCTCCTCTCAATCTTGCATCCCTTCACTTTTTCCTTCTTTTCTTTCTCAGTTTTTCCTCGGGACAAAATGAGGAGCCTTTCTCTGATTATTATTTAAGATATGTTTTGTTTAGGTATGAAGGATATTTTTTGAATACAAATGTCCTAAAAATCTTCATTCTTTAAACTAGAGAGATAGAAGATACACAAAAAAATTCGATGGCATGGATATCATGGTTACGAAGAGTATTTGAAGGACATTTTGAATGTATCTAATTTCAAAAGTCGTCCTATGTAATTCTGGTATAATGAAATATGAAAACCAAAGTTACTAAAACTGACATAAAGTAAGGGATTCTAGAACACTGAAAATAAGCTTTCGAATGCTTTAATTTAACTTTAAACTTGAAGAGGGGACGAAGCTACTGAACAATTGCTAATGGTTTTCTCTTCATGAGCTAGTAGTTCAAAATTGGGGCCTAATAAAAAGTGTTGTGAAGACTATTTACACGAAGTGGTATACTTCTTACAATACTGTTGTTAAAAAGAACGTCTACAAGACTGCTACCAAGCTCATACCAATATCAATGCATGGCACCGAAACAAAAACAAAGAGCTATTGCAACCCCACCCCTACCCCATTTCTCATTAGGGCCTAATTAAAAGTTCATGTTGTGAAGACTATTTACATGAATGTCCATGCATGGCACCAAGCTCATACCAATATCCATGCATAGCACTAAAATGCAGACAAAGAGCTATTACAACTTCTCTCCCTCTCTCTCTCCCCCCTCCCTTACCCACTCTCTATGTTTCTCTCTCTCCTTCTTATTCCTAGTTGTACCATGTTCTGCCATCCTAATTTGTGATATAATAATTCACAACATGAACAGTTGCTTTACATCCATGTACTTCAGCCACGACTTAATGATTGACCTTTGTGGTTCAACCAAAACCACGACTTAAGGCTTATTTGGCACATATCTTCAAATTAATGAAGTTAACACAAAATTTTCTATCCAAAAGTTGGAGTAGAGTGTTCATTATGTCTAACTGAAAATAAAAATTGCACCGATAACCTTAAAATTAACCGAAAAGTATCTACATCCACCTTTTCGTTTATTTGGGATATAAGATAAAATTGCTTGGAGTTTGTATGGCACCTACACCAAAGCAACCATATCAAAAAAAATAGAACTCCTATCTTCATGGAACCTTAGAAATTATTAGTTGGCTAACACAAGCAAGAATTTCTTTAGTCATCAAAGCAGACATCACAATTCAAGATTTCGGGTGGAACAATTAAAATTTAGTCTCAACAACATTGATGTGAATTGAAGACTAATAAGATATTAAAGTAAGGTGGTATCCTAAAGAAAGCACAAAAAAAAGGTGGTATTATCGTGGCAACTACCTGGTGAAATATTTTCCTCTTGGTTTTACAACTTTGAGTCTTTTTGGCAACGTAGGAAAAAAGGCTATTGTCCATTTAGAAACCTGCAAAAAAGGTTCATGCATTAGATTTTTCACTTCAAATATTCTAGAGAGCAGAAGTTTGCCATGATAGCATGACATAAGGAACATGTATATTACCCCATCCCTGCAATAGGGATCTCATGTTTCATGCCTTAAAATTTTCTTCTACACATTCTCTGTCAAAAGGGACCCTTCATACGGACTACATTTAAGTTATAGATTGGCCAGCCTAGCAAGAGCAATTTCACAAAATTGCAAATAGTATGTACAACAATCCTTCCCCATGAACAAACATGTAAGGAAACAAGAGGAAAAGGGAAATAAGGACAATAGTTCTTTTACACCATCCAAGCCAATACATTCACCGGCATGTCGTGTTTGTAAATTATCAATAAAAAATAAAAGAAGTCGAAGATAATACTGGACACACATAGCATAAGTCTCTCATAGACATTGCAAATCAATTTCTCTTGGACTAATATTTGATTTAGACACACTACTGCATAAAATCAGGAAAAAGAAGTGGAAAATATTTTCATAAGGTCACCAACATAGCAATGAATAAAGGAAAGAAGTTATAGTCCACCTTGCCCTAAACTTCAGGATAAGCTTAAAAAGGCAACTCTCAAAAATCAACAATCACAATTTGGAGAAAACAAAAAGATATGTCAAATAAATCATAGGATAGAAATTAAAAGGTTTATCAAGCTTTAAATTCAAGAATAAGCTGCATCAAAATAATATTTAATGAAAAGGCATGACAAAGCTAATACCCTAAATGTCTCAAAAAACAATCATGCCAGTAATCCATCTCTTATGAACTACAATTATTCAAACAAATGATGACAAAAGTATTTGAACATAGTCAATACATAACAAAAAGTACTTAACTTCAAAATTTTAGACGAGTACATGATAGATTTCTATCTCTATAAAAATCTATTCAAACTTCAAAAGAACATAATTATTTCTAGACTTGAGAACATTAAAGAAATGAAGGGAAAAAAAGTTAAAACTTGATATCTTCACGATTTTGTTGGCAACCCAAGTACAAACAAACTAATCCCTAGGCTTCATGAAGTAATGAAGGTTCAGTGCATTGCAGATAATATTTGCCATACAAATTAATCCATAGGCTTTATGAACTAATCTTTATACTTTATTAAATTTAAACATCATGAACCAAAACTCACTCTCTCAAAGTTGCAAACATTAGTGAACCAAAATATTTGATTACTCCGGGTACTTTTTGGACATTTAGCTTGGTTATTTCTTGGTGACGCCATGCACTAACACTCCCAAACAATCAAAAGGGTGCCAAACTATTTTCTAGACCACCTTTTCCTCAATCCAACCATGTAAATGACGTATAAACCAAAAAAAACAAGCATGAATAAATCAAGTAACTATTTTTATAAAATGCTTGTTCCCCATGAACACTAAAATGCTTGAGTACAATAAGGTGGTATAGAAAGTACTTACAAGAAAGCATTAAAGAGACCCCAATTTCAATATGAAAAATAGTGAAGATCGAGCTATAAAATAATCCAAACATATCAACTCCTTAAGAACAACAACTAGAGTGTATGAGTGAACATGTGTTTCTAGGGGCAGCATTGTTCTTATTGTGGTGTACATATGAACTTGGTTTTGAGGCAAAAAAATGTAAAAAAGGAGAGGAGACTCATTTACAATTGAGGAACATCAATAAGTGAGTGAGTGAGTGAGTGAGTGAGAAAGAGAGAGAGATTAGTTGATAGTTCTGTACGCACAAGCCTATAATGGCCAAGGGACGATTAAGGTTGGTCAAGCATTGGAGAACAAAGTGATCACTGCTACACACTTCATTTCGAGTTGTCCTGACATGTGAAGCTCCTCAAACTGTCATTAGTCCGTGTATAAGTTCCCTGAGTCGAGGTAGTACAATTGAACGGGAAACCACTCACCTCAAATTTGGAAAGACTCATTGACTGTAACTGTTTAATGCAGGTTCACACTCATCTCCCAAATAATCTGTTCATAGAAAAGAAAATGTATGGAGCTGTAACGTCCCTGGAAATCCGGAGCTCCGTCACCCCGAACTCCTGGGTCGTTAACCTACCAAATCACATCAAACCTGTCAGACATGTTCACTAACACATATTCCAAATCATCTAATTCAGCATCAACTCAGATTTCTCAAAATAATGTATCACAATTGCTTAGCTTAAACTGTTGCAGCTTAGGTTCTTCGCAATTCAAAATTTCTAAGATCAAATAACAGTACCGACCCACACAGGGGTCTTACTACACCGTAGTGATGGGCTCATCAGAATCTTACTCAGTCTCTAATCCATTCCCAAACAATCTACTACTGATCATCACCTGTAGAAGGGAGTCAAACGAAGGGTGAACTTTTAAAAGCACAGTAAGGTCGTACAAGGACCAACAAAAGGATTACAAGACAATTCCGAGAATTCAGCTGACGAAGATTTCTAGAATAATTCAAACGGTCACACCTCAATGATTTTCAAATAGGATAAAAAAATGCATCAGAAATAAGAGACCAAAATCGCCACATACAATCACGACGAGTTCCAAAACAATCAATAACAGATCATTTCCAGAGTCATCATTTCCAAAGTACAATGAATATTTTTCCAAAGGATTTCAAAAGAAGCACAAATCATTTCAGATAATACTTTTCAGACATTTCCGCAACAATAACGGCAGTATACAAAGTAGATAAAATAAAAAATCAACGCTGATCATGGGTGATTGCAATGCCATTCAAGCAAAACACAGAAGTGTACACATGCATGATGTACCAGAATAATTCCTAGTCCACTTGGGTACTAGCCTGCATTCCATGTAGGATTCAGACAAGCCTTATAACGCCCGCCTCAGAACAGAACAGATAACCCAGGTCAACACAGAAAAATCAACAATAGCAATGAGCATTAACATAGCTCAATCACCAAAATCAATTCAGATTCCAATAACAATAATCATATGACACAAGTCAGTATTCATAATTTTCAGAAGAAATTAGAATTTTCAGAAGAAAAATCAGAGATAAACAACAAAAACGATTACGAATAATTATCAAGTTTTAAGCACAACAATCCGGAAGAACGGATACAAACAATTGTCAAATCTGCTCAGCACACAATAACAGGCGAGTATCACAAGATTTCCAAATAATCGATCCAGGTTCAATATTAGGGTTTTCTGGACAAGAACATGCTGATATCAATGCATACTTCAGGGTTCAACTTTAGTCATAAGTAATTCAAATGAGTACTTAAAAGTACGAGTTATCAAATAAGGATTCGAACAAAAGTCATTACCCAGGGTTCAGATAGAATCCCTTACCTGGATAGATCCGTAGCTAGCTTATCCTAACCGGAAGTCTTTAGCTTTATCCTAAATGGAATGATCAAATCATCATAACATAGTATACATCACAATATTATAACTTGTTACAGACTCACACATGCTCCCAAAATGAACCACCCTCACCGCGTATGTAAATTACCAAAACGCCCCTGAGGTATAAAATACCAAAATGTCCCTCTGAACTTAAATCACCCAAACGGCCTTCACGTAGGTAGAAACACCTAAATAAACTTATTGCATGTGAATTTATGCAAAAATACATTTTTGGGTCAAATTACCAAAATACCCCTCCAAGGTGACAAATTACCAAAATATTCTCTGTTACACTTAAATCATCAAAATAATCTTTTTGTAAGCCAAATCTCTAAAATATTCTTACTTTATATAAATTTACTCAAAAATACCCTTATGGGTAAAATTACCAAAATACCCCCTCCGGGGTGGTGAATTACCAAAATACCCTCGGGGGTTTTCGGCACCGGAAAATACCAAAACATGTTAAAATACTATTCTTAACATCTTGATGTTATTTCTGGACTAAAAAGTCTTTTAGAAATTTTTTTTCCGAAAATTCCGAATCGATGCCCGGACCGAGCGCTAAAAGGCTAGTTTCGTGAAAAATACCTATCGGTCTCGGAATGGTCCGAAGGTTTATACAATAAATTATACCAGTAAAATATGGTTTTCATAAAATTTTTAGATTAAAATAATTTGGTTTACTAGGTTAAATAATTCGCTAATTTAATTTCATCGATGCCTTAATTTAGCGCCCTTCACAGACACCGAAAATTCTCAAAACATTTTAGAGCGTACATCTCATAAAAATATTAGGGGTTACAGTTTCAGACTATGTTCAATTATGTCTCAAATCATTTATAAAAATTCATGAGAAAACTGCATAAAATAATTTTATCTTTAGTGACCATTACAAGTACTGTTGAAATCAAAGGCACACACTAGTGCACCTTTTCCACACACACTTTCTTCTTCCTTCAGCCGTGAGACATGGCTGTTCCAACTCACCTAGACACTCAAGAATTCATCCGTAATCACTAAAAATACCTACATGGATAACTTATACCACCTACTTACACAATTTAAATTCATAATCACACCGCTCAACCCACGAATCATCAAAATATACATACACCCGAAATAAGAACACACACCACACACGCACACAGCCAAGAACACACAGTTCAAACACATGCACAAACACACTGAAACACACAAACTCGCCCACCCCGGCCCTTGAACACACACACTCATACCAAAACTCTTTCTCACCTTGCCCTTACCCACGATTTCCACAATTCACCAAAATTTGAACCTAATCACCTACAACCGCGCCCACTACCCTGTTACCCCACACACAGAAATACGCTGAATGGTAAGCACGCACTGAAGAACGCACACTAAACTTGTCCAACACACTGAATCACGGATTACAAAGGGTGATGAAATTACCCATCGAATTTCCCTCAGGCCACCCTATCTTCCTTCTTCTTCCTGTTTTTTTTCTTGCTCTATTTCTATGCTCTTCATCTACTGTTTGTTCTTATCTTTCTTGCTCCTTTCCCGAAATGGAAGGTTATCTTCCTTTATTTTTCTCTTTCTTTCTATATAAGGTAAAAAGAATATAAAATAACCTAACCATTAGATTAGTCATATCCTCAAAATAGCAAGAGGTGCCACCATTAGGAAAGTCTTCTCCATGAATTTGACACCCAGGGCATATATTTAAAATTTGCAAAATAGTCCCTCAAGTTTTCAAAATTACAAAAAGGCCCCAAATTTTCAACTAACGTATTTTTGCCCAAAGATTCTTCTAATATTCATTCATCTAATTAAATGTCACTAAACATATACTGTCACTCATTTCATTATTTTTCATCATCGAAAACCTTAATTTCCATTATGCCCCCAAAGTTTTTAGAAATTACATTTTTGCGCCCAAGATTTCAAAACTTACATTTTGTCCCAAAATTATTTTAAGCTCTTATGCAAGACTATACCTGAGCATTGCTCAAAATTAACGCCCGTTTATTTTTTGAAGCCCGGATGGTTATTTAACTGGCTCCTGAAGTTTGGGATATTACAGGAGCTAATGGGTTGAGGAAAGAAATGAGGTACCGGGAGGAATCCACTAAGGAAGAAGTCCCAAGTTGGAATATCTAACCAGAGTATTTTGTAGTTGATTTTGATACATGAATTCCAATTATAAATATAATGCTATGGAGTAAAGCAACTGTAATGTTGCCTTGACTCAGAAATGAAGCTCATAAAGTGTTGTTTATTATTTGGTTTGAAGAACATTGTTCATTATTTGGTTTGAAGAGCAACAAACAAATGAGGAGAATGGAAATAATTCAACAAACATCTGATGTGCAAAAGTGCAAAGTAATGGAGTGCATCACTGCATACATGAAAAGATAAAACAAAAGATAGCATGAAGTAGTGCATCCATAGAGTACGGAAAGATGAGCAAATGCGTGGACAATAGATAAAAGCAAATTTGGTGTATTTGGTTAAATTAAACTCAGAGTCGGCACACCGGCGATATGTAGGAGCGTAAGTTTCTCTTTGCCAGAAAGCCAAATGCTAATACACTACAAGATTTGGATGCGATTTTGGTCACCATCGAAAGGTTGATCTCGAATTCATCATTTGGGGTCAATTCTTGCGTAGCATAAGAGCCGTGTTCTTGGTGACGCGTTTCTATGCGCCTAAAGTTCGTCTTCATGTTCTTGTGAGGAATGCAAACCCCGTCGAGTTCTTGCCACTGTTAAACAGTTATCGGAGGATCAAGGATGGTTGGGGGAGGGAAGGTGCCATTAGTTCTGGTTTCTTATTGTTGCGACGATTGGGGGTGATCAGCAAGCGGCTATCCGTTTGCATCGATTTGAAAGAGGCCTAGAAACTTTGTAATATGGATCATCTTAGAGGGCATTTTGGTCATAAAAATGTGTAGAAACATAAACATGGTTAAACATGTTACACTTTTAAGATAGAGAGATATATAGACGCACGCGCGCGCACGCGTAAGTGATCAGAAGTCTTAGAAAAAGAATATAAAATATTATTAAAAAACTAAAAATTAGAGAGTATAAGGATGTAATGTGTATTTTAGAATTTTAATTGTTTTAAGAATAGTTTTTATTCTTTTTCTAAGACTTCTGATGACTTACGTACACAATATCTATATATATATATATAGCACAACAGTGCTCAGAAAAGTCTCCAGAGAATCCCTAGAAAGAGCCTCTTGAGGTTTTGATCATTACTTTGAGGTAAGAATTTATTTCGAGTATCGAATTGAGATTTGTAGTAGGAACCCTACGAATTTTTGTTATTGTTGGAACCCTTATTATAGTTTTTGAGTATATTGATCTTCAGGGATTTTGATAATTAATTTAGAAGATCAAAGTTTTGTGTGGAATTGCATAATTGGAGGTAAGGCTTTACGTTTTTGAAATCCAAATCAGCGTTGGACTAATAAATTTTGTGTCTATAAAAAAGGAACCCTTCAGTTTTTGAATTACAATGGACTTGTTCGAATTGATTTCGTAGGGGTTCAATTTTATTTTAAAATCTGATTTTTTTTGGTCACGGCTTATCGAAAAGTTCCATCGATTTATTCATGTTTGATAATCGGTTGCCTCGGGTCACATTCTCTTTTGGCTTGTTTCTTTAGTTTGTGATTTTTTATTATGTTGATGGCTTGATATTCCGTTGCTGAAAATCTTCTAAGACCCCATCATTTATTTCTTTTGTCGGCAGTGAAGCATGCATAATTTGAGCATGCTACTGCCGCATGATTCCGTGTAAAGAACCTGAGTCATCATGTCCTTGTATATCCTCTGTTCATAGCATGATAACCTATCATTTCTTTTGTTATTTAACACGGTCAGCCATTGAAGACTTTGTTCATTTCATGGGTGGACTCTTAGACAGTCTACATAAATTCACGCTCCTTGCCTTGTTCCATTAGGCAGCTTATAGTCACTGCCCAATGATTTGCCATATGCTAATATCTTTCTCTTCTTCGTTCTTTTATGATCCTTTTCTTTCAAAGCATTGGGACTTTTTGAAACTTTTTTGAATCTTAATTATGTTGAACCATGCCTTTGATTCTATGGACTTATTTTTGGTATGACACTTTCAACGTGTTAAATTGTTTCATTTTCCCTGGTGACATGTAAACTATAGCTATCATGTAAAATACTCGTATACTTGTGGTAAATTGTAATAGGTCTTGCTTTTGTACGTTCGTCCTCTATGTTTTCACCTTTTATGTTTATGCCGCATTACTTTGTATGGTTTATGAGTGGGACCCATTAGCATCAGCCATAAGCTGTTAGTAGATGTAAGCACTTGTGAACACCATTTAGTTGACCTATCGGTGTTCATCCTATTTATTGACTATGATTAAATACCTGTTTTGGTGAGCCATGTCATAGTGGATGTGACTTTTTTCTTTTTAACTTACCTACGTGGATTGGAATGTGGGATACTTCAGTGGGATGAGTTATAAATCGCGATCTTACTTTTCGAACCATGTCTCACGTGTTAGTGATAGCATGTGGGACTTCATTTTTGAATTCCTCCTCTGATTTATGTCTCTCTACGAAAAATATATTTTGCATTTCAAAATTCTATCCCATATATGTTCCGTTAAAGTTCCGTACATCTGCAATTTCACTTTCTCAGACATTTTTGTATTCTTTTTTATTGGTCTGTTGAGCGACCTTATTGAACATTTGGCCACTCACTTATTGTTTCCCTTTTAGATGATCAATAGAGGGGATAGTATACGGGGCTAGCTGTGTGACTGAGAGCAAGCAACTTATTTTCAAAGTTAGCTTGATTATGTTGAAAAGTTATAATAAGATGACTTATTTGGATCTAGATTTTATTTTGGAACTCCGTAGTAATTTGGGGTCATATAATTTTTTAGGCCGCTATGGCATTTATTGATGTATCTTTGGTACTGATTGGTAGATGCTCTGCATAACCAGTTTGGAACTCTGTTGATATTTTGAGGTTTTCTGTCTTTGTCTATTTGAAATTAACGCTTCAAAAATTTGGGGCGTTACAATGAATGAACACTTGATGTCATCTGTATGAAGTCATGAGTTATATGAACCTTACGCCATTATCTTACTTATAGCTATCTTTTTACACACGTATACCATTGTCTTATTATTGATGACAAAGGGAGAGAAATAATCTTAATTCTATATGCTATGTGATTATGTGTTTGAGAGAACATTAGAGAGCATATATTTTTTTTTAGCTAGAGATAGCTAGCTATAAGACTAATCGCTCTGTGAGAAGCGTATCTTGTTTTAGCTAGGGGAAGCTAGCTATGAGCTTACTTGTTATATGAGATAAATTGACACATCTGGAGTATACTAGAATTGATCGCATGTTCTAAGTGAGATTGTTGTCTTAATTGACTATCATTGGATACATCTTACCTTATGTAGACTCAATGTTTGTCATCATTAAAAAGGGAGAGATTGATAGTCCTATGGTTGAATATTCTAGGTTTACATCTTGTTTTGATGATAACTACACATTGATTATGTCCTAACGTATGCTTTAAGTGGATTCTTATATATATATATATATATATATATATATATATATATATATATATATATATATATATATATATATATATATATATATATACCGGTGGAAAAATAGCAATTTCTCCACCATAAATCTGGCCATCCACGTGTACCCGTGGATGGACCAGATCCGCCCTTTTTTTTTTTTCAAAAAGCAGTAACCTGGTCTTTAAAGCGGTTACAAAATTTTCAATAATACCCCTTTCAGGCAAAAAAAACCCTTAACCGCCGGTCTTTGTAGCAGTTAGAGGCCCATCAATTTCCCCCAACCGCTGGACTTTGTAGCACTTAATGGCCCACATCATTTAACAGCAAACCCACAAAACAGCCATAAAGAGTAGCGGTTAGTGGGCCCCTAACGCTACTCTTTGGGGCGGTTGGGGGGTTTTTCACTTTTTCTTCTTGCACAATCTCTCTCTCTCTCTCTCTCTCTTACATTGGATCCCTTTCTCTCTCAATCTTCTTCTTTCTCTCTCTATCTCTCTCTCTCTCCCTCTCTCTCTTTATAACATAGGATACCTTAGGCTCGATAGATCCCTTTTTCACTCTCAATCTCTCTCTTTTTCATACCAGTTCTCCATCATCTTCATCATCATCTTCCCCAACTCTTTCTTCCGTCTTCTTCATCCTCCAAATCACACCTCCATAATCTCCATCATAACACAAAAAAAAAAAAATCCTACGCTAGAAGATCGCTGGATAGATGGATTTGAGAAGTTGAAGAGATGGATTAAAGCCTAAGAAGCCCGAAGTTATAATGGACATGTTATTAAAGTTTTGTTCCCAACTTATTCTGGTCGCACTCAAAGGTCCACTTGGAGTCCCATTTGCATGACACGTCTGCACAAGCACCGTATTCAACGCTTCGAACCGGTCAAAGTTCACGCACCCAAGTCACGTGCATTCTTTGCTTCACACACCTCACGCGCGACTTAGTCTACAATTATTTCACGCTACCGTGACTCACAGTACCACGTTCGTCACGCCGCGACCACCTGAGCACCTTTTCACCAAAAACATCGACCGTTGGCGTAACCGGAGAGACGAGGTCAAGGGCATAGGCCTTGGCCAACCCCATGGGGTCTCCCTCGGCCTCCCCCAAGGCCATGGGGTCTGCCTCGGCCTCCATGGGGGGTCAGCCTCGGCCTCCATGGGGTGTTGGACTTGGCCTTCCCCCCCCGGTTGTTCACTCTTCGTGCAAAGTCCCTTTTGCGCTTTGTTCGCTTCATACACTTCGTATGTGACTTTGGCAGCTTGTTCGTCACGTGCGTACGTTTCACGTTGACACGCTCATCCGTCAGCACGCTGGAAGTTCACCCAAAGGGGGAGTGGCCTTGGCCTCCCTTCATGCGAGTTGGCCATTGGCCTCGGCCTTCCCAAGGGGTCGGCCTCGGCCTCCCCAGGGGTGGTGGCCTTGGCCTTCCCTTCTTGGTCTCTGGCCTCCCCTCCAGCGCGCACTTATTTTCTCGAATCTTTGCACCTCCGCAATGTTTATGGACTTTTGTCCATGAACCTCGCCACGTCCGTCGTGCATGAACCCCGCGATGTCCGTCGTGCATGAACCTCGCGACATACATCGTGCATGAACCTCGCGACGCCCGTCGTGCATGAACCTCGCGATGTCCGTCGTGCATGAACCTCGCGACATCCATCGTGCATCAACCTCCCGACGTCTGTCATCCATCAAGCTCGCGACGTCCGTCGTGTATGAACCTTGCAACGTCCGTCGTGCATGAACCTCACGACGTTCGACGTCCATCAACCTCATGACGTCCGTCGTCCATTAACCTCGTGACGTCCGTCGTGCATGAACCTCGTGACGTCCGTCGTCCAACAACCTCGCGACGTCTGTCGTGCATCAACCTCACGACGTCCATCGTGCACCAACCTCGCATCTTCCGTCGTCCGTGATCGCTCCCGCAATGCCCATTGCCCAAAGTCGCGCGCTACCGCCGAATGACTCTTCGCCGATGACCGCGTACTATCACTCCCAACTTTGTCATTACTACATGTTGCATTCATCATCTTGTTATGACAGGTACACTCAGCTCAAATCCCATCTTCGGGACACCCGACGCGTGCCTGTTCACCGTCTCCGTGACGTTCGTCACCTCGCCCATGCGCCATTCTTATGACATGTGCCACGGCACCAAGTATTGTCTTCGCGACGTTCATCACCGCGCCCATGCGCCACTTTCATAACATGTGCCCCGACACTAAGTATATGCTCCGCGACCTTCGTCGCTGCGCCCATGCGCCATTCTCATAACATGTTCCCCGGCACCAAGTATTGTCTTAGCGACATTCGTCGCCGCGTCCATGAGCCATTCTTATGACATGTGCCCCGGCACCAAGTATTGTCTCCGCGACGTTCGTCGCCGCACCCATGCGCCACTTTCATAACATGTGCCCCGGCACCAAGTACTGTCTCCGTGACCTTCGTCACTGCGCCCATGCGCCATTCTCATAACATGTGCCCCGGCACCAAGTATTGTCTCAGCGACGTTCGTCGCCGCGTCCATGAGCCATTCTTATGACATGTGCCCCAACATCAAGTATTGTCTCCGCGACGTTCGTCGTCGTACCCATGCCCCATCTTCATGATACGTGCCCCCGGCACAAAGCATTGTCTCCACGACATTCGTCGCCTCACCCATGCGCCATCTTCATGATACGTGCCCCCGGTACCAAGTATTGCTTCACGACGTTCGTCGCCGCACCACTTTCATAACACGTGCCCCCGCACCAAGTATGGCTTCGCGATGTTCGTCGCCGCACCACTTTCATAACACGTGCCCCGACACCAAGTATTGCTCAGTGACGTTCGTCACCGCGCTCGTGCGCCATTCTCATGATACGTGCCCCCGGCACCAAGTGTTGTCTCCACGACGCTCGTCACCACGCCCATGCCACTTCCATGACATGTGCCCCGGCACTAAGTATTGTCTCTGCGACATTTGTCGCTGTGCCCATGCACCGCGCCCATGCGCCGCGCCACTAACACAGTCATGCCCCTTGGCTCTCTGTCACACTACCATGCTCCTTGCATCGGTCCATCCTTTCACCATGCCATGCGCACCTTGCCTTGGTCGTGGAACATGCTTTGACCCACTCTCCGGAGTGTGCAACATCATACGGGGATAGGCGACTCCTCCGGGACATTATCTCCGCCAATGAGCTCTTCAACTCCCCTTCCGCCAGGTAGATGGCTCCTTCGGGATGCTACCTCGGCCAGTCAGGTAGACGTCTCCTCCGGGATGCTACCTTGATTCACTCCGAGTGCTCCGGCACAAGGACTCACTGCGGGGATAGGCGACTCCTCCAGGACACTATCTCCGCCAGGGAGCTCTTCAACTCCCCTTCCGCCCGGTAGACGACTCTTCCGGGATGCTACCTCGGCCGGCCAGGTAGACAGCTCCTCCGGGATTCTACCTTGGCCTACGAAATAGGCGACTCCTCCGGGACACTATCTCTGTCAGGGAGCTCTTCAACTCCCCTTCCGCCAGGTGGACGGCTCCTCCGGGATGCTACCTGGCCCATCAGGTAGACGGCTGCTTCGGGATACTACCTTGACGCGCTCTGAGTGCTCCGGCACAAGGACTGACCCGCAGGATAGGCAACTCCTCCAGGACACTATCTCCGCCAGGGTGTCTTCGTGACTGGCCTACGTGCTCCAACACTGGGGGCTTGCGTCGGCACCCCTATGGACTATGACCCCTGGGTCACTCCGAGACGGGAGCAGGTCTTTGGAGGGCATCGCGCCTAGTCCGCCTGGCAGTTGGGCGTCGGGCCTTCCCTACCATGCCAGGTCTGTGGGACTCTGCAAGGGCTTGGATTGAAGGCTAGATCAAGGGGGTTCTCTGGCCATACCGACGCTATGGGAGCCAGTCTTTCCAGACAGACAAAGCGACATTGTGTAGGGCAGGCCAGGTGAATAAGCGATTCGACAGTCCGTGGAGCACCGGCAGCTGTGGACCCCTCGTTGATGTGTCACTCTCGGGGAGCACCACGTGTCGCGTGATGATATCATCGTCTCAACTTCTATAAATAGAGGTCTTAAGAATTCATTTTGGACGGTTGGACATTTTCAGAACACTTTCACTTTCTCACTCTAGAATCTTAGAGAGAGAAACATATAGGACCCTAACTTTGGACCTAAGCATCGGACTGTGACTGTCGTCGTGTATTCACCCTGCGCCATCGCCCTTCGCAGCACTGCCACCCTCAAGCTCTGTCTGGGAAACCATCGGTCTCTGCCCTTGCTCTGCCCTTGCTGTGTCTCACATCAGCGCACTTGGCATCTGACTCAGACTGCATTCCTCTTGGCACATCCATGTCGACTGCAAACCCACTTTCCTTGGCATCAAGTTTTATCAAGGCCAATGTCAAATAGCAACAATGAATGCATAGGCTATGTTACTATGAAGTATGATTGATCTTTAATTTTATATATAAGTAGCCTTGGTTTGATGCTTAAATTGATGATTATGATCAAAAATGACGTTAGGACACCTTGCTCATTGCATGTGTGTTCATAGCCTTTTACATAAGTGTGTTTCTTAAAAAATGAGTGAACTTTATAATTCCCTCATATTTTCTTAAAAACAAATTTGGTACTAAAATTTTTATATTTTGATAAAATATTTCACTAACTTATCAACACAAAAAACGACATCTCAACTGGATTTTTTTAGAGAAAGCTATGCCCAAAGTAAGAAAGAGGGTTTCATGAGAGAGTCGAGAAATAGACAGTAAGGTAATGCAGTCGATTACATTGGTAATGCAGTTAAATTTATTGACGGTTGGTTGAAAAATAAAGGCTAGTTTTGCTCAAAATCATACCAAATTTCCAATAAAGATTATATATAATATTCACCATATAAAAATGATTTGGAACTTCATCATACATTATGTAAACCACTTCTAAACCTCCATTCATTAGAGAAATATTAAGGCACGTGGATTAAATTTTCTCTCTTCATCTTCGTGATTTTACATCATTAAAGAGAGCATCTTTGTGAGTAATTCTTTGATTGAGAGTGATAATTTTTCAATTCATCAATTCTCTTATCTTTCTATTGTACTAGAACTTAATTTGTACTCATTTCCTTTTAAGATGTTTCTTTGTACACAATTGATCTTTGAAAAAGGATTGTTATGGAAGCTTGGATTTGTTAAGTCTTAGGTGAACTCTGTGGATTCAAAGCTTGTGCTTGGTGTGGGGATATTACCGAGTGTTGTAAGAGTTTTGATCTTGACCCAGAAGAAGATTGTTGCCATTGGACGGTTGGCAAGGCTTTTTAGTTGGTTGGAACCTGCCAGTAAGAAGACTTTTCAGAAATTTTGATTTAATTTGGATATTATAAATTTTTGGAGGATGTGCATGAAGAAAGTCAATTCCACCATTTTTTTTTCATCTCCGAGAAGATGAGGCTCAACGAAGAGGGAAGCTGTTAAGGAGGCACAAGAAGCTTCTCATCGTGCTGAAGAGCTGAGCAAGCAAGCGGCAGACCATCTTGCTCAGAATGCGACTCTGGAGAAGAGGTTGGAGCGAGTCAAGAGGAAGGCAGCAGAAGAGGTAACCAAGGCTCGTGACCAAGGCATCCGCGACTTCTTGGATGGAAATGCTAGGGACGAATGGCCCAAGAAACGTGCGGATGACGGCCTTGAGATTTACGAGCTTGGTTTTGCGAAGGCCAAGGAGATGTTTGCTGAGCGCTTTCCTGATATCCTCTTGGATGACTTTGTTCTCCCTGCGGTGATATCTCCGTCTGGAGAGACTGTTCTGCCATCAGAGGCAGGTGATGCTGCAGCTTCTCATCCTCCAGGGGAAGGTCCTTCTGGTAATGCCCCCGAGCCTTAGATTTTAGTCTTTGTATCTAGGCTTTTTGCTTTATACAGACAGAGAATTTTGATGCCCGTTCAAGGGCTTATTGTAAAACTCTTTATCTTTTATTTATGTTTTACTATGTGTTTCTCATGGTTTATCTTTACCATTCACACAGTATTATTGATTTTTACTTTGGCTCAAACTCTTTATTCGTCACTTAAAGAGTTGGCAAAGAAGTCGAGCACCCCCGCTCGGCCTATAATTCAAAGAAGCAAAAGCTTTAGTGGAGTGACGATGCCCCCATTAACTTTTGTTTCTTTACGGACTTAGATCTGTAGCTAATCCGTTTGGCCTTCTCTTGTATTTTTATAAAACCCAAGAGTTATACACTCTGTTCGGACAGAATGTTTTTGGCCACATTGATCACTCTATTCGGGCAGAGTGTTCGGCCATCACTCTGTTCGGACAGAATGTTTTTGGCTAAATTGATCACTCAGAATGTTTTTGGCTACATTGATCACTCTGATCGGGCAGAGTGTTTTGGCTAAGCCCATAATAATACTAAGAGCAAAAATAACTTTATTGCTCGAGCAAAAGATAAAGTTTACATTGGATTGCTTAACAACCCATTTATTTGAAATTATCTTTCTAAAGACAATTTTTAAAATATTGGGGTTTTGATAAGGTCTGGGCCCTTAACCCCTTGAAAAAGAAGTGTCTTGCCTTGAGGCAAGATGCTACTGCGCGACGCGTTGTTTTATAACAATGGATCGTTCATGGGCTTGAGTCCGAACTTCTTCTATCAAATCAAGATTTCCTCTGAGTCCAATTTCTTTGCCTTCTTTGGTCGGCACGAAGTTACGTAGCATTGACGAGCTATAGTTTGGTCCCCTTTCACCTCTCCAATCCCGTGTTTCGTGGGGAATTTCATCTTGAGGTGATAAGTTGACACTACAGCTTGTAATTGATTGAGTGCTGGTCGTCCTAATATGGCATTGTATGCTGAGGGGACTTTTACCACCACAAAATCAAGCATGAAATTGGCTTGTGCCGGAGGTGTGCCGATCGCAACTGGGAGTGCGATAATCCCTTCGGCTGCAACCGGATGATTGGAAAATCCATACAACGGTGTATCCATCTTTCGGAGACGGTCCGTTGGAATATTCATCTTCTCGAATGCATCATGGAATAAAATTTCTGCGGAACTTCCGTTTTCAATCAGGACACGTTTGACATCAAAGTTCCCAGCTTTCATGGTGATGACTAGTGGGTCATCGTGCGGGATTTTTATGCCCTTCGAATCATCATCGGAAAAAGTGATCGTCGCTGCGGGTACCGTTTTGAGCTTCTTATTCGGGGTCGGGCTTGTTACGCACACCTCTCTGGCGTATGCTTTGCGAGCCTTACCCGATGAACCTCTTGCGGCTATTCCTCCGGATATAGTGTTGATCGTACCTGCATTCTCTTCCTGATTTTCTCTTTCTTCCATGGCCGGTGGCGTCTGTTGTCTTCCGTCTCCAGGAGCTACAAACTTTCTCAACTGGCCACGCTTGATAAGGGCCTCAATTGCTCGTTTGAGCGACCCGCAGTTGTCAGTTGTGTGGCCATGATCGTTGTGAAAGTGACACCACAAATCTTTGTTCCTCTTGTTTGGTCGGGATTTCATTCTGTCTGGCCACTGGAGAGCCTTGTTGTCTTTGATCTTGTGAAGAATTTGTGACGGCTTTGCATTGAGGGGTGTCAGGTTAAACGTGTCTTTTAGACGTCGTTCATCATGTTTAGGACGTTTTGCTGACTTTCCTTCTGGCGGAGTTATTTCTCGAGATCGTTTCTTCTGTTCCGATTTCCCTTCTCCACGTCGGTCCCTGTGTGTCTCCAGGTATTCTTCTGCTTGAATATATTGTTAGCCTTCTTAAGAAGGGCTTTCATATTACCTGGAGGACTTTTGTTCACAGAGAATGCGAACTTGGATGTGGGTCGAAGGCCCCGGAGGAATGCAGTATACTTCACGGATTCGTCCAAGTCATCGATTTCCAAGGTGGCTGCGTTGAATCGTCCGAGAAAGCATGCCAAGGACTCGTTTTTCTCTTGCACAATGTTTAGCAGACTCGCCGAGTTCTTTCTTCGGGAGCGACTGCTTACAAAGTGTTTTTGAAAGAGATCTGATAATTGGCCGAAGGAGTAGATGGACCGTGGTTGTAGAGATTTGAACCATGCATGTGCAGCTTTCCTTAGAGTGGTAGGAAAGGCTCTGCACATGACAGCGTCTGAAACCTGGAGGAGTAGCATGTTTGTTTGAAACTGGTAAACATGTTCTCCCGGATCTCCAGTCCCGTCATAGAGGTCACATTGAGGCATTCGAAAATTGAGAGGTAGCTTTGCCTTCTCGATGGCCTTCGACAACGGATATCCAGATTCATCCCTTCGGCGAGATCGTTTTGGAGAATGATATCTAGGGACCACCTTCCAGGAGTCCCGTTCTTGGGAACGAGACTCAGGCGTCCTCTTCCTGTGGATAGATCTTCGAGGGGTCTTAACTCTGGCGCCCTGTGCTGGAGAGGAGTTGGTACTGTCTTCGACTGAAGAATCGCGACGGTAGCATGATCCATTTCTGGTAATGTGATCTCCGCTCTTATCTTTGGGATTGTAAGTTGGATCAGCCGTTGATTGATATTTGCGACCGTAACTTGATCTGGATGTGAGACGAAGACGAAGGTCGCCGGGGTCAAGATGAGAATTATGAGTGGACGGAGGAGCCACTGCCATGTCGAGCTTTTGTTGAAGAGTGTTCACGACATCTTTTAGCTCGTGGATCTCTTTTGTAAGTTCGGCATGGGGTGTTTTGAATAACCTACGGTTCAGGCGATGACGAAGGTCCCCGTTTTTCAAAGTAGACGTCGGAGAGTGATTTCTTCGAGGTCTAACTTCTGATTCGGGAGTTGCAGATGTGACGTTAACGTGTGCATCTTCTGCAGAATCGGCATGCTGACGTGAAGGTGTCGAACGGTGGTCACGACTGAGTCGACGAGAGCTGCTCGTTCGGGTGTGACGGTGTGGAGAACGACTATGTGAAGAGTCACTAGAAGAAGAATGATTGGCCATGTTCCCTGTAGTGGTCCCACGGATGGCGCCAATCTGTTGCAGCTAAAAACTGGATCGGGAACCACACCAGAAATCAGGCCTGCAAAAGAGAACACGGAGTGACCGCCGAGTGGGGTTCCGGCGGGGGAACGCTCCGATGCTTAAGTCAGAGATGGCTAACAATGTAGAACTCTGAAGAAGCAGTAAGACACAATGTGTGATTGTGTGTGAACTTGTTTTTACCTGAGGGGCTTGACCCCTTTATATAGTGGTAGAAGGAGGAGTCCTAGTAGGACTGGGCTTTGACCAACTCTAATCAGAATATAATTAGGATCCTAGAGGATCTCATGTCAATCTGAACTGATAGAGTCAGAGCCTCTTTAGGATTCTGCCCGGTGATTGATACGGTAACTGCCATATCAGTAATGAGCCAGTGTGGGTTACGTGTCATAACTGCCACGTGTCGTCCGTAGATTGGAGGGATATTTTTAGCTATATCAGAAGCTAACAACGAACCTATAGACTCAATATAAATTACAATTAAACTAAAGTAGAGCATATCTTACACTTATTAACTTTAAGTAACAAGCGAAGGCCTAAAGGTTGTATAAAACACCTAGTAAAATAAAGACAAAATATTGTAACTCTAAGCAATGGAAAAAATACAATGAGGAAGCCAACCGGAACCAGACGGAAATCGAAGATGTACTCGACAATCAAATGGATCAAAGTAAAGATACAAGAGGCAATCAACCTTGCATGGTTCACAATATTCCACCGGCATTTCCCCTCCAAACACGGCCACCGGCAAACCAACAATCACAAATTAGGGCTAAGCTAGACTATATTCAACTTCACAACCCCCCCCCCCCCTTCCCAACCCCCTCAAAATCCCCACACAAAACCCTAGAACAGACTACCCTGAAAACCCCTCCCCCCCTCCCAAGGGCCCCAACCCCCCCAGGCCCCCTCCCCCAAGGACATCACTGCATAGCACTCCAAAAACCCTAGACACAGTGCCCTGCAACCACAATAGACACCCAAAGCCAACTCTGGAGCACCAATTACTGCTGGAAAAAAAATTACAGTTGCCGCCGGTGGGATTCCGGCCACCGCCGGTGAAAAATAGATCTAATCCTAGCAAATGCAAGCCTCTTTGATCAACAAGAAAAACCGATCAAACCCACGTCCATCACTCCGATTTAGACCTCTCAGATCTAAAAGATGAAGAAAATACCTAAGATCTTCATAGATCTGAAGATCCATTGAAGAGATGGTGGATAGTTGAAGGCCGTGGATAAAAACTGAGGGAGGAGATTGAAACACTAAGGCCCCGTTTGACAAAAATTTTTTCCCTCTTTTTTTTTCAGTTTTAAAAACTGAAAAAAAAAGAGCGTTTGGTAACCATTTTTTTTTCAATTTAAAAAACCAGTTTTTAAACTGCAGAGTAAAAAAAAAACTCCAAAAACTGGTTTTTTTTTTCACTTTTGGTTTTTTTTTTTCGACCACCACCACCACCCTCCCACCGCCGGCAGCCACCTCAGGCGACCACCGCCGGAGATTGCCGGCCGCCGGCAGCCACCTCCGGCCGCCGGCAGCCATCTACGGCCGCCGGCGACCACCGCAGGAGACTGCCGGCAGCCACCTCCGGCCGCCGGCGACCACCGCCGGAGACGGCCGGCAGCTACCTCCGGCCGCCGGCCACCACCGCCGGTGACTGCCGGCAGCCACCTCCGGCCGCCGGCGACCACCGCCGGAGACTGCCGGCAGCTACCTCCGGCCGCCGGCCACCACCGCCGGTGACTGCCGGCAGCCACCTCCGGCCGTCGGCCACCACCACCGTCGACCACCGCTACGCCCCACCACCGCCACCGCAAACCACCAAAAAAAAAAGTCAAAATAAAAAGGGTTACCAAACACCAAAAAAAAAAGAGGTTATCAAACACCCACTTGTTTTTATAAAAAAAAAAATTTAAACTGCTCTTTAAAAACTGAAAACCAAAAAAAAAAATTTGTCAAACGAAGCCTAAGGGAGATAACAAGTGAGACAGCTGTTTGACGGGAGACAACCTTTTAATTTCCACCCATAAAGGCGTCTTTCAGTGTGCACCACATGCATCATGCTTATGGTGAAACAGAGGTTCAATTCACCTAAAACTTAAATGGCTTAAAAGAAATATGGGTCAGTTGCCCATCTGGGGCCTAAGTTTCAGAGCGTTAATTGCTCTTGCTCTTGGTAGAGGTACATTTTAGCCAAAAATAGTTATAGCATAACGTAATCTACTTAAAGCTGTGGGGGTACTTGTAACAAAATTCTTTTGATGGTAAAAAAATCATTAACAAAATTCTTTGGCCTCCAACATCACGCGCGCATTAAGGAGCTATATAACTCCCTACAGTAATAACTTCCGCAAAATTCCAATATCATCAAATATTTATGTGATATCCTTAAAAGATCTTCACTCCCTCCAACATGGTATATCTCGTCGATTGCACCATACATAACAAGCTATTCATCTCGAAGGTAAGGAAAATTATTGATTGGATCAATGTAATCTGATATTCAATTAGTTACTCTTTTTATTGCCACATACGAACAGTGTGGAACATCGTGTATATAATATAACAAATTACTGTGTAATAGAACTTACAAGCATATAGCTATATTGGCTTATTTTATATAAGTTGGTTAATGCTTAATGAAAGAGATGTGGGGACCTAAATTTATGTCAAGTGTGTGAACACCCATTTGAGTTTTTCCGATCTTTGGGGCTTGGAAGAAAGCTCATCTTCACTTTCGAAGGCCATGAAAACAAACGGAGGTGGGTCTCGCCTCCCCTTTATTCAGAGAAATATCCGTGGGTCGACGGAGGAGGCTGAAGAGTAGCTGTTTGTTTCTATCCGATAGTGTCTGGTATATTTATGTTTTAGTCCTTACAAACTAGAATTTTTCACCAGAAAGGTCAGACCCAGAATTTTGTCTGTTCTGAATTTGACGACAAAGATGCAGAAGAGAAAAATATGAAAGTGGATGCGGGGAGTAATGGGGGGAAATGAGGTCCATTTGTCCTGCAACATAGAAAATGGAGAATGGTGAAGTCAACTTGGTCCCCGGAGGAGTGCCAGCAAAAGGTGAAAGACTGCATGCATGAGCAGAGTAAAATGCATCGCATCGAAAGGAGGAAGGAAAAAGGATATAGGACCTGAAGGTATCAAATATGTGCCTTCTTATCTTCATTATGAAACTGCCCCGGAAGGGCGTGTGGTCTCATGTATACATATGTATGACCAAATAGGAATACGAAGCGATGCGACTAAATCAACTTGTGAAGCACTGTAAATGTATTTCTGTAGTAAAAATGCTGACAACAGACACTTTCTTCTGCAGTAGAGTCTATCAACCATGTACGATTGCAGTATAATACCCTAGATATGAATGAAATGAACATCACCACCTCCCCACCTTCCCTACCCATTACCACCCTGGGGCGGCTGATAAGACTCAGCCCTCATCGAATGCTATAACCCGATTAATAACACACAGCTGAGCCGTTTCTATGATAAATAATTAAAAGGCACAGCGCTATACAAAAGGAAGAAAGAATAAAGTCCAAAACCTCTGCAGCAGATGTTACAAAATTGAGATACTGGCAAACACTGATATATGCAGCAACAAACCCAGAATGATGGTAGGTATCAAACTGTCGCGAGCATTCCGCGAGGAACTGTTATCACCAATCTGTCCCGCGTTAACAAATTCACTTTTGCCGGGGCTCAGGGTCGCAGATACATTTACAGACAATGAACCTGATGCCATATGTTCAGATGTAGATGGGGTCAGAATACTGGCAAAGCATACCCTGGGGAAGAAACTATCCTCCACTATACTGGCATACTTATATTGAGGCCATTTCCACTTTCCCTAGTATAATTATGATTTTAATTTCCTGGTCTAATGGAAAATAGGGAATCTTAGGATTTCTTTGTATCAGTCAGTAGTTTCTTAAATAAATATGAACAAGCAATTATGTCAGTGGGCGTTTCAAATGGGTCATTCAAAAGTTCAAATTAGAATCACATGTTTTGAACTTACAGTCGTAGTTGGCCCATCCAATTCGCTGGCCAGCCAAATCATAAACAACAATCTTGTCCTTCAGAACAAGGTCTGCACTTGCAAACAAAAAGGAAAAAGTAAAAAAGGAATCACAATTCTTCCATCGTAAACTACATTCTCAGGTAAACCTAAAAAGCAAGGATAGCATATCTTGGCCATGGATCATTCCAGGTGCTTGAAAGGAAAAACCAATTGAAAACTAAACACAAGCACAAGATCTCTGCTAAGTTAATAAAACACTAAATGAAGATTGGAAGAAGACACAATCATGTTATAAAAAGGAAAAGTGAACAAGGTGTAGTTCTATACATGTACTAAAGAGGATGGCAGTCAGGAGCATACACCAGTGGCAACAGCATAAACACATTAATAGTTACAGCTATTAGCAAGAAGAACAGTGAGAGTGTTTCAAATTTCTACTGGTAGTGAACTTTCACTGCTTTGAATGATTATCGGTACTCAGACGTACATGATCAAAGAAACACTTAAAAGTTCACAAAGTATCTGCTGAAGGTTTGGCAGCCACTCGGTGAGACAACATTTCCATTAGATTGCAGCTCGAAGTTTCCGTTGTTGCGTCATGAGATAAGGAAAAAATAAATTTGAAAATTAAGAGGTAGAACCTATGTTACATGGACTCTTTGGTTTTGCGTGAAGTACCCGTGTCGGACACTCGACACTTGGACATGGGTATGGGATATGTGTCCGACACATCTCATAGGATATGCCATTATGATACTATCTTCTAGTCTTTTGTTTAATTAGTAGTTGCTTTGAGTAGAGATAAGTTATCAATTAAAACCAAATGCATCACATAAAACACCTTTTTACCTTAAAAATAACTAAAAAACAATAGTAAATATGAACATTTTGCCGTGTCCCCGTGTCTTGCGTTTTCAAAATTAGACGAGTCCGACACTTGGACACGTATCCGATCCGGACACTTGTACCGAGTCCATATAACATAGGGTAGAACCATCCCTGTATCCTTGTATCCTCGTGAATGTTCAAAATGCATGAAATGTAGGATCCATAGGATGAAGTTAGGAAGTCGCACCCTATG
Source organism: Escallonia herrerae (assembly GCA_033070095.1). NCBI lineage: Eukaryota > Viridiplantae > Streptophyta > Magnoliopsida > Escalloniales > Escalloniaceae > Escallonia > Escallonia herrerae. The sequence continues at coordinate 1,288,905 of JAVXUP010000004.1, read as the reverse complement.
TTACATGAATTCAGTGTGGGTGTCCGGATTGGACACGTGTCCGAGTTCGGACGCGCCAATTTCTGAAATTATAGGACGCGTGGACAAGGTACCGATTTTGGACATGGACATAGGGACACGGATACAACATTTATTTCCAGATAGGACATTATATGAGATTTAGTACGAACTATAGAGGTGGATATGATATCATAAAAAAATAGTAATTATTCTGATGATGCTGTTGTGGAAAAGAAAAGGGATAACACGTGAAAGTCATTTTACTGTGACCCACATGCCTATCCGCAAGTCAGATGCCTCTCTCTCCCCCCTACTCAGATCTGGACTATTTCTTCTTCCTTCAACCTTAATCTTCCATCATCCATGGCATTCTCTCCTCTATCTTTCTCTCCTACCCAGATCTGGACTCTGTACCTTCTTCCTAAGACCTTCATCTTCAATCATCCACGGCGACAGATTTCTCCAATCGGCAACGTAGCGTGTCTGTGTCCGGCACATGGCGTGTCCGGTACGGATCCCATACCCATATCACAATACTTCGACCCAAAGTGCCGACTCCATGTAACGTAGGTCTCACCATTATAGCTGCATTGGATCGTGAACCCCCTTTCATGACATCCGTACGTGTACAAACTAATGGATCCTAAACCCAACTGTACCAAGTAATCAACTAGAAGGGCTTTTTAAGTTCAGTGCTCATACCTCCCAAAATTGTAATCCCTTGACCTTGAATTTTCTGAAATCCAATACACCATACCGCAGCGCCGCTCTGCGGAAACAAAATTTACCATTAAAGTTAGCAGCAAAGCCCCACAGGACCCTGACAAACCATTATCTCTTCCAGCCAAAATTACAACTTACAACGGAATTCTGCTGTAGAAGGTAGTCCTCAGGTAATAATATCATTGATGCACCACCAGCAAAGTTTAAGCTAACCGTCGGAAATATCTGAGAGACACTGGAAAAAATAATAATATTCATCAAGATTTACTAAGCCTGTCAAGAAGATGCAAACTAGATACTTGGATCTTCGAAGAGACCTCGAAGCAACAAGGTAACACTGGTTGCCTCTGGAAACGACAGGGCGTACAGATTGCGAAGCCTGTGTAATCTGCGTAGATGAAGATTGTAGAGATTCAATCGCATGCTTAGACAAAAATCTGAACCTGCAAAGGCGACCTGATAATCTTCACTAAAAAAAAAAGAATGATGGTGCCGTTTCCCGGCATCGATGAGATAAGCTATACTAAAGAATACCAGCTCTACTTACAGCATTGACAAAAGGATCATAAGCTTCTTCTGCAAGATATGCCAAAGTTGTTCCAGAATCAATTATGGTTCCTCGGTTGCCTGATGTTGCAAATACCGCTGGGTCAATGGACAATGTCTGCCCATTAACAGAAATACTCTGCAGATTCAGATTGTAGTGAGGCCTGCACATATGGACGTAATCAGTCAAACTTACAGGAAAGGTGGTGCCAATATGTTTCACATCTTTGATACTTTTATATACCAATAAAGGGGAAATAAGTTCCTAAAACCAGAAAAACCAAAATTAGCCCAAGTAAAGGCTGAAGATAGTTGTTTAACAATATGGATATCACGACCAAAAAGTCAAAATTTTGCCAACAACTCTCTTCTAGAAATCTGCATAACCCACTTTTTTTTTTTCCCAAGGCTCTGCATCCGCCTAAATCAGTTCCTCAAGTTCAAATAAAAACTGCTAAATTTATGGGAAAATATGGCACATAAAACTTAGCACCAACAGTGTGTTAGATATACAAAAAAATGTCCATTCAAGATGGAATGAAACACTGTATCCAAGCCCTAACAAGATGCCTCGTTATAGTACTCAGAAAATGTTCATTTCAACTTCACAAAAGCCCAGCCAAGATTGACCGTGCTGTAATTAAACTTGAGGCTTAAGTTCATAATATTCCCTATTTAGGCTGGTCAGAGACCAGAGATGACTAGTTTTTTGTATAAATCACAATTTACATGCTTTATGAAAATGATGCTGGCTGGAAAAGACAAAGTTCAATTGATGATGGTTCCCATTGTTGATCTACATAAATGAACGAGCCTCATTTTCAAAAGCTCAGCAGTAATTGACTAATCTAACTACACAGTACAAGCTCGATCGAAATGCCATCTATGAACACCATTTTTACAAGCCATGCTGGGATAAGAGACATGCAAGATCTAAGCTCAATGCTGCTCAAACTATTGGTAACTACACCTGCACAAGCCTCGATGAGCCAAATCCCAACATGGCATGCAGCCTAACGTATTGGATAGCACAGTTTGTTAGTAAATGCATGGGAGAGTGCACGATATGAAGCTCCCGTGTGGATAAGTAAGATGGACACAGCTTTGCCCCCACATTATGTGGAACGGCTGTTTCTGCATTTGTAATGATGACCTCCAGGTCCCAGTGGAGCAACCTTACACTTGCACCAAGGCTGTCACCTTTCCTTCGCAAGTATGGAACATCTTTCTAATTTATTGTCTCTGAGTTTGGTTGTGGGCATAAGACGTTCATGCACTTCTTGCAGGTTAAATGTAGATATATACATATAAATATACAGACATACATGTGTGTGTGTGTGTACGGGGATTTGAACACATGACCTTGAGGTTATTCCTCAAGGGCCTTTGCCACTTCACCCACCCCTTGGGGTTAACTGTAGATAATTTGATTAGTAAAACTTCTAAATGTACATGAACTATAAGCTCCCAGGAAATCAGAAGAAACCATTGAAAAAGATGTAGACAGAAACTAAACGGTCAACTACAGCAAACCCCAGAGGATAGGCATTCAAAATCAGAAAGCTGTATTGGACAAGGTTGCAATTGCAACTGCTAATGTGTTTGTGTATCTTTATGTAGTCGGTAAAGTTAGACTTTCCAAGCCATAGAAGTGAGCCACATTTAACTTGCCCAGCTCCATCACTCAATTGCCTCCTCAGGTTTCCATTGTGCTTTGCCTAAGTGACTGTGGAATGAGGATGTGAACTTGCTAATGAAATGATATTACAATAATCATCAACTCATTAACTGATTTCATAACCCCAGGATGAAGGTTAGGATAAGAAATGATGCTCAACAATTCCTCATTAACAATCAAACGTGACACAAAAGAAGAGCACTGAATCTCTCTCTCTCTAACATTCAGATACTTTTCAGGTAGAACTATATTTACTTTTAGATCTCAATCCAATTAAAATCAGATAGCATTTGCTCACTGGACTCTAATCTTAAACAAATGGAGGATAAACAAATCCAGTTAGCCAAAAGGAACTAGAAAACAGGTCAAAGAAGAGAGAATAGATGACGTACTGCGATGGGACAAGTGGAGTATAAACTATATTGGGCTGCACGATCTGACCGAGAACCAATACGCCACCACCACCGCTACTTCCCTTCAGACAATGAGAGAATGCATTTGGGCTTATTCCTTGTGAAGAAAGTTGCGAGATAACAGACAAGCCCTGCTGCCCAAATCCAAAAATCCCATCAACCGCTCTATCTGACTTTGTCAAGTCTCCTGTCTGTGTTGTGCTACAACTGTTTCATAATCCACAAATGCAACAGGGTTGAGCAAAACTGAAACCCCGCAAAAACATCATCTCAAACTAACAGACTCGTAATTGCTTACCCGAAAACAACACGAGCTGAAGTGTTTGAAGTCAATGAGTTCCCAACAATTGTGTCGAAATGCATTAAATCCGATACATAATAACCTGTCGTCCCACTGCCATCACCATACTGGAATGTGTAACTGCACTGATTGTTCTGACTAGAACAGCCAGAGTCGGAAGATTGAGCTCCTAAAGCACATATTTGGTCTGAACAGGAGATCGAAGACGCTGTCGATGAGATTGAAGGATCAAAGAATTCAAGTTGAATCTGTCAACGAAGAGCATATAACTACAATAAATTTTACTACAATCGGTCCTCCACTTCTACAAACACAACCCTATTTCAATGACAAGAGAGAGAGCCAGAGAGAGAAAAGGAAGGGAAAGAATTTTACTTGGAGGCCGCTTGAGGTAGGGCAACCATTGCACGAATTGCAACTGACCCATAAAACATCACTTCCCGTATCAATCTGTACATAGAATTCTCTCGGAGGAGAACCTAATTGGACTCTCGTGAAATAAAGCCTACAGAAAAACACGAAAATCATATAAACCATAATCGCAGAGCAACCAAATATAAAAAGAAACAAAAATTTTAGACAGCCCAAGGACGATGACTTTATCTAAACAACATTCCTGAGTTGTACTAGATTAGCATTCCAGCTATATTAGCATTTTCTATGATCACATAAAGCATTATGATACTAAGAAAATACTGAAAAAACTTAAAGTATCTTTGTTGGCCTTGTGGAGACAAAAACAAGAACTGCGAATGTGAAGGGAAAAGTGATAAATGGACCAAAAATTGGGATTTTATCCGCAATGTGAATCATAAGGGCGTGTTCAGGTTTTGGATGAGGTAAAGTACTTCTGCTGTGAAATTCACATTTTTTTCTGGGCATCCCCAAGTGATAACTGGATGAGTTGAGATGCTCAATGGACTACCATCCTGGTATGTCTCTTGTGATTATGGGAGTAATAAAGGTAGCAAAAGAAGAGATTCATGGGATCAGTTATGTGATGATTCTACTATGATTGGAAACAAACCTTCGATTGTTGGAACTTCAATGTGGTGAGGTATGCCAGTGACCGAAAAGGTGGCAATGGTATAAATCATAGTGACTCGCTGGAGTTTAATACCTGTATCCAACAGCTTCAAATTGAGGATATGCCTACTAAGGGCATGTTATTTTCTTGGTGTGAGAAAAGGGAGGAAACTGAGGTCATGTTAAATGGAATTGAGAGAGTGCTTCACAGTCCAGCTTGGAGGAGTACTTATCCTAACTCTCCGATGGAGGTATATGCACCTGGTTAATCTAACCATTCTATGCTTAAAATTACCATCTATTTTCATGGGTACATGGGCAAAAGACCTTTCAAGTTCTTCAATTTCTGGATGTACCACCATAGCTTTAAGAAACTATTCCAAGTGTCTTGGGCTATGGAGGCAACAGGGAATGCTATGCATATTCTTTGGACTAACCTGAAGAGGTCGAATCCTGCGCTCAAAACACTAAATAAGGAAATTTTTTCCAATATGTGGTCAGGTTGCTGGCAAGTTGACCGAGCTTAAAGACATGCAGTCTAAGATGATGTCAAATGCATCTTCTCTTTCTATCATCCAAACCGAAAAATACTTCATGTCCAGTACCATGAGTTACTAAAGGCTGAGAAATCATGTCCATGACTTGGTGATGGTATTCTGCATATTTCCACAGGAAAACACAGATTCACAGGGCACAGTGCAGGGTTCTGTCAATTTACAATCAGGAGGGGGATCAAGTGGTGGGTGACCAACCTGTGCATAGTAGGCCATCAAATACCTTCTCTGCTTTCTTTGGATTGCATTTTCCTTGCAGAGAAGATACTAAGGAGAAATCAACACTTTGCTGGTTAATAATCTCAGTTCACAGTACCAGAAAAATCTAGTAGTTTATGTCACTGCTGAGGAGTTTTAACAGGTTGTCTTCTCCCTCAAGAGTAACAAAGCACCTGGTCCTGATGGCTACAGTGCTAAATTTTACTAGAAAAATTGGAAGGTGATTGGTTACGTTGTTACCAATGCTGTCCTGGAATTCTTCCATCAAGAGAAGTCCATTAAAATCATAAAAAAACACAGCTTTTACCGTTGATAACTAAGGTTCCATGTCCTTATTCGAATCTATTTCCTGCTACAATGTTACCTAAATGTACATAAAAGACTCCGAGCAATAGACTAAAGGCTGTACTTCCAAGCTTGATGAGTAAACGAGAAGCTTTTTTTGTGACTGGAAGGCATATTGCTGACAGCATTTTGCTCATGCAGCAAGGAATTGTCAAACACCAGGATGTTGCCTAGATGTGCTATGAAGATTGATATACAAAAAGCTTACGACACTATAAGCTGGGATTTTCCCAAGCGGGTGTTGGAAGTTCTTCACTTTCCACCAAGGTACATTGCTTGGATTATGGCTTGTCTGACGACTCCCAGATTTTCTATAAATCTCAATGGAGTTATGGAAGGCTATCTTCCAAGTGAGAGAGGTCTCAGACAAGGGGATCCCATTTCTCCCTGCTCTTCATACTTGTGATGGAAGCTTTTTCAAGTGACCTTGATTCCTAAACAAGAAGGGTTGGGTTTTCTTTTCTCCCAAAATTTCAGGATTTTGAGAATAAGCCATACTTTTTTTGCTAATGACTTGTTTATGCAAGCCTCAGCAAATCATGCACCCCTTACAAGTATCAAAGAAACAATTCAGGATTTTGGAGCAATGTCTGGCCTTCATCCTAATTTGCAAAAGAGTTTTCTTTTCTTAGCAGGAGAGGGCCACTATGGATGAACTGGCCAATCTACTACGTGTACCCTTGGGAAAGTTGCCTGTTACATATTTTTGGAGTGCCTTTGATCTCTACCAAAATTAAGACAACTGATTGTCAGACCCTTACTGATAAAATTATGAGTAAGATAAATAGCTGGGCTTGTCAATGCCTCTCTTATGAAGGCAGGCCTGGCAGGGTGCAATTAGCTACGTCTGTTCTCCTCAGCATGCAGGTCTACTGGTGTTCTATGTTTATCATGCCCAAATCCACCAAATTGAAGCTAAGATAAGGTCTTTTATATGGCATGGTAAAGACATGAACTGTTCTGGAGCTAAAGTTGCTTGGAAAGATATTTGTCTTCCAGGACATGAAGGTGGACTTGGGATTAAATGGCTCTCTGACTGGAATAAGGCTGCCAATTAGCAAGCATATCTATGATCTAGCTAATAAGAAGGATTCCTTACAGGTCAAATGGTGTAATGAGTACATCATAAAGAACAAGAACTATGGTCTTTCAAAGTACCTGCGGATGTTTCTTGGCCATAGAATAATATACTCAAAATGAGAAGCTACTTTTAGCAATTTGTAAGATATCAGATTAGTAATGTGGGCGCTAGATGGTTACGGCTTGAAATTGGATGCCAGAGGGACCTTTGGTGAAAACATATGGATACAGGGTGATTTATGATGCCGGCAGCTCTATTGATGCCACAGTTAGTAGTATCTAAGATAGAAGGAGTTTACCTCCACCAAGATATCATGCACTTCGGGATCTTCAAGCCTATGTTACATGAACTCTTTGGTTTGCGTGAAGTACCCTTGTCGGACACTCGACACTTAGACATCGGTATGGGATATGTGTCCGACACATCTCATGGGATATGCCATTATGATACTATCTTATAGTCTTTTGTTTGATTAGTTATTGCTTTGAAACGAGACAAGTTGTCAATTAAAACAAAATGTATCACATAAAACACCTTTTGGCCTCCGAAATAACTAAAAAGCAATAACAAATATGAACATTTTGCCGTGTCCCCGTGTCTTGTGTTTTCAAAATGAGACGAGTCCGACACTTGGACACGTATCCGATCCGGACACTCGTAACGAGTCCCCGTAACATAGCTTCAAGCTAGAATTAGAAGAATAAATGTAGCTAATGGCTCTCATGATGATACTCTCAATTGGTGCCAAACAAAGAATGGCAGATTCAGTGTTAATTCTGCTTGGAATGCACTAAGAGCATCCAGTATTTGTGTGCTGAACTATTATGGTTCAATGGGCATATTTCTCGATGTGCCTTCATTTTTTGGCTGTTTTGTGGGCAAACATTGAGGACTAAATATAGATTGAAAGCCCAGAATGTGACACCAGAGGATACCTGCACTTTTTTTACAATCCCTCAAGAGACAACTTTTCCCGAGAAATATGGACATCAGTTCTAAATAAAGCAAACACCAGATCTGAGTTTGATGGATGGTCAATTGGTCATCTTTTCTCAGGTTTGCTATACAAAAATTTAGAGGTTTGCTATACAAGAATTCAAAGGCAAAAGCTTCAGAACTATACTCAGCAAATTGGTTTTAGCTGTGACTGTGTACAGCATATGGATGGCAAGAAACCAAAAAATCTTCAATCATAACCAATTAGATTCATTGCAGGTGTTGAATCAAATTGAACAACAGGTGAAGTGGAGGGTTTTATGCTGAAAAATCAAGAAAGCTAGCACTATCAATGTACAGCTGTGTGAAGCTTGGAGTTTAGATAGTTCAGTTTTGCCTTAGTTTCGGTTCAAACTGGTTTATAGGTTCAGAATGATGGGATTTCTCATTGTGTGAAGGACCTTTTACCTTATAAAAAAGAAACAAAAAGGGGATCAAATAAAGCACAAATTGTTAAAAGGATATTTAGAAGAGATATAACTTAGAATAACCCATACAAACGATCCTTTAACAAGCAAAAAGCATGACTCAAGAGCGCGCCCACGCACAACCCGAAAGAACTCAACTTGCAATTGCATCGACAACACAAAGTATTTCTTAGCAACAAAATTCAACATTAAAGAACTCAGAAATTAGCAATTACACCACCAAATTATATTAACTCAATCATCTCAATAAAAAAAACATTTGTTTTCATTGTTATCAAATTAAATCAAAACCCTGAAGAACCATTAAACTACATATTTCTTTGTGTCCGCGGGTGTGTGTGAGTGTGTGTGTGTGTGTGTGTGTGTGAGAGAGAGAGAGAGAGAGAGAGATAAATGTACCCAACAAGGTAGGGATCGTAGGTGCCTTCAACAGGGAAGTCCACAACACCACCGCCCGAAGACTGCAAGATTCGGCCGTGCCTCGCCCTGTCCCGGCTCCTGAGTTGACTCAGCTCCACCCCGTGACTCGTCGGAAAGGCCCTTTCCAGCTGCAGGGTCGCCGGGAATCCGCCGCACAGCGCCACCACCGCCTGCAACAGCGCCGCCAATATCACCAGAACCACCGCCGGAAAATAACCCGGCATTCTTTCTGTCTTTCCCCTCACCCCTTTTCTTCACTCTTTACCAAGAATTCAAGAACAGGTAAAATCGCACATATATGTATGACAATAGATTGGGCTTTATTAGAAGTAAAATAAATAGTATTGTTGTGGTGACAATGGTATTTAATAGACGAGAAGGTAATGAATGAGGAGGGAAAGACCGCGGGGGGGAGTTTATCTGAATTTTCTTAGAGAGAGAATGAAGTGTTCTTCGATCGAGAGAGAGAGAGAGAGAGGTCCGGGAGAGAAGGGCCTATTAACGAACACAAACTGAAATTTTTTCAAACTTGGATTACGTTGGGAAAGTGTAAAATGCGAATGTACGACTCTGTCTGTCTTTGTGTGTGCGTCTCTTCGCGTGTCCGTTTAACAGTTGAACTAACATCAGCCTGCGCATTTCACATGCCCACTTTTAAACTGCCTCTATGTTTTGTTGCCGCTGTTTAATTATTTAGCTACAAAAATGTAAAAACTCAGACGATCAAATTATAGAGCCCAATCACCATGGAGAATTGTAAACATACACTCGCCTTACCTAATCATTATTACTTTCCTAATTCTTGGATCTTTGTAATACCAACACATGTTAGGTTTAATATTTACCATTAGTGGTGAACACGGAGAAAAAGTTGTGGAAAAATAATCTAAATGTATTTGCTTAATTGCGGGTTGTGGCAAACATTCATTTAATAGAGAGACTCAAAGGAAAGCCCTGATATCAAAGTCCGGACTGCTCCGAATATGTATTTGCTTTGACAGGGCGAATGTATGTGCGTGTTAAGGTGGTCAAGGGGACACATTAGTTTTCTGGGAAGACATTTTGCCCAATAATTTTTGTAAATTTTAAGGCGTACACAGCATATAATAGATGTTGACCACTTTATTTTTTTAAAAGATTTTGTAGTTGTAATTGGATTTTAAGTACCTTATCCTCTAATCCTAGATCCCGCATGGAAACTGAAAATGATTTCCCTCTGCGACAACACACAACATGGAAACATGTAGTCATGAATGTATTCAAAGGAGAAGATTGTCCATGGTCGAGAAAGAACGGTTTCAACATCGAAAGACCTTTGAATTTATAGAGGCCGATGGGACATGATGGCAGGCAAATGCGAAATCAGTATTTAGAGAATAAATAGCATTGATAAAGTATAGAGTTACAAGAATTTGTTAGGCCAACTTTTTATCTTTAAAACTTTCAACATAAACAAAAGCCGAGTCACAACATATCATGATTATCACAAATTTGATTATACTAATGCAGAGGAGACAATCAAATATATAAAATCGCAAGCGGCCGCACGAATCGAGAGTAAATTCACCGCTTCATAGAATTACATCACGAAACAAGGGGATCGTCGTCTCTCCAAGATTTGCAACCTTCCACAGCCGCAAAAATAACCATCGAAACTCTACCACTAAAATGAGAAAAATAAAAACAAGCACTAACATGAGGTTAAAAAAAAAGGCAAAATTTTGTTCCCTCCCCCCACCCCCTCCAAACCTGCCCCACAAAACCTTAAGTGATCACTAAAAGAGGTGATAGGTAAAGATGTTTCCGATGCATGTGCAATGCGTAAATTAGGAATCTACCAAGATTGGACCTCCGTAGCTAAAAAAATGACTAGTCATAAAATACATCTATGCAGAATATGGTACATACACTAGACTCAATTCGAATCCGGTAGTCAACATACCCCATGAAATGCAGATTTTATAATTTAATTCTTTGAGCACTTTTACATTTGCTTTGCTTTTACGCTCCAACTTGGATGAATGTATGTACAAAGCTTTGATAGTAAAGTGTATAAGTTCTTTCTCTCAATCTCATGCATTACTTAGATTCTAAATTCACATTACGACATGTTAATGAGAAAATAAACTTTAAGACGGAACAATTACAATTTTAGCTCCAGTGCACTTTCTATGGAGTTAGCATTTTCCTACTTATCTAATTTTCCTACATCTTTTTATTTCATTTTTAAAATTAAAATTTTCTAAATTGACAATCACTAATATTCATATGGGACCAAAAGTAGGTGAACAATGTATGAGATGCAAAGTTGTATGGTTAGGTCAAAAGAGAAGTACTTGTACATAACCAAGGCACAATCCTCAATGGCGAAATCATGCAGCGATCACCATTGTTAACTTCATGAGACAGAAAGCTCGAATAGAGTAATCACAAACTCACAATCAGACTCCCTTTTCTCTTAAACGGGTGGGCTGTCCCCCAAAATCTGTAGAAGTGGCCCATACCGACATCCAAAAAATTGAGTCACCATCTTTCCTGTTGTCTTCCTTTTGAGATGCTAAGGCACACCCTTGAACCTTCCTCTTATCCTCCTTTAAAAAGTTTGAGCTTTGAACTGCAACCTTTATTATCTCTCTGCCCTCTGACTGAGCACTTTAATACAACCAATTGCTCGTCCAGTTTTCTCTTTTTACTTTATCTGCTCGCTTTTCTTTTTTGGAACAAAAAAACAACGGTCAAAACTAGAGGACCCTTTTGCTTTCTTCTGCTTTTAAAGATTGCCTAAGATGGCAAATTGGGCATCACAATCTACTGCCAACAAGGCTTCAAGGAATGACAACTTATATGTTGGTTGCTTTATTAACGATGTTGAACCTTCGCCTGAAAAAATGAGACTCTTTAGTGACTAAACGCACTTTTGCGGTTCCATCTCACCTCGCGGCAGGCCACGTGGAAACATCACCTTTCTTTTACTTTATTTATTGTATATCTTATATTTTGCTGGTCGTATTGGCACTAATGTAAAATATAACTTCAACCACACACCATGACCAGTCCTTTTGAAGCGATAAGACTTAAATAATGAGCCATTCTCTATATGGATGTAAGAAAGATAAAAATATATGTTGGAATAAGTCGCAAAAGATCAAGTCGCAATGAAGAAAATGTCAAAGTCAAGGGTCGGTTATTATTAGGTAGAATTTTGGCTATGCATGTTGATATTAAATTCATAACTCTGTGATCCTTTTGGAGCAAGCAATAGCTACTTAATCAACAAGTGATATATATATATATATATATATATATCTAAGCTCAAAATTACTCATGTTTAAGGAGTTATTAAACATCAACTATCCTATAGCAATTAGGATTCCCATCCCATCTCGCTTTATCGCTGATGTCGTGTGCTGCTAGTGGTGATAACGCGTACGGCAAGGGAAGAAAGTCGACAATTAGGGTCTATAATCTTAAAACCTGAAATTATTCATTTTCTCTTGATCTACTAATTTAGACATAATGGCATAATTGTCTTTTTGATTTTATGTCATAGAGAAGTAGCAGCAAATCATTTTTTCCCAGATGGGGTTAAGTCATTAATTTATCTAGTGAGAGCTTCAAATCAGACAAAGTTCAAACGTGTTTAATAGTAAGTAAAATGAAAGTACCAGTAGTGACAGAGAGCCGAAATAAACAGTTTGTGAGCTTTAGAATTACTTCTTGACTTACGCTCCAATTGGTTACTATGCTCCTCCATTTTTTATTTTCTTCAAACTCAAATTTCATGTTTGGATACTTTTGTTTTTTCAAATTTTGTTTGAGAAATAGCAAAATCAAACATAGTTCACCAACTCCTTGCAAATGTTACTTGAATTCACCTCACTTGCATTGGCACATCAATGTGTCGAGAATTATATTTTCTCCAAAAAAAAGTAAGAGTTGATCTTCAATTTCATGTTTGGATAGAAAAAGTAGAATTAAGAGGCTTTTAGTTTTAAAAACAATAATAAACATGTTGAACACAAAGCGGTTCAAGCCACTGCAAAAGAGAAAATAGTGACAACATACTTTCAAAAGATGAATAAAACCATGACGCCAAATCGCAGCTACATCGAGTTGCCAAAAAGGATATAATCCGAGTCAGCTACCAGATTTACATGAGTGAGATACAGTGAGGGTGTCATAAAGGCAGAGAGTGAGGCTTTCCAGACAGGCTATAATGAGTGGCAGTGCTATGGAGACAAAGGTTGAAACGAACAAGGCCAATAATCAACAGCCCAAGTTAAGGTCCACATCAAGGTCCAATGTCACGGTCAATGTTATGTCCAATGTCACCGTTCAATTGCATTTCTCTCTCTAGAATTCAATAGCTCCGTATTATAGAGTGAGAAAGTGCTTTGTATCAAATATAAAAATTCTGGTGAAAAATGAAGTTCAGGGTCCTCTATTTATAGGCAAAAGTATGATTGTATCATCAGTTGCCACGTGTCGTCTTCAGAAGTGACACGTCACCAGGAGTCCACACATATTGATGCTCATTTAGACTGTTGGTTCCGATATTTTGTGCTGCCTGTCCCACACATCATTGCTCTACCTATTCGAAAAGACTGACCATACAACGTCGGCATGATCAGAGTAAGCCCTTGCCCTAGCCACTGGTCCAAAGCCTTTATTGTATCCCATAAGGGCATGCCAAGAGATGTAGATCCCATAGGGGTGTGTCAAGAGATGTGGAGAGAACCTGACAGTGGCAGGGGAGTGTCCCTGTGCCTGACTGTCAGGCGGACTAATGATGATGCCTTTCGAAGAACTGCTCCTATCTTGAAGTGACCCAAGGGTCATCGTCTTGGGGCGCCAATAACTATCGGTGACGTGAGTGCGATGTGGTCACAGCTCAGGCATACCTAGTGTCATGCAAGCCACCCTCGGCAGAGATAGCTTCTGTGCTAACGAGCCTATCTCGGTACGAAGGGTCCTCATGCCGGAGCACACGAACGAAGCCCTTCAAATTGCTGAACAGTCCAGAGAGTGGGTCAAAGTATGTTCCACATCCACCGGGGGGTGCATGGTGTGTTGAACAAGTGCGGTGCCTCTGGCATGTAACATGAGAGTAGCACACGGGAGTGGCGACATCTGTCACGAGACTGTTTAGGGGCACATGATGTGAAAGTGGCACACGGGCGTGGTGCCAGGGCACGAGACATGAAGGTGGCGCACAGGCGCGGTGCCAATGACACGAGACATAAGAGTGGCACACGGGCAAGGCGCTAAAGGCACGAGACATAATAATGGGGCACAAGAGTGACGACGTTTGTCTCAAAAGCAGGCATCATGTCGAGAGCATGTCATAAATGAGCGGTGTGTGGGCACGCACGACGGTTGTCGCGTCAATGGGCATCATGTTGGGGGCATGTGATGCTTGAACGGCACATAGGCCCGGCGACGGGTGTTATAGAGTCGACAGAAGGGCAATGACGGGCGTCGTAAAGATGGCGCGCATGCATGAATGACAGGTATCATAGAGCCGACTCACAGGCGACGGTGGCTGTTGCATAACACGGGCGACGGGTACCATGGAGTTGGCCACCGTGGGCAATGGGCATTACAGAATCAGTGCGTGAGCATGGGCTACGGATGTCGCAGAGCCGGTGCGCGGGTGACAGCGGTGTCGTTGACACGACACGTGCTTAGGGTCGAGCTGAGGCTGACCTCGTGGCCAACGCCAACCCCAGGGCCCAGCCACAGCCAACCCTGTAGCCAAGGCCAACTACAGGGCTGAGGTACCCATGGGCGCCGAGGCCAAAGCAGAGGCTTCCCACGAGGTTGAGGCCAAACCAAGACCATGATGGGCATGGTGTGTGCGACGCTACTTCGTCTTGTCATGGTGGAGCCATTCTTGTTCTCAAAATGACAAAGAGGAAGTAGTGGACGAAACCGCATGGTGGAGTGGTTAGCCGGTGGCAATCATTGCGAGGTACTATGACAGTGCCCGGGGCAGTGCCTCAGAACGCGGAGGCCGCACCAGCACCGGTATAGGAGTCAGGGCCTACCTTTGATTTTTTGACGATGGTGGAGTGATCTGAAGCCAAGTATGAGCAATACTTTGTTGACAACAAAGGGGGCAGTGCTCAGCTGGCTGCCTGGGGAGCTATGGAGAGAGTTAGCTCCCCAAGTGGCCGGTGGGGTGTTCTTAGTGCCTTGGAGTGACTCATCGATGGGTGAGAGCCCCATGGTGCCATTATCGTATGTTCGAGCTCTGAGCAGGGAGGTTGCCTCTGTTATGTCGCCAAGGTACTTGTCGACCCTACTACTCAAGAGATAGGATATGTCGTGATTACCTGTGGTGTTCAAGGCCCATAGTACGATGCTAGTGGGGTGGGATTTTTAGTGCAGTTACATGTTAGATGTCTTGATATAGTAAGAGAGGTTGAAGGCATTAGGGCTGGTGTTGACCTTAGAGGTGACTACTAGAGGGTAAAGTTGGTTAGAGATATGAGGGGCCTGACGTTGTTACTGTCTGGGTGGATTTTTCAGACGACACCTTCATCATCGAGTTTGGAGAGATAGAGTCTACGCTGCTAGATGTGATGATGTTGACTGGGTTGCTTATGCATGGGACGGAGGATGCCTGTGCATTACAGCTAATGGTGTAGGAGCCGGTGGTGCTCAAGGTGATGCTTGGTATTCTAGCCGAGACGAAGAGCAACTGAAAGGGCACGTATAGCTGGTGGACCAAGCACTTCTTCGACACTGTGGTAGCACTACTAGGGCAGAAGTTGGGGCCGTCTACAGATTTTTACATGAGTATGTATTATAGGGATGAGAGATATAGGTTAGTGGCATTCCTCGCCATGTTCCTTTCGAGATACGTATTTTGTTATCTCTATTTTTGTATTGCTTATGTGTTGTATCTCCACTATCTTGCCATGTGTAGTATGTCAATCTTGTACTTAGAAATTTTTTTACATTTCGAGAAGTCGCCATAGTCACACTGTCATGCACTGCACCTTAGGTTCAGAATAGGGTAGGGTATTTGTAATTGATGCTATATTGTCTACTTTTATAGGTTTATATTTAAGAAGACGCCTGAGGATGGCATTACCCTGAGGGTGTTCCCATTTGCTATCAGGATGGTGAGGGGCGGTCGTGTTGGTTTGGCCCCCATATACTTGGGCGCATTGTATCCACGCCTGATCAGTTTTCCAAAGACGTGTAGAGGTTCGATGGGCGATTTTCACATGTCAACGTATGTTGACTGGATGGTCTTACAAAGATATTTGTAGAAGTGCTAAAAAGACTATCGGTCAGTCTAGTGCATCCCACACTGATGATGGGTATGGTGATGTGCTCGGGCAGGCTATCACGAGAAGTGCCCATCTAGTATGGCAGCGGGCATGTATTTGCTAGGGCGAGTAGCAAGAAGCCTAGGTACAAGCTGGCGACGATATTTGATAGGAGCAATGAGTGCCTTGCATGTCTCTACATCAATATGCATTCTTCATACAGGACTCTTTCGTGGCTGTACATGCAAGACATCAGGTTGCGGCTAGATAGGAGAGTCGAGTTGATAATGCTATAGGTGTCCCTGTTGATAGCCAACTTCCCGTGGTGGCTCCTTGTGATGACTGATGACGGTGCAAAACTGGCAGTGACGAGATGCTATGTAGCGAGGTATAGTCCAGATTGCTTATCAATGGCCTTTGGTTAGGATGTGGACCCACATACAGTTATGTTAGGCCATGGAGTGTCGAGACAACCTTTCGACGTGGACCCTCATACTATACTTGATGGGGCACAAGAGTGCCCAGTGCCAACAAAGGATTGGACGAGACCTGGTACGCTGTCAACTGGGATATTGATGGTAGAGTATGCGAGATGGTGGGAGCGACTGAGGGCTACTTGGGCAAAGTGGTTATCCCAGCCGCCGTCTGATAGGCAGAGGGTAAACATTTATTCTAGTGACAGAGGTTTAGGGTTGATATCGACATAGCGCGTGAGGCAGTCGGCATGTCTGCACTACTTACTGGTGGTTCCTGCTAGTTCAGAGAGGTATTTGGAGGATGACACCAGGTAGGGGATGATGTTGAGGAGGGTGCTTTCGCTAATGAGCCATTGGTCCATGTGTTAAAGATGCCGCGTGCCGGCAAGGGTCCCCTTTCGACATTGAGAGTGGGATGATGATAAGGGGCATAATGGGCAGGAAAGAGTACTTCGGCCACCGGAGGACTTGGGCTAAAGAGGCCGCGAGAGGTATTGGAGGAGTCTGACTCTGAGGTTAGAATTTTCTCTTTGATTTCTTTGTATAGTTGTCGTGTATCATTGTAGATGTGTTCTGAAATCACTTCATATTTGTTTCATAGGGGTAGATGATGCTGATGGTGAGTCATGCTATACGGCCGAGGATGCTGAGGCTGTCAAAAAAATCAAGGCAGCTGGTGCTGAGGTGACAAACGAGGTGGGGACGATGGATGCCAAGTGGCTAAAAAGTTTGAGGCCATGGATACTAAGGCAGTCGGAGGTCAAGTCAGCGAAGCAAAGGGCATGATATTTTATAGAGCCAGATGATCGTCTGAGTCTGTCGCTTATCGCAAAGGAGACAGTCGAGGCTTTATACACCGGCCAGGTGGGCAAATCCCAAATGTTCGATAGGTGTGACTAGTGGACTGGTAGAGAGATAGATGTTTTGGTAAGGGGTCGTGAGAGCCAGTGGCTACACAACTCATGGCTACAGGTCTGGTGCCGTGGCAGAAGGCACCCGTTTTATCCATTGTTGAGGCTCCTCAGGATGCATTACAAAGTTCAGTGGCTAATGCCGGTGCCAGACTTTTGGCGATGCACTCACTGTGGCATGAAGACTACAGCAGAGTTCCTTGCCCCTTTCTCAGCTGGTGGCGGGGTACATCAACTGGTGATGCCAGCGGAGGATCTTCAGTTGGGGCAGGTGGACAGGGCACCGTGGGGGGGGGGGCATTGGGTTGTCTACTGGGGTTGTGTGCCAGTTAGAGATAATCAGGATGACACACCCACAGACCTTTGCAAGGTCTATTACCGTGTGAGGAGCATTATTTTGGATTTTGGCATACACCACGTTCGTGGAGTGGCTGGTCACCCTGGGCAAAGTGCTGACATTGGGCTGGACTTCAGAGGTTATAACACGGTTTCTTTCTGACCTCACACCATTTATGGCTCTCGGGTTCCAGCTGAAGTGATTGCTAACTACATTAGATCGAGGAGTCAGAGTGTCGATACAGCAGCGGGGTTGAATTTTGTAGGTGCTCAGTAGGTCTTGTTGCAGAATCAGAGGAGGGCACCTAATGTCGAGGGGACAGAAGTGACCAGGTAGAAGATGAAGGCTGAAGGACAGGTACATAGTTGCGGGTACAGCTTGTAGAGGCAGACAAATGGCTGATCGAGGCTAGAGGTCAACCGACAGATATGGAAAGACGATGTGCCAATTAGGATGCCAGATGGTCCGACCTACAGATACAACAACAGACATTGGAGGCTTATACTTCCCACCTAGTTAGAGTGTTACTTGCTCCCCTACCTTAGATAGCTTGTACTTTACATTTTCTTGTAGACATTGAACCTGGTAGTGGCCTGCAAACCTTAAGTTGTATTCATTTTGATTATGGTGATATTACAATCGTATATTTCCTTTGTATCTATACTTGTTATTATCTGATGTCTATCTTTTGTTGTACTTAGATGACTTGCATGTGTAGGTAGCTTCGAGTTGTCGTTTCCCCCACCCCATCCATAGCAGGATATTTAGTTAAGAAAGATGGAAATAAAATTGTACAGGTATAAACAAAAGTTGAGGCAAAAGAATGATATTGCATTGATAGGATTGAGGCCCAAATGCCATTACATGAGTGAGGCAAGAACTTGTAATAATCAACAAGAGTTACAAGTCCATAAACAAGTACGAATGTATAAAAATTCTATTTTGGTTAAGTGTTCTCAGCTTTGGGAGGGTAGGGTTGGGGAGGAGCAACCCATAACTGACTATGCATAGTAATTCTCCCGATACCGACCATTGATAAGGGCTATGGTTTGTCCATCATTGGGGTTGAGCAAGAGGTAGGATTCGTTGTCTCTGGCTACATGCACTTGAAAAGAACCTTTCAAAATTGGCATGAACTTGGGGGCCGACATGTTGGTGTGCGTACATGCTTTACATCTTGACGGACAAGGTCGCCTTCAACAAATGACTGTGGTTTGACTGATTTCCCATAAGCTTTTGTAAGATGCTCGTGATACTTCTTCATTTGGCACAAGGCATTGGCTCTTTTTTCATCAAGACCCTCAAGGGCTACTATTCTGGTTTCTTCCTCCTTGAGACCGCTGCATAAGGAGAGTCTGGCCGAGTGACTGCAGTCTCGGCTGGTACCACACAATTCATCCAAGTAGACCAGGGAGAAGGGCATGGCCTTTGTTGCCGTGTGCTTAGAAGTTCTATAAGCCCAAAGTGTCATACTTAGCTTCTCAAACCATGACCCAATCACATCATGGATCATCCGTGACAGAACGTGGAGTAAAGTTTTGTTGGAGGCTTCAGCCTGACCATTGCCCTGGGCATAATAGGGAGTTGATGTAGCATGGTTGATGTGGTACCCCTTCATAAGGGCTCGAGCCTCCCTATTGATGAATAGCTTACTATTTTCTGAGATGATACACCAGGGAATGCCAAAACGACAAATGATATGGTCATGCAAAAAGTTTGAAATGACTCCTCTTGTAGCCTTCTTAAAAGGTATGGCTTTGACCCACTTCCTAACGCGTTCAGTCACGATCATAATCCATATGTGACCGTTGGACAAAAGGTGGATAGGGACGATGAGGTTGAGAGCCCAAGAGTGAAATGGCCAAGGGGACAGAATCAAATGGAGGTCGGATGTTGGCATGTACATCTCATCAGCGTGCCTTTGGCAAGGCTCACGGTATCGGACATGAGAGATAGAGTCAGAGTCCATAGTCGGCCAGTAGTATCCTAACCTTAGCTATTCTAAATACGGTTTCTAAGAGCCTTGATGCTCACCACAATCACTATTGTGCACCTCATTGATCACCTGAATTGCTTGGGCACCCTGCAGGCACCGCAGAGTGCACCCCGAAAAGCCTTTGTGAAATAACTTGCCTTATGTCACAAATAACGTGACTGATTTCTGTTTGATACACCGGGTTGAACTCCGGTCAGGGGACAAAATCTCATGGGATAAATATATGAAGTGTTGGCGCCAGTCACCCTAGACATTGATTCTAAGAGCTTCCGCATTGTTCGGTGCATATAGGCATTTAGGACAATCTCGCTAGATATCTGAAGTGTCCTTGGCCATGGATGACCGAATGAGGCCCATGCGCTGAAGACGATGGCATAGAGGGGGACCATCGAAGGCCACAATATTTCTGATGTCTAAGTTGAGGTTTTTATTTTGCTATTGTAGGTGCCAAACACTTGGCTAGAGTGCCTTTGGGACAATGTATGTACTAGATATCTCCTGACATCAAAAAGTCTGTGAAGCTAAAGACCTAAGCAAGAGATGGTCTCTTTAGCTAGTCCGCAATTACCTGCCTTTAATCATCTAAGGTAGAGTCCTTCAGGACTAGGTTCAAAGTTGTACATGGTTCGGTCCTCTTCATAATGGTCGGTATTCATTGTTTACCATTGACTTCTATATTTGACACGATCCTAACTAAGCTGTCCATGTGTCTGTTATGGAACCTGTTGTGATGTTCATATTGGATATGGCCAAGTCTTCCTTCCAAGTTTTGTACTAAGACAAGATAAGGTGTTAAAGCTGGCTCCTTGACTGCGAACTCCCCATCAGCCTGCTTCATGATCAAAATTGAGTCTCCATTTACGTACAATGACTTGGCCCCCATGCTATTGGCCAGCATGAGGCTAATGACAAGCGTCTCGTACTCAGCTTCGTTGTTTGGCACTGGGAGTGCAAGCTTAAGGAATAGGGAGGTGATAACATCATCCGGGCATCAAAGGACTATGTCAGCACCCCTCTGTCCAAAGGGTGCTCTATTGGGACCTTTGCTAGTGGCTGAACCGTCGAATTCAAGTGTCCGTAAATCATTTATGTCGGTGACTAGGGCTTTTCCTCCCCAAGCAATTGGTCCAATGATGGGTCATACATTGGCGTGGAAAGAAGGCCAGGAGGTTGGCAAAAGCTTGGCTCTGTAGAGCTGTAGGATTCTTGATCGTCAGGTCAAACTCGGCAAGGAGCAGCAACCAGCAGGTTAGTCGCCCAGACAAGGCAGGGCGGGTGAGCATGTATCGAAGTGGATCAGTCTTGGTGACAAGTGTGATCTGATGCACCAAAAAGTAGTGTCTGAATTTCTGTGAGGTATATACCAAGGCTAGACAGTGCTTTTTGAGCTTGAAGTAATTGACTTCGGGTCTCTTGATCGTTTATAATGGTAATAAATGGGATGCTCCACCCCATCCACCTCCTGGACAAGTAAAGCCCCTATGGCATGGGCATGGAATGTAATGTCACGGCATACAGAGCAAAATATGAGGTCGATGGAGATGTGACCAAGGGTCAACGAGGGCCTTCCCCAAAGCCAACAATTTTGATTGGGTCACCGATGATCTTTCTTACAAGAATACCACCCTTATGCAAGGTGACAAGGGGAATGATTTTGACAGAAGCATTGTAGTCTACTAAGGCACGATGGAAGCCTGTGCCGTTAATGGTACATTCCAAGAACAATGGCTAGTTGCAATGCTTGATCGGCAGAGAGTCTTCATCTAAGAAAATGTGTCGAAGAGGTAAAAAATCGGGGAGGAAGATAGTGAAAATCTAACAGTTGGGACACATTTTTTGTATTCAGAAATTATATGCTCCAGTTAAAATTTTAAGGGTTTATTAAGATGCCAAACAAACCTCAAGGGATTATTTGTAATTTAACAAATGCATAAAGGGATATCGAGCCAATTTGTCAGTTTGCCCTTCATTTTGGGGGCATTTGACCTGTAGTTTCTAAAGCTGACTGGCGAAGGAAAATAATGGACGTACTTATGATAGTTTAGTGATGGATTCAGCAAAAATGATTGTTGAGTTACGATACTAGCAAAATGGTTATAGTTTAGGGACCTTTTCTTATAAGTGTTCCATTCTTTTTCTTAATGCAAACGATTTATCCAATGAATTGATAGTTCTCTATCTTGATCTTGGGCTCATCGTTGGTCGAATTGAAAGTGATGTGAAAAATTAGACTGGGTGTAGTTATGTTGATCAAGAAGTGGGTTCCTGGTGGTGATGATATTAATGGAAAAGTGTGGGTGCTGATGGGTGGGATGGTGGATGTGATGGGTGGACAGTTGGTAATGGCTAATTGGTTTAGTGGGCCAGCAGTGGCTTTATGACAGTGGTGACGGTTGTGCAAAGCTATGGTTAAAGATGATGGTGGTGGCCTTAGTCCTAATTAAAAGATCTTCACAATGATGGGTAGTGGTTGTCGGTTCGTGATTATGGCGGTGAAGATGTACGGTGGTTGAAGAGGTAGAAGATCGGGGAGGAAGATAGAGAAAATGTAACAGTTGGGACACTTTTGTACTATTCAAAAGTTGTATGCCCCAGTTAAAATTTTAAGGGTTTATTTAGACGTCAAACAAACCTCGGGGGATTATTTTTAATTTAACAAATATATAAAGGGATATCGTGCCAATTTGCCCATTTTGCCCTTCATTTTTGGGGCATTTGACCGGTAGTTTCTAAACCTGACTGGCAGCGGAACATAATGGACGTACTTATGATAGTTTTGTGATGGATTCCGCAAAAATGATTGTTTAGAAACGATATTGGCGAAAAGATTATTGTTTAGGATCTTTTCTTATAGTTGTCCCTTTCTTTTTCTTAAAGCCAATGATTTATCCTTTGAATTGATAGTTCTCTATCACTATCTTTGGCTCATTGTTGGTCGAATTGAAAGTGGTGTGAAAAATAGGACTGGAAGTAGTTATGTTGATCAAGAAAAAGGTTCCTGGTGGTGATGATATTAATGGAAAAGTGTGGGTGCTGATGGGTGAGATGGTGGATGTGATGGGTGGACAATTGGTAATGGCTGATTGGTTTTGTGGGCCAGTGGTGGTTTTATGACTTTGGTGACGGTTGTGCAAAGCTGATGTTTGTGATGATGGTGGTGGTGTTAGTCCCGATTAAAAGATCTTCACAATGATAGGTAGTGGTTGTGGGTGGGTGATTATGGCGGTGGAAGATGTACGATGGCGGACGAGGTAGAAGATCGGGGAGGAAGATTTAAAATGTAACTGTTGGGACACTTTGTAGTATTCAGAAGTTATTTGATCCAATTAAAATTTTAACCGTTTATTAGGACGCCAAACAAACCACATGGGATTATTTGTAATTTAAAAAATGCATAAAGGGATATCGAGCCAATTTGTCAGTTTTGCCCTTCATTTTGGGGGCATTTGACCGATAGATTCTAAAGCTGACTGGCGGAGGAACATAATGGACGTACTTATGATAGTTTAGTGATGGATTACGCAAAAATGATTGTTGGGTAACGATACTGGCGAAATACTTACAGTTTAGGGACCTTTTCTTATAAGTGTACATTTTTATCTTCTTAAGACCAGCGATTTATCCATTGAGTTGATAGTTCTCTATCTCGATCTCAAGCTCATCGTTGGTCGAATTGAAAGTCGTGTGAAAAATTAGACTTGGTGTTGTTATGTTGATCAAGAAGTGGGTTCCTGGTGGTGTTGATATTAATGGAAAAGTGTGGGTGCTGATAGGTGGGATGGTGGATGTTATGGGTGGATAGGTGGTAAAGGCTGATAGGTTTTGTGGGCCAGCGGTGGTTTTACGACAGTGGTGACGGTTGTGCAAAGCTGTTGTTTATGATAATGGTGGTGGCTTTAGTCCCAATTCCAAGATCTTCACATTAATGGGTAGTGGTTATGGGTTGGTGATTATGGCAGTGGAAGTTGTACGGTGGTCGAAGAGGTAGAAGATCATGGAGGAAGATGGTGAAAATGTAACGGTTGGGACACTTTTGTAGTATTCGAAAGTTATATGCTCCGATTAAAATTTTAACGGTTTGTTAGGATGCCAAAAAAACCTCAGGGGATTATTTGTAATTTAACAAATACATAAAGGGATATCGAGCCAAATTGCCCGTTTTGCCCTTCATTTTGGGGGCATTTGACCGGTAGTTTCTAAAGCTGACTCGCAGAGGAACAGAATGGACGTATTTATGATAGTTTAGTGATGGATTAAGCAAAAATGATTGTTGAGTAACGATACTGGCAAAATGGTTATAGTTTAAGGACCTTTTCTTATAAGTGTACCATTCTTTTTCTTAAAGCAAACGATTTATCCAATGAATTGATAGTTCTCTATCTCGATCTTGGGCTCATCGTTGGTCGAATTGAAAGTGATGTGAAAAATTAGACTGGGTGTAGTTATGTTGATCAAGAAGTGGGTTCCTGGTGGTGATGATATTAATGGAAAAGTGTGGGTGCTGATGGGTGGGATGGTGGATTAGAAGGGTGGACAGTTGGTAGTTGCTGATTGGCTTAGTGGGCCAGCGGTGGCTTTATAACAGTGGTGACAGCTGTGTAAAGCTGTTGTTTAAGATGATGGTGGTGGCCTCAGTCCCAATTAAAATATCTTCACAATGATGGGTAGTGGTTGCGGGTTGGTGATTATGGCGGTGAAAGATGTACGGTGGCTGAAGAAGTCGATGATCGGGGAGGAAGATAGTGAAAATGTAACAGTTGGGACGCTTTTGTAGTATTCAGAAGTTATATGCTCTATTTAAAATTTTAAGGGTTCATTTAGACGCCAAACAATCCTCGGGGGATTATTTGTAATTTAATATACGCATAAAGAGATATCGAGCCAATTTGCCCGTTTTGCCCTTCATTTTGGGGGCATTCGACCGGTAGTTTCTAAAGCTGACTGGCGGAGGAACATAATGGACGTACTTATGATAGTTTTGCGATGGATTCAGCAAAAATGATTGTTTAGGAAAGATACTGGTGAAATGCTTATAGTTTCGGGACCTTTTCTTATAGTTGTCCCTTTCTTTTGCTTAAAGCCAACGATTTATCCATTGAATTGACAGTTCTCTATCACGATCTTGGGCTCATTGTTGGTCGAATTGAAAGTGGTGTGAAAAATAAGACTGGGAGTAGTTATGTTAATCAAGAAAAGGGTTCCTGGTGGTGATGATAATAATGGAAAAGTGTGGGTGCAGATGGGTGAGATGGTGGATGTGATGGGTGGACAGTTGGTAATGGCTGATTGGTTATGTGGGCCAGCGGTGGTTTTATGACATTGGAGATGGTTGTGCAAAACTGTTGTTTAAGATGATGGTGGTGGCTTTATTCCCTATTAAAAGATCTTCATAATGATGGGTAGTGGTTGTGGTTTGTTGATTATGGCAGTGGAAGATGTACGGTGGCTGAAGAGGTAGAAGATCGGCGAGGAAGATAGTGAAAATGTAACAGTTGGGACACTTTTGTAGTATTCAGAAGTCATATGCTGCATTTAAAATTTTAAGGGTTTATTAAGACACCAAGCAAACCTCAGGGGATTATTTGTAATTTAACAAATGCATAAAGGGATATCGAGCGAATTTGCCCCTTTTGCCCTTCATTTTGGGGGCATTTGACCGGTAGTTTCTAAAGCTGACTGGCGGAGGAACTTAATGGATGTATTTATGATAGTTTAGTGATGGATTCAGCAAAAATGATTGTTGAGTAACGATACTGGCGAAATGGTTATAGTTTAGGGACCTTTTCTTATATGTGTACCATTCTTTTTCTTAATGCCAACAATTTATCTAATGAACTGATAGTTCTCTATCTCGATCTTGGGCTCATCGTTGGTCGAATTGAAAGTGGTGTGAAAAATTAGACTGGGAGTAGTTATGTTGATCAAGAAGTGGGTTCCTGGCGGTGATGATATTAACGGAAAAGTGTGGGTGCTGATGGGTGGGATGGTGGATGTGATGGGTGGACGGTTGGTAATGGCTGATTGGTATAGTGGGCCAGCGGTGGCTTTATGACAGTGGCGACGGTTGTGCAAAGCTGTTGTTTAAGATGATGGTGGTGGCCTTAGTCCCGATTAAAAGATCTTCACAATGATGGGTAGTGGTTATGGGTTGGTGATTATGGCGATGAAGATGTACGGCGGTCGAAGAGGTAGAAGATCGGGGAGGAAGATAGAGAAAATGTAACAGTTGGGACACTTTTGTACTATTCAAAAGTTATATGCCCCAGTTAAAATTTTAAGGGTTTATTTAGACGCCAAACAAAGCTTGGGGGATTATTTGTAATTTAACAAATGCGTAAAGGGATATCGAGCCAATTTGCCCGTTTTGCCCTTTATTTTCGGGGCATTTGAGCGGTAGTTTCTAAACCTGACTGGCGGAGGAACGTAATGGACGTACTTATGATAGTTTTGTGATGGATTCCGCAAAAACGATTGTTTTGTCATTTTTTTGAAATTTATATTTTTAGAAACCTTTGTAGTTTTGAGTTTTATGATATTAGTAGTATTTTTACGTCAAAATAACCAATGAACAAAACTGGTCTGCCTAGAAATGCTATTTCTATCAGCTACTTCGATTTGATATAGAAACTTCATTACTCATTTTATCTTTGTGATCCTTATATTTTTGAAAACCTTAAAAATTATACTCTAATTTTTTAGTTTTGAGTTTTCGAAGATTCGTCATGTTCGGCCTCAAAATGATCAGTGTACAAAACTAGGGTTTGCTGAAAAAATGTTGTTTCTAGAATTATAGATCAATCCATTGGCCAAAAAAAAAAAATTAATCTATTTTTGAGCATATTTGGGAAAAGTGCAAAAGTAAGGGAGCGTTTGAAATCACTTCCAGTTTTGCTTTTCTGTTAAAAAAAAAAAACCAAAACGAAAAGCAGTTTACTTTTTTTTTTTTTTACAAAAACAAATAGGTGTTTGATTACCCAGTTTTTATTTTGAGTTTTTTTTTGTGATGGTTTGTGGTGGCGGTGGTGGGGCATGGCGGTGGACGGCAACGGTCACCGATGGTAGCTGGCCAACTGCTGTGGCCCGACAGCGCAGCGACGATCGGCAATGGCGGTGGGTGGTGGCTGTGGCGGTGGGAGGGTGATGATGGACTTAAAATAAAAATCAAAACTGAAAATCCAAAACTACCAAATGGGACTTTTCAAAAGTAGCCTTGTTTTAAAAACTAGTTTTCAAAATTAAAGGAAAAAAAAAAGAAAATTGTGTGCCAAACGTATTTTTTTTCAGTTTACCAAAGTAGAGAAAAAAACTAAAACGAAAAGAAAATCATACAGAGCCTTAAAACTCCCCTTATTTTTGTGAAATTTTCCATATGGAATTTTATGGGATTTTTCTAGGCATGCCAAAGTCCTAAATGATATTATTTTAAAAATAAGCTTTTGAATTATTTGATATACTAAACAAAATTAATTGTAGAAAATTTTTACTGTGATTTAACCATAATGAGATGCTTGAGTATATGAAAATTTTCAGCATTCCGGTGCCGTTTTATATACTTTTAAAATAGGATCCATAGCGTTCAATTTAAGGAGCGAATTAGGGTTCTGAACGAAAAATTCTCAGAAAGGTCCTTTTTGTTCGAAAAACCCAGCAAGTTGTTTAAAAGAGTGTTTTGAGTTATTTTTTTAGGGTGTAGTGGTATGTTAGGCATTGGGGGTATTTTGTTAATTTGGCATAAGTCAAGGGGCATTTTGGTAATTTCTTCACTTGGGGGAAATTTAGCAGCTAGACATGATTGAGCGGTAATAAATAGCATCCTTATGGTTTATAGTTTAGATTCTGATTCACAAGAGTTAGGGCAGGCTTGGGAACAAGAACCAGAACTGCTTCGTTATCCAAGTAAGTACTCCTGCCATGTTCCTCTTTACAACCTATATTTTTATATATGTATATGTATACGTAATTTACCAGATAAAAGTTTTAAGTATTTGTTATACTTTTGCTACTCTAAAATTGGTTTGATAAGAAAAGTGATTAAAAACGCCGTAGAATGTTTCCACGAGTAATTTGTTTTAAAGTTGACTTATGTTAAATGTGACAATGTTTCTGACTTGGTTGTTGCGCCCCATATCCAAGGAAAAAAGTTAGATTGTGGGTTCTGGTCGACGGGACGATACTTTGATGCACAGTACTATTACTCATGATTCGCCTTTGCGTCCATAATAATATGTATCCTGGGTAGATGAGGGATTGTGGGCCCTAGCCGGGGGGTGGGGGGGGGGGCTATACCCTGATCGAACAATATTTATTTTCTGATAAAATAGGAATAATGGGCCATACTAACCGCAGCATATATACCTAAGTTATGATGAACTATGATAGTTGTAAATGAGTCTTCTTGATGTCATACCCCAATTTTGAGAATTTTAGATGAATTGTTTTCATAAAGTATATATATATGTATAGTATCTCCTGTGAAAATGCTTACCAGTTTTATATCAGAAAAAATCATGGCATGTTTTATAAACCCTAAAACTTATTTTAGGGACATGGTTTGTGTGCTTACTGGGCCCTCAGCTCATTCTTTTATAAATATTTTCACGTGACTACTTAGATGAACCCAACATCCATGGGATCTGGATCCCCTGCTAGAACCCATGGTTACAGCAGGGGTGCTGTGATCCCAAATGATAGAAGGGGAAAGAGAGAGAGAGAGAGGGGGAAGAGCGAGAGTAACCATGGTTTACATCCCCCTCTCTCTTCCCCCTCTCTCATTTGGGATCACAGCACCCTGCTGTAACCATGGGTTACAGCAAGGGATCCTGATCCACATCCATGAGGGTAACGAGAATAGACTTGCAGGAGATGGTCGTTAGGGATTTAAGCCCTCTTAGAACAATTGTCAACTTTTGGATGACATTGTGTACTATTTTTATATTTTAAAAATTGGTTGGAGCATAGATTTTCGTAGAGTTTTAATCATTTTGTTAGTTGAATAATGTGGATGTCTTGGATACGTTCCTTGAGATAATTTATAAGTATGTTCTGGGTAATCCTGTAAAATGGTTTAGACTTAATACTAGTTATAAATCTTGTGTAGAGGCCGTAGTAGGCCTAACAGAGCCCTGGTGGAGGCACTATAAGAAATACAGTCTTTAGCGACGAACAGAACCGTCGTAAAAGATCAGTCGGTAAAGGTTTTTACCAACATAAAGTATCTGTGGGTAAAAATGTTTAGCGAAGGATATTCACAACGTGTACGGACTTTACCGACGAAATATCTGTAGCTAAATTTTTTTTTCAAATTTTCTATTTTCGATCAAATTTTTTAAATATTTTTTTGAAAAATATTTAATGACGGGGTTGTGGTGACGGAACACATTCGTCGCTAAAAGTACCTTTTAGTGACGAAACCTTTCCGTCGCTACAAAGCCATCACTAAAGTTTATTGGTTAATGTGACAAACGTTTAGTGACAGGATTATCCATCGCTAAAAGTCGTTTCAAAATTTTTTAAAAATGACTTTTAGCAACGGCGGTTTTAGCGAAGGTCTGTTTTCGTTGCTAAAAGTACTTACTTTTAACCTAATTTTCTTCTCTCTTTCTCCCCACTGCTTTCTCTTTTCTCTCCGTCTCTCTTCTCTCTATCTTTTTATTGGCACCATCATCTGTCCTCCGTCCCCCGCCATCGTCCCTATCCCTACCGTCGTCCTCTGTCCACCGTCACCATCCTCGTCGCCACCCTATCCCTGCCATCGCCCCCATCCCCACCATCATCCTCTGTCCACCGTCATTGTCCTCGTCGTCGAACCCTGATCAGCCCTTCCCCTCTTAGCTCGTTGTATCCTGCTCTCGTGCCTGCTCCCCCCTGCGTGTGTACTCTCCTACCTTATTGTACCCCGCTCCCATGTCCTCCTGAATTTTGTATACATTTTGTTTTTTGATTGTGATTGCTGAAAATTTGTAATTACAGGTTTGTTTATTTAAAAAAATATTTTTAAATTAGTGACGGATTTTATTCCGTTGCTAAAAGTCTAACTACTATAAATAAATGACTTTTAGCGATGAAATTTCTGTCGCTAAAGTTTTAAACCATAAACATTTAATGACGGGACTTCTGCCTCTAAAAGTCAATAATTTTTGGTGACAAAATGTTCCGTCGCTAAATATATTATGTAATAAATTAATTTTGAAAAGAGAAAATAAATTGAACTACAAAAAATATATTTAGCGACGGATATGCGATCTCTAATTGTACTAATACGTCTGTCGCTGAAAGTGTACTTTTAGGCGACGGGGCCTCCTTCGCTCAAAGTCTTTGCCGGCAGATATAAGACTTTTAGCGACGAAAATATTCGTTGCTAAAAGTCCTTTTTTCTTTTAGTGAAGGTTAGTAGGCCTGCGGTCGGTCACAGACCTAACTCATGAGTTCGGGTCGTGACATTTAACCTCTTTAGTGACAGAATGATTAAATTTAGCCAATAACGTTGTAATTAATTACCAAATTTCATATTCTTTGTCCAACTCCAACTTACTAAGTATTGAACTATTAAAAAATTTTTTTGAAGATATTTGTTAATAAGATGAAAATAGAACTCATCAACAATTTCAAGTTTAGGATAACTTGATTCAATGCAAGTTATTTTAAGTATTATGTGACTTAGTTATTTACAAGTTTTCTGTGTTTGTACAAACTCTATGTAAGAGAAAAGTTTGAAACTTCTTAATATAAATACAAATCAAGTTGTTTTTTAACAAGTCAAAAAGAACCTCTAATTTTAACAAACTCTAAAATTTAAACAAGATATTTTAATGAAAGAAAGTAAAAAAAAAAAACAGTTTTAATTTTATAAAGCTCTCAAAGTTAAAAAGGATTTTTAGAGAAAAAGACTTCATTCTATGCTGAAAATAAAAAACATATTTAATTTAAAACCAACTCTAACCTATACATACAAGGCATCTCAAGTAATCCTCATTTAAAAAAAAGTGAGCTTTCAAGAAGAAAAAAAATGTTTAGTCATAATCCTCTATGATCATATTTATACAGTGGGGATTCACACTTGTTTTAGTTAAATTCATACTATCTTGTCTTTTAAAGATGCATTAATTGAATGTTCAGCCTCTTTAATGACAAAGTGTTAAAATTTAGCTACAAATGTGGTAATCTATCTTCATCCTTTTAAAAGTCAAAATGACCCTTTATTTTTGTAGGGTAAATTCCACACGATACTCCAGAAGTTTACTCGAAACTACATACAACACCTACTAAGTATTTTTATTACTCCCCAACCCCTGTAGTTTGTCATTCTATTACATAAAACCCATGAATCATCAAGAAAAATTAGAGGACCAACATAATTTTGTTACGATATATAAAAAATGCCCATAGGTCTTCCTCTTTTTCTTACCAGCCAAAACCCAACCACTGCAGCCGAAGGATTCAGCCTATCACTCACTGCCCATCACCGTCAACACCCAGCCCAGCCACCACGAACCACCTTCTGCCTACTCACTGCCCATCACACACACGCAAGCGTGTGCGTACACATACACACACAAAAAACATCACTGCACCACCCCCATCATTACCCGGTTAACATCACTGCACCATCCCTATCATTGCCCCGCCACCACTGCCCCACCCCCGCAATTCATTTTCACCACCAATACTAATATTAACAACCACCACCAAGCCCATTTTACAAATCTATTGATCAGTAACCACCTAATAACCATCACAAGAAAATTGCCTCTTTTTATAAAACACACACACGCGCCCGCGCACGTGAAGATCCATCCAAAGTTAATTTGAACGATGGAGGTTTCATTCCTTCATTTGTCCGAAGCCAATCAAGATGGATCTTGTAATGGTAGTTGCGATGTAGATCCGGCAGTAGTGGTTTCACTTTTGGTGGTGGTGGCAGGGCAATGAGGGAGAGGGGGATGACATTGACGCCACGGTGGTTCGCCGGTGTTTTTATGTGTGTGTGTGTGAGAGAGAGAGAGAGAGAGAGAGAGAGAGAGATTGGCGATGTACAGCTGTTGTGGGGGGTGGGATTGTTAGTGTTTTTTCAAAATATAGTGTCAAAGTGGTTCATTTTCTTTGTCAAAATGATGAAAGGAAGATGAAGAGGCAAAGAGGGAGGAATCCCACATAGAAGGGAATTGGAAAAGTAAGTGGGTATATAATAAAGAACTCCACTTACTTTAATACTTATGTGGTGTGCTAAGGTGTATGCATGTGCACCGAGTATGGTGCGAAGCACCATACGAGGAACGATCGCACGCACGCACGCGCGCGCGCGCGTGGCAGTGGGCTGTGAGGCGCAATGTGGCGCCTTTAAGTTTTCGTGACGAAAACTAGGCCGTCGGTGCAACGGATCGGGTCGGATCCGACCGTTAGCAGCTGAGTGGTTACACTTGCACTGGTTCGGGTTATGCCCGAACGGTTGCACCTGTTAGGCAGCTGGGTGGTTCCAGTTCGGGCCAGACCCACCTGTTGAGAGCTGGTTAGTTACCAGTCCAGATCTGGACCATTAATCTTAACGGTTTCTAATCCAACGGTCCAGATTGCTTGGGTGCATGATGAAAGGGTATGACCCTGATTAGCAACCACTAGTGCTTTAAATAGAGCACAATGGTCCGAAATTCTGACCATATATAGATAAGCCTCTACTCTCTTCTCCTTTCTGCAGATCTTTTACAATAAGAAATTTCTGCAGAATTTCTTAGTTGTAAACCCGTTATCCAGTATTTCATACACTTTTCTGTGGAGTGAATATCGTGTGTGCAAGCGCTATTCACTAGTGCGCTTCGTTGTATCTTGGAGGGTATTTGCCTGTAACCCGCTGCACACCAATTTTAGGTGGGGGCAAATATAAACTTAAGGAGAGCGTTTTACAACGTGCCTCGAAGCCGATCATCTTTCAGTCACAAAGCCATCTCATAATACTCCAACAATCTTAAGTTTATATTCTGCAACAATGGCGTTCGTGACATTGAAAGACATGGGCTCGGATTTCCACCGCTTGGAGCGTTTTGATGGTGGGGACTTCGTTCGTTGGCAAAGGAAGATGCACTTTCTACTAGTAACAGTGAAAGTGTACTACGTGATCGTGAATCCAAGACCTCCGGAACCCGGTGAAAATGAGGAAGAAAGTGTTGCGAAGACACGTGAAAGATTGAGGTGGGATCAAGACGATGAGATATGTCGAGGACATATTCTGAATGGCATGTCCAACACGCTATTCGATGCCTATCATACTGTCAAGACCGCTAAGGAACTTTGGAACCAATTGGAGCGTCGCTACATCACCGAGGATGCCACCAGTAAAAGGTTCATCGTTTCTAAATTTTTTGATTACAAAATGGTTGATGGTAGGTCGGTTATGGAACAGTTTAATGAGATTAAAAGTATTCTTGATCGTTATTCCCAACACAAGTTAGCCTTGGATGAGTTTATCGTGGTTACGTCTATCATTGATAAATTGCCTCCTTCTTGGAAGAATTTTAGGAACAACCTTAAGCATCGCAAGGAAGACATCAACCTTGACGAGTTGGGTACTCATCTTCGGATTGAGGAAGACTTGCGCAAGGAAGAAAAGTCTAAAAGCGAGGGTGTTTCTAAAATCTTGGCCGTGGAAGAAGGAGAATCATCCAAGAAGAACTCCCGTGAGAACAAGAAAAGGAAGCTTCAAGGAAATGACGACGACGACAAGGACAAGAAGAAAAAACACAAAGGAAAGTGTTTTCACTGTGGCAAACCAGGGCACTATAAGCGTGATTGCCGTGCCTTGAAGAAACAAAAAAAGGCCACTGAAAATAATTTAGTCGCGGTAATCAGTGAGGCAAATGTCCTTGAAGATGACGACGCATGGTGGATAGACTCGGGTGCGACAAAGCATGTGTGCAAGGACAAGAGGTTTTTTACAACCTATGAACCGGTAAAGGATGGAAGCCTTCTTTACATGGGAAACTCGTCAATTGTACAAATTGTGGGCAAAGGAAATGTCGAGCTCGAGTTTACATCCGGAAAAGTTGTCACCTTTACCAATGTTTGTTATGTGCCCGAAATTAGGAAGAATTTAGTTTCGGGTTGTATGCTTAACAAGTTTGGTTTCAAACTTGTTTTTGAAGCTGATAAGTTTGTACTCTCTAAGGGATGGATTTTTGTGGGAAAGGGATATCTTTGTGAGGGATTGTTTAAACTTAATATTAATAATAAGAATATTATTTCTGCTTATATTATTGAGTCACAATCTTTTCTTTGGCATAATCGTTTAGGACATGTTAATACTAGAAAAATTGATGACATGATTAAATTAAATCTTTTGCCTAGTATGCATGTAGATAAAGGATTTTGCAAGACATGTATGCTCACTAAAATCACTAGAGCTCCTTTTCAAAATGGACAAAGAGAGTCTAAGATTTTAGATTTAATACATAGTGATTTAGGAGATTTTCACTCCTCTCCTTCATTAGGAGGAAACTCATATTATGTGACCTTCATTGATAATTATTCTAGGTATTGCTATGTTTATTTATTGCATAATAAAAGTGATGCCATGCCTAGTTTTGTCACATATAAAAATGAAGTAGAAAATTTTTGTGATGTCAAAATAAAAATACTTAGAACCGATAGGGGAGGAGAGTACTATGAGCCACCATTTTTTGAAGAAAATGGCATAGTGCATGAACTCTCTGCACCGTATACACCACAACAGAACGGTGTAGCGGAAAGAAAGAATCGGACATTAGTCGAAATGGTTAATGCCATGCTCTCCAACTCGGGTCTAGGAAAAGGATTTTGGGGGGAAGCTTTATTAACAGCTTGCTACATATTAAATAGAGTTCCAACTAAAGGGAATAACGTTACTCCTTATGAGTTATGGAAGAAAAGGAAGGCTAATCTGAATTATTTTAAAGTTTGGGGTTGTAGGGCCGTTGTAAGAGTTCCGGAACCAAAAAGGAAGAAATTGGGTGAAAGAGGCATTGAATGTATTTTCATTGGTTATGCTTTACACAGTAAAGCATATAGGTTCATGGTAGTGGAACAAAATGATTATTATTCTAAAAACACTATCATTGAATCTAGAGATGCCATCTTTGACGAAAGTAGGTTCCAATCACTTCCTAAGCAAGTTGAGCAAAAGGAAGGTCAACGTGATGTTGAGGAAAACCATGAAAATGAAGTGGAACCTAGAAGGAGCAAACGAATGAGAATTGCTAAAACCTATGGACCCGATTTCTACATGTATTTGGTAGAAGGAACTAGGACGGCAATACAAAACTCCATACCGATTGTTTTAAATGTGGAATCTGACCCT
Source organism: Escallonia herrerae (assembly GCA_033070095.1). NCBI lineage: Eukaryota > Viridiplantae > Streptophyta > Magnoliopsida > Escalloniales > Escalloniaceae > Escallonia > Escallonia herrerae. The sequence goes on along the minus strand of JAVXUP010000004.1, from coordinate 1,253,853 downwards.
AGGACTTATGAAGAGGCCATGAGGTCTCAAGATTCTTCTTTTTGGAAGGAAGCAATAAATGAAGAGATTGATTCAATCATGGAAAATGGAACATGGAAATTGGTGGATTTACCACCTGGTTCTAAACCCATTGGTTGTAAATGGATCTTCAAGAAAAAGTTAAGGGTTGATGGATCGATTGAAAAATTTAAGGCAAGGTTAGTGGCTAAGGGTTTTTCCCAAAAGGAAGGTGTTGATTATTTTGACACTTATGCACCAGTTGCAAGGATAGCCACTATTAGGGTGCTTATTGCACTAGCTTCCATCCATAAGCTAGTTATTCATCAAATGGATGTTAAAACGGCATTCTTAAATGGTGAATTAGATGAGGAGGTATACATGCAACAACCGGAAGGGTTTGTTGTACGTGGGCAAGAAAATAAAGTTTGTAAGTTGATTAAGTCATTGTATGGACTTAAGCAAGCCCCTAAGCAGTGGCATCAAAAGTTTGATCAAATTGTGATGTCTAATGGTTTTAAAATACATGAATCGGATAAGTGTGTGTACAGTAAGTTCGATGGCGGTAAGGGAGTTATCATTTGCTTATACGTAGATGATATGCTCATTTTTGGTACTGACTTGGAACAAGTTGTAAAGACAAAGAAATTCTTATCCAATAAATTTGAAATGAAAGACATGGGTGTTGCTGACGTGATTTTAGGAATTAAAATCATAAGGAATAATGGTTGCATAACCTTGTCACAATCTCATTATATTGAGAAGGTGTTAAAAAGGTTTGACCATTTGGATAGCACACCAGTTAGTACTCCGTTCGATGAGAGTATTAAGTTGTCTCCTAATGATGGTAGAGCTGTGAGACAACTAGAATATGCGAGTGCAATAGGCTGTTTAATGTATGCCATGACTTGTACTAGACCGGATATTGCTTATGCAGTAGGAAAACTTAGTAGATATACTAGTTGTCCTAGTAATATGCATTGGAATGCAATATATAGGGTCTTTAAGTACCTTAAAAGAACCATGGAGTTCGGCATATGTTATAATGGGTATCCTTCTGTTTTGGAAGGATACACAGATGCCAGTTGGATTACGAATCGGGAGGATTATGCTTCCACAAGTGGATGGATTTTCACATTTGGTGGGGGAGCAATATCCTGGGGTTCGAAGAAACAGACTTGCATTACTGATTCTACCATGGCAGCAGAGTTTATTGCTTTAGCTGCAGGGGGCAAGGAGGCAGAATGGCTAAGGAATTTACTTTTAGAGGTTCCTTTATGGCCTAAGCCTATGGCTCCGATATCGATAAGGTGTGATAGTCAATTAACTCTATCACGAGCATGTAGCGAAGTGTATAATGGAAAGTCTAGACATATTGGTCTTAGACATAGCTACGTGCGGCAGTTGATTACCGAAGGTGTAATCACATTGGAATATGTGAGGTCATTGGAAAATTTAGCGGATCCGTTAACTAAAGGGCTTCCAAGGGAAATGATTATTAGGACCTCACGAGGGATAGGACTCAAGCCCATGTCAAGGATCAGCAATGATGGAAATCTCGACTTAACGCTTGCTAACACCAAGTCTTGAGTTCAACGAGTCAAAAGTACATTATGTTGGTGATTGCAAGCACAAATTTTAGTCATCCCAAGGTAATGTGCTTGGTAACCGTAATGAAGAACTAGGGTGAGTATTATACTCTTAATAGGTCTATAAAAGGATCATTCTTTGGAGTGTTAGTTACGGTACACTCTTGATAGACCTGACTAGTGAGTGTGAAGTGGGGCCGCTTCTGTCGAGTTTAAAGGGCTTAACTCTAGAGCACTCATGAAAAACAAGATACAAATTACATGGCCATTTATTGTATAAGCAGTTTTCTGGATTTGTGTATGGATAGGAGTTTCATGTGTGATATGTGACCGGCTAGTCAACAAGGATAGGTGGTTCAAAGTTTATCTACCACACTTTTTCAGATTAGTCTTGTTATGTAATCACTAAGTGAAGATTCAAGTCGTAAGACATCTTCATTTATGCATGTACTTCACTGGATAATAAGATCTGATTTTTTGTTTTGTTTTTATTTTATATTTTGTAAAATGGTGGGGATTGTTAGTGTTTTTTCAAAATATAGTGTCAAAGTGGTTCATTTTCTTTGTCAAAATGATGAAAGGAAGATGAAGAGGCAAAGAGGGAGGAATCCCACATAGAAGGGAATTGGAAAAGTAAGTGGGTATATAATAAAGAACTCCACTTACTTTAATACTTATGTGGTGTGCTAAGGTGTATGCATGTGCACCGAGTATGGTGCGAAGCACCATACGAGGAACGATCGCACGCACGCACGCGCGCGCGCGCGTGGCAGTGGGCTGTGAGGCGCAATGTGGCGCTTTGATGGCGCACTTTGCACTTCGCACGTGCGCATCGTCGCGAGACGCAATTAGACGCCTTTAAGTTTTCATGACGAAAACTAGGCCGTCGGTGCAACGGATCGGGTCGGATCCGACCGTTAGCAGCTGAGTGGTTACACTTGCACTGGTTCGGGTTATGCCCGAACGGTTGCACCTGTTAGGCAGCTGGGTGGTTCCAGTTCGGGCCAGACCCACCTGTTGAGAGCTGGTTAGTTACCAGTCCAGATCTGGACCATTAATCTTAACGGTTTCTAATCCGACGGTCCAGATTGCTTGGGTGCATGATGAAAGGGTATGACCCTGATTAGCAACCACTAGTGCTTTAAATAGAGCACAATGGTCCGAAATTCTGACCATATATAGATAAGCCTCTACTCTCTTCTCCTTTCTGCAGATCTTTTACAATAAGAAATTTCTGCAGAATTTCTTAGTTGTAAACCCGTTATCCAGTATTTCATACACTTTTCTGTGGAGTGAATATCGTGTGTGCAAGCGCTATTCACTAGTGCGCTTCGTTGTATCTTGGAGGGTATTTGCCTGTAACCCGCTGCACACCAATTTTAGGTGGGGGCAAATATAAACTTAAGGAGAGCGTTTTACAACGTGCCTCGAAGCCGATCATCTTTCAGTCACAAAGCCATCTCATAATACTCCAACAGGGATGGTGTTTGGAGAGTGGGGTGACAGATCGGGTGAATTTATCTGTTTATGAGGAGTATTACCTTATTTTCATTGATTCCGTCAACTCTATTAACTGAAAAATAAAAAAAAATGTATAGTTTAATGTAACAAAAATACTCAGTAGGCACCGTGTGTAGTTTCAAGTAAGGCTCAGGAATGTCGTATGTAATAGGTTACTAATCCGAACAGAGAAACTATTACTCCTACTGACTTGACGTTCCACTGCTTTATGTGGAAAACCATATAGATCCACAATAATACAGCATGTCATAAAGTGGCCTTGTTCACGATTCTCTTCTTAACGGAGGCACAAGGTACAGCAGACAAAAGCTGTTCTCGGAGTATCATGGGCAAAAAAGTAGTGCGAGTCGCAAGAAAACCACTTGGATTCACAATAACTTCGATGTTTGTCACATACTGGCCTTATTGACACTTCTTTCCTGCTAGTGGCACTCCATCTGCACTTGGAGTTCCAGTAGCAAAAGAAAGGGTGCTAATAGCAATTTTCTGTATTTATATACAGAAACATGGTCAGACATCATACAAAAATTAACAGAACTAATTAAGTTCAACTAACTAAAAATGGTTAATACAAAAGGAAACCGGGCCAGACTCAGAAAACGAAGTCCACAAATGAAGGTCTGCTGTTTAAACCCCAAAACAAAGAGACTTTCAAGTTCCATGGGCGGAAAACTCTAAAGACTTACAATAAATTACATTATTACAATCCAGTGACCCTGTCGGCACTTCTCTTTCTGCTATTGTCACCCCACGCACAACCCGTTTCTGCACAAAGTACAGCATGTCATAGCAGTACGTGGACTGCTTTTCTTAAAAACTAAGTGTCAGTAGCAATTTCCTGATCTATACAAGTAATCGAACGATTCAATTCAATGAATACATACAGCCAAAAACAAGAAAATTAACACCAAAAAAAAAAATAAAATCAAAGAAAGACATGAAGGTACATACGTGTTGCTGTCATGAAAGATCAGAATACGCAGAGATCATTTTCGGCTAGAAAAGCTCCACGTACAACCATCTCCGCACAAGGTGCAGCAGCCCATAGATTTACATGGAGTGCCAGTAGCAGAAAATGGAGTGGCAACGGCAATTTCACATGCATGTGTAGAACCAATAACGACGGAAGGAAAACCGAAAAAACAACACAAAACAGAAACCAAAAATGAAGAAAGAACTGAACGTACAAATCTCTGTCACGAACGTTAGAATATACATATACTGCAACGTCGACAAAGGTAAGCATGTACGGATCTCACGCGCCCATCCACGCGCGAGTACAAATATATATACGGAAAAAAAAAATGCTCACTATCGTAGTGGTGCAGATCTCTGTCAGCAACCTCCACCAGGAAGTGGTTCGCCCTGACCACGCACTTCAGGCCGATCGTTCCGAATCCCGGCCTCGCCGGCGGCCTCACGCTCTTCGAAGGCGACGGAGCCTTGTGGCCAACCGTTACCGCCTGCTGTACGGAGGCCTGAGTATCCAGGGTCAACTTCTGCTGCACGTCGCGAGCGAGTGCAGCCGAAGCCGGCGGATGAGTTGTAGGCGGAGCGGGAGGAGCTGAAAACGGATGACGCGTGGGCATTGGAGCAAGCGGCGGGAGCTCCATTGTTGTTGTTGTTGCCGCCAACGCCGTACGGCGGTGGAGGAACCGGCTTGTCGCGTCGGGGCTGAGTGCGTCCTGCGCCGGTGCCGCGTCCACGGGCTGACATATTTGGAAGGTGATAAAGGTTTCGGGAAAAGTTTTGAGCCGAAGAGGGAAGAGGGGTGGGGTGGGAATACAGTCAATACACTGTGCATAGTGAGTGTATAAAAGGTGTAAGAAAAAAGAGTATATTTACTTTGCACTGTTGAGAGAGTTTGTTAGGAGGTTACAGAGGCGGACGGTTTTAACCTCCGTTTCAGCTTTAATTTACACTCCCCCCCCCCCCCCCCCCCCCTCCCCCTCCCGTCTGCCCTATTTTGTTTCTGTTCATTTCAAATATTTTTCCGACTTTTGTATAAAAGCCAAGCATTTTAAAGAGGTACAATAAGAACTAGTGTCATGTATGGCAACTCTCTTTTTCTTCCCCCCGTAGGTTTTAGTTTTGACTAAAATGAAATTTTTTTGGCTAATTACATCTATGTCCCTGAGGTTTGGAAGTAATTACATGTAATGATAATAGTTTGGACAAATTATACTTGTATCCACTGACCAAATGGAACCCTAAAATTATAACGATTTTAACAAAATGACTTTATTGCCCTTATGTTAGAAAGTTATTTTTTAAAATGCCATTGTCTCTTTTTTGAAAAGAAAATCGAAAAAGAAAAACCCTATTTTTTTACTCTCTCTCTCTCTTCCCCCACCCTTTCCCCACCCACTTCGCAGCCACCCACACCCTCGTCCTTTGCGCCCCCTAACCCTCCCTCCCCTGGCCACCGCAACACCCTCCCCCGTCGCTGCATAGCTTTCTCTCATCTCCTCGAGTTGCACAACTTTCTCTCCTCGACAACCCAAGAAATGACGACGACCACTCCTCCCCCTTCCCCATCGCCTCTGAATTAGAAGGCTATAGACTGATTCATTGAGAAAAATATTGAATTGAATTGAATTACTGAATTGAATTGAAATGGGGTTTAGAGAGAGAAAGGGCTGCCGGCGGTGTCTCAACAGCGTCGGTTTGCCAAGGGGTTGCCGGCGGCATATCGGCGGCGTGGGTTTGCCAAAGGGCTTGCCGGCGTGGTGGGGTGGGTTTGCTAAGGGGCTTGCCAGCGTGGTGGGGTGGGGCGAGTCTACCGGATGTTAGGCCGAGAGAGGCTGCCGGCTGCGTAGGGTGAGGGAGGAGGCTTGGGCTGCTGCCGGCGGTGAGATCAGTGGAGAAGAGAAACCCAATTTTCAAATTAGGGTTTCAAATCGTCCTAGTCAAAAGCTTAATTTGTAAATTAGGGTTTTGAAACCCTAATTTTTAAATCAGGGTTTCAAATCCTCCTAATCAAAAGCTTAATTTGCAAATTAGTTGTAAACCCTAATTATAAAAAATTAAGGTTTAATTTGAAAATTATAAAAATTATTTAGGATATATTGTACAAGGGCAGTATTGCCATTTTTAAAATACGTAATGATGAACATTATACTTTTTGGATGGAACCCTAACGGATGTATACGGGTCATACATTTCAAACACTTTTTGTCACAGAATGTTACATTTTGAAACTTTGTGTCCTTGACTGTAATTACCCATAACCTCAGGGACATAGTGTCACGACCCGAACCCACGGGCAGGCCCGCGAGCTAGGCACGTGACCGGCCGCAGACCCAATGGACTCCAACCAAGGGCTCTGCCAGGCCTTACTCGCTTAAAACCAACATGTACTGCAGCGAAAATTAAAACTTCTCCAAAACATTAATTACACTATCATATTTTAATTTGAATACATCACTTATACTAAAACTTTTCATAACTCTGATTGTCAACAACTAAAGCTAAACAGAAAATCTAATATTTAGCGACTCATTTCATGCAGTCTCCGAAGCTCCGCACCAAAATTTTCTCCTCCTATACTCCTCACCATCACCTTACTTTCAACCTGAAATGATAAGTAAGGGATGAGCTTCCACGTGCTCAGTAAGTAACCAATGATTCAACTAGCTGGACCATAGCATGTTAGAAAATAACTCATTTATATTATAGCATCTACTTAGTGAGTATTAGGTTAGAAAATAACTCAATGCCCTTCTTTTTATCTTCGTGTTCTCAGCTTTACGACAACCAGAAGTAGCGTCAGTCTCGACAGAACATTCCTGTTGAACATGTCTTCAAGCAAATTCGATGGCGCAGTCAACTGCCTGACCTTTACATATCCATCCAATATCATGCCTAGTTTACCACGTCATTCTTGGCATCTAATCACTGTTGCCGAACATCCATTAATTCACCCGTTTTAGCAACCACCAAGCAATCTTCACAACATACTGTGCACACACACTCTGTACATCGTGTAGTGCCCCATGCACATACCCACTTAATCACTCCCACCCAACAATATCCCCATAGCCATACATCCCCCATATCACAACTGCACATACATACACCACCACACTTCACACCCATCCCCCCACAACACTTGAACCCTCACCACATATCAAGACGTACACAACCACGCTCCTCTCGCAAAATACACCTATAAAACAATGCCCTACAACACCCCTTGTTATACGCTACCGCCCAGCAAATCACACGCACGCAAACCACGCCTAGTATACACACAGCCGCTCAGCACCCAATTAACGCACACCCGCCAAAAGTCACACATTCACCACTCACTTCAATCCATTCTAGCTACTGCAAGCACTGAAACGATGTCATTCCAGCCATCGCAAGCACCGCCATGATACCTTAAAAAAAACACACGTACCAAAATCACAACAACTCCCCAAACACATGCTCGTCGGACAATAACCACACCTACACGCCTGCCAAACACGGAACGTACATCCATAGCTACGCACATATAACCCAACTACAATCAATGTAAGCACCGCCGTTAAAAATCCCAACACCACCAATTTCACACATCCATCACGCAGACGCAATATCCCCATTCACATCTTATTACACACCATCGGCCAACGGCAGTAACCCCTACAAACATGCCCAAATTTATGAACCGTACACCCACCGCTGTGCACACACAAACCCACCTAATTCATTTTATTTCATCTACCGCCAACACTCTAGCTAAATCACCACCACTCTCACTAAATCACCACCACTGCTCAGTCACCAAAATCACAACACTATCATCAACCCCGCCTCATAGTCAATATCACGAAACCAATTCTATGCCATAATCATGGAATCCCCAGCGACGACGGAAATCGGACTGCTGTTGTGGTTGATCAGAGGAGTTGTAGGGACCTCTTCGGTGCACTGTGTCTCCGCAGCTCACCGTTCGACCCGTGATCGTTCCCCTGCTACAGTGGCTGTGTTTTCGGCAATGGGTTAAGGACCCACGGTCATGCAGCCTTTGGCCCTCGCTCTGGTGGTTGCAATTTTTTGCGGTGAAGACCTAAAAATCGGCGCCCACTTTCATGGGTCATCGCGACTGCAATGCAGCGCCGTGGTGGTCCACAGCTAGTGCGACCAGAATCGTGGCTGGCCTGTGGTGAAACTGTGCGGTGGTGGCAGTGGCGCGTTGGCTCCGGCGGTATAGAGGGTTGCGGTTTTTTTTTTTTGCTTTGAAAGGATAAAATACTTAATTCTGTCAAAGATGGTGAGCAACTAGTTTTAGTCCTCAATGACATCCTTTTATTCTCTAGGAGTTCACACCTTGAAGTATGATAGATAAAGTCATGCATGTCAATCAATGTAGGACCCTGGGCTACAAACTAAAACCCAAAATGCACGCTCAAAGCATCATTACTCATAACCTCAATTCATCTCCGCTATAGTCCAATATATGCTCATAACCTATACCTAGTGAAATGAGGACATAAGATCCAAAGTCAAATCCTCGTGTGAACTCACAGCAAAGTCAACCCAGTGGCTCTATGCTCTCAGACTAAATTTTTGCTCGTCCCATTCGCGCATTCCAAATCAAAGCACTACTATATTTACGAAACCTTATTTGAAAAAACTTATAAACTCAAAAACCTCACTATAACAGAAATTTTTTTTTTCCACTTAGCGCTCTAAAGGTCGCAACTGAGAGCTACGAACTAAGAGTTAAGAGCTCCGAGTGACAAGCTACAAGTTTCAAGAACTTCAAGAACCCACAGCCTTACATTATCTCTGTCTAGCTATTATGTTAATGTTGTTCTACAACCTTAATTAGGTTTTGGCAACTAGAAGCATATATATATCCAGCTTCACCCAATAAAAAGAATGAGTCTTCCTATTGATATCTATAACCTTCGAAACATAAGTCATAATCACCAATAGCAACCTAAAGCAACGTCACCAATAAAATATCAACACTTAGGTTTTTATAACCTAACCAGCGAAATTATTACCTAAACCTCAATATTCCAAAACCGTAATGCTCTGATACCATTTCTGTCACGACCCGAACCCACGGGCAGGCCCGCGAGCTAGGCACGTGACTGGCCCCAGACCCAATGGACTCCAACCAAGGGCTCTGCCAGGCCTTACTCGCTTAAAACCAACATGTACTGCAGCGGAAATTAAAACTTCTCCAAAACATTAATTACACTATCATATTTTAATTTGAATACATCACTTATACTAAAACTTTTCATAACTCTGATTGTCAACAACTAAAGCTAAACAGAAAATCTAATATTTAGCGACTCATTTCATGCAGTCTCCGAAGCTCCGCACCAAAATTTTCTCCTCCTATGCTCCTCACCATCACCTTACTTTCAACCTGAAATGATAAGTAAGGGATGAGCTTCCACGTGCTCAGTAAGTAACCAATGATTCAACTAGCTGGACCATAGCATGTTAGAAAATAACTCATTTATATTATAGCATCATTAAGATATCTAAAAATCATAGATTTGATAATCATCAGGTAAAACAAAATAGAGTACATTAAACCAAAAACTGAAGCATAAAATCATTAACACAAAACTCATGACAACCAGTTCAATTGCGACATTAGCTCAAACGATATGCTGCGGTCAGCGTACAGGACCCACTGACTAGGGCCCGAAATCCCTCCTCCATCCGGGATAAAATTATGTGGACGCATGGGCGAACCACGAGCAACAGTACTGTGCATCAACGTACAAGCCCCGTTGACCAGGGCCCGAAATCCAACTTTCCCCCGTGGATATAGGGCACAGCAATCGAGTAAACCAAAAACCCCATTTGGGTTCATCGTGAACAAAATCACTCATCAATTGATTCTCAACCATCCTCACATCCTTTCAATAACCCTCAACATGTTCAATATTCACAATAACGTCAATACAATACATTTCAGATCCGAGTTCCATTTCGGTTTCTAGGCAAAACATCATTTACATGCTAGTCCGATTTTCTGCGGTGAAGACCTAAAAATCGGCGCCCACTTTCATGGGTCATCGCGACTGCAATGCAGCGCCGTGGTGGTCCACAGCTAGTGCGACCAAAATCGTGGCTGGCCTGTGGTGAAACTGTGCGGTGGTGGCAGCGGCGCGTTGGCTCCGGCGGTATAGAGGGTTGCGGCAAACGTGTGGCGGTGATGGATGGAGAAACTGGGCCTTGCGTTCGGTGGAGACGACGGCCGGAGTTGATCGCCGGTGGTCGAAAGCATGGTCGGTAGCGATTGGGTCCAAGGCCATCGCAGCGTTGAAGGAAGGCCGGTGATGAGTCCCGTGCGGTGGTGGCAGCGGCACGGCGATCCCGGAGGCGTTGGACGATGGTGCTCGGTGGAGGGGGCAGTTGAAGTTGCTCACCGGCGGCTGAAAGCATCACCGGCAGTAGCGATTGCACGGCGGAGAGGAGTGGTTGATTGACCGGTGATGGAGTTGGCCGGTAATTTGGGCTGTCGGCGACAGCGATCTCACGTGATTGCGGCACCTTGGCAGCGGCGCAATGGCTGCGACGCGGTGGCTTGAGCGCGATGGTTGCGGTGGTGTTGTGCAGTGGTGCACGGTATAGACGGCGCCGGAGTTCATCGCCTGTGATGGAGCATGGCCTGCAATGGGGACGCCGGAGATGGGAGGGCGTTACCCGATTAGGGCCTGCTGCGCCCCTTCTTCTTCTCTCTGCCTTTTATTCTTTCCCCTTTCTTTTCATTTGTTTCTTTCTTTCCCCGACTTCTCTCTTTGTTCTTTTTTTTTTCTTTTTCTTTTTTTTTTTGACTTTCTCTCCTGGTTTTCTTTTCTCTTTTTCTCTAGGCTTCCCCCTACAATAGTGGTATTTTCATTTGTCACTAATAATACTGCTCAAGCTAATCATCCCTAAGGACTCAAAAGAATATCACTCATAGAATTTGTCGCTAAAGTAATATTAACCGGCTAACCCTAGGTTCGGGATATTACACATAGGTGTAACTATCCCAAAAACTTTTATTTTCTCTTTGAATGAAGAGTTGAAATATATACGAACAGTAAAGAAGAGAGTTACAACATGCCCAAATAAGCAAGTAAATAGACTGACCAACGGCTTCCATATCCGATAGAAATTACAATAAAATAAAAAACTTATACCAAAAGCGATAAAATATATACCAAACTATAAAAAATATGAAAATCGACAAACATATAGGAACATATTCTCTCCTTTTTTATACTAGTTAGGTCCCCACGCGCGTTAGGCGTGGGTTACTTTAGGCAGATGTATATGCAATTGTATATGTTAATTTTAAGGGTCTTTACAACCGAGAAAGGTATTTACAATCGAGAAGATGGCACAACGGTGATCTTTACATGTTATTTACATGTGAGATGTTGCAGGTAGTGTGTTAGTTATTACATAGGACACGCATAATAGTTATTGTATTTACATAATCTACATTGTCTTCTTTTGTGTTTTCTTCCAGGATGACACTGCAGAGTCAGATATCCTCAATTTCTTTGACGTTCTATTTGGTTGGAAAAGATGTTGATGGGTTATATGCAGGTGGTGCTAGTTGGACAAGATATTCCTTATGTGATGCTCGAAAGTTAATGCTTGCTAGGATTGCATCGCGTTCATTTGTGTCCATGTCAACCACATGTTCAGCAGTCTTTCCAATTACTTTTTCTGCGTTGTCTCCGAAGATGGTTTTTGGTAGACTTCCAGTGTTGTCTACAAGTTCGCACTGGATCTTGCATCTGTGTAGAATTTGGTATGTGAGAAATCAATATATGTGCGAACTACGATAGGAGTTGCCGTAAATTTGATGAAAATTTACCTGGGTACGGCAATGGAGTCTTCGGATTAGCAGCTACAACTGAAAGTAGTTTCAATGTTTTCACTGGTTGAATGATTGCATTTATTGCATGCAGTATACCATATGCGCTGGGGAAGAGTAGCTGCTTTGATTTTGGCTTTTACCCATGTTGCATTTTACTGTTGGTTAAGACAATAGTAATTGAACAGAGATAAAGAGTATTTGCTGTTGGATAGAAAGAGTATTTGCTTTGATTTTCATGTTATCGCCAGAAACCAAAAATGAGACACATGTTGTTAAGAGAAGATGAAGGAAATGATAAGTAAGAGCCAGTAATATGAAGTAGCAAATTAAACAAACATATTCTAGCTTATAGTGAACCTGGCAACATATACAATTGAGTTCAATGCAACACAGAAAGATGTTACAAGATGTAGACTCAGGTAATAGTGAGTACTACAAGATGGGTGATGCTAATGTACATGAATACTTATACATAACAAGTAATCAATCAAGATAACCATTGTAAGACAGTGTACGTAGCAAAGGTATTTGGTAGCTAACCTTTTCCGATAATTTGGCAATTGGTGTAACAACAAGTTTGCTGCTTCCTGCTTCATTAGTGAGATCGTGGTTGCTATGTTGTAGGGCTATGGGATTTGCAAGATACTGTTTGGAAGTTTGGATGTTGCGGATGACGTCATGTTTTTGTTTTTCCTTTATCATAATATGCCAACCCGTGGAAATGAAGTGAGGTTATTTTCAATCATAATATGCAAGTAATGTTTTGCATGTGAGTCTTACCATGCTTGCAAGCATATAGTTTCAGGTATGTCTTTGTTTATGCTGATTGTTGATGATGGGGTTGTTGATAGTGACAAACCTGTAGGAGGCAGAAAATGGAATGTTTTAGTATCATTACTATATGTTTCGCTTTAGTAAATAATGAAATGCATACCATTGTACGGAGTAGCTTTGACGTTGGTGGCAAGTATGACCGGAAAATCATTTACTATGGCAGCTATTTGCTCACATTCGTCTGAGAAGAATTCGTTCCATGTGGTTAGCCTGATTGGTTTTAATTTACAAAGAGTGTAGTTTAGGTTGTTGGAAAAAAGGGAGTTGAGCATTTAGAAGGTGATATCATAAGTTTATGTAAAATGTTACGCTTGATCAAGCAGACTGATATCTCGACGGCGTCCTGGACGTCCAGACAAACGAAACATCATAGTTTTTATTGATAGTACCTCAATAGCAATTGCAAGAATGTCTATTAATTAGAAAGAAAGAGATGTTTAATATTTGGGTATCAACTTGCACAAGGAAGGAGTAGCTTCATACCAAACATGTTGGCAGTTCCACTGTACTTGATAACATCTGAAAGCTGGACCAAGTTGTACGGGTGTGCTATTGCATTGTTGGCATCATATGCATTCTCTATGGTGATACTTGAGTTGAGAATGATGACATAGTCATTATCAACTTTGTGCGGTCTGCTAGGAGCTCTTCGTACAGTTCTGTTCATGAAGAAGTAGCTTTTGTCGATGTCCAATATACCACTGAATGTAGGAATGTCACTGTCAATTGTTGTTGCCTAGATTTTTGTGCCCTACAGTTGATGCCAAAACAATGAGAAGTATAGGAGTGTACATGATAGCATATCATATAAAAAGAAATTCACCTCTTCATCGGCTAGTATGTAGCGTTGAAATTGTGTTGTGCCTGATATGGATGTCTGGGCATGCCTCTTTTCTATGACATGAAGTTTTGTCTTCCAGAGCCTTGTCATGTCGTCTAGTTGTTGTAGCATCATATGAGTGGTTTCCATGAATGGTGTGAAAGATTTTATCTTCGACTGTTGGTAAAATGAGTATGAGGATGCATACTGTTGTTTATATATATATATATATATATATATATATATATATATATATATATGAAGAGTTGTATTGCATCAGATGCTTATCCAAATTTACAGGAATTCAAGTCCAATGCAGAGTTAAGATATGTTAACAACTTGAGCAAAGTGCATTTTTAAGTAAAAGCCAACTCAAACCAAATCAGTTTTGCTACGTTAGGCTTTTATACACCCATGAAGGTTTCATTTTAAGAGCCTATTAATGCTATTCAATTTGCGAAACTACTCCTTCCATTTCATGATAAAAACCTCTATTCATTTTCTGGCAAGTGCCTAGAACAGAATTTGCTCATGTATGCATTGGTTATATTCATTGTTTTTGTCCAAGTATAATACTCGCTATAGTTTCAGATATGTTAACCTGATTGAATTAGAAGTGTGTCGAGTTTATTTATTGTTCTTATCATTGCTTGATTTGCCTTACATTAGTTATTTAACCTATAATTTTTGGTTGAGTTCAATCTACATTGCACGAAAAACCACCCAGTTTACTATCTGAGCCATGGGGTCACGAGACCAATTTCACCAAGTACTGCTAATTTCTTCGGCCTACTGTCTTGATGACTCTCTATCTTATTACCCAATTTGACATACTCACATGTAACAGTATACACCTGATGACATTCAACTCTACAATTGAAAGGAGATTATTTTGAGCATGAATTATTATAAAAAAAAAAGAGCTATCCGATGTTCTGAGATGTTACCCCTGTATTAGACAAAGCTATTAACTGATTCTTTATGTTTTTGTTGGGATTTCTCGCTACTACTTGCTAAACGAAGGTTACTGTTTTCTGCTTAGTTGTAATTTATCTTGGTTCCTACACTTTTTTTTATTGGTTGCTATAGAATATTCTATCTTTGATGTCCTTAATTTATACTGTTGTGTTTTAATTCCCCTCAGTTTTTAGTTTCTGTAGAACGATGCTGAAATGAGGCTGCTTTGAATAACACGTAAATAAATGAAATAGACGGAAACAACACCTGTTGGTTGAGGGTGACACAATCCTTTGTGTTATCCTTATTAGCTACTGAAGCCGAGGTGCTGATGTTCCTGCGAAATGAGTTCATTAAAAAGTAACAAGTTTGCAAGTATATATGTTTTGAAGAGTAGCATGCTGGAAATAACACCAATGTACAAGAGATAAAAATATACCAAGATATTTATACTTCATTTCACATACGGAAATATGAAATTGAGTAAGGACATCAGAGAATTCATGTTAGCAAAGCAGGTGGTGTCCACAACACCATGCGTGTATACTGCTGTGAATAAATGGGAATCTGAGATGTCATTGTTGGCATTTTCGAGATTTAAAATAAAATCAAAGGCTGAACATGAAGGTACACGTATTGTTTTTTGCTGTAAGTAAACTGAACATGAAGGTACACGTATTGTTTTTTGCAGAAATAAGAAGGATGACACATGTTTAATAGAATGTTTTGAATTACAGTGAGTTGTTATTTGATTGGTTGCTTTTGCAATGAAGACAATTGACATCTGTAGTGAATATAGTTCTATAAGTAAGAATAGGTGACATGTTTATGATTTTGGTGTATGTTTCACATTAAGCTGCTGAATTTTTGGAGTTATTGATGAATTAAAATTTCAATAATAATAATTGAAGTAAAGCATGTATGAAATAGAAAAGCAAGAGAACGACAAACTCATAGTATTCTTTGTCTTGTTTTTATTGGCTGGTTATCTGAAGACATTGTTATAGCAAATTTGTGTTATTTTATCTTTTTAGCTAATTATGGAGCTTTTTCCTTAAGACAAGTCAAAATGTGTCGACGGTGAATTGTGTAGACATGTGAGACTGAAAATGTCGGTTGCAAATAAGCTATTATCAAATTGCTCTTTGACTATAATTTGAATTAAAATGTGGTATGTAGTTGCATATTTACAGTATAAGTATGATGATTTTGGGAGTCTTGATGAATTAAAATGTCAATGTTAATAAGCTGAATGAAGTAAGTAGGAAATAGAGAAAGAGAAGAAGAAAATGCCACAAAGAATGACAGGTAACTACTGAAATGAAGGATATTTGAAGTTGGCATTGTTGAGTTTGCTAGTTATTCACTGTTCATCTAGAGAATATGACAATGCAAGCTTTTGGCATTTATATGTGACGCTGGTTGAGTTGCCTGCAAGTGGTTTGATAAGAACTTGGTTAGATTTAAAACAAATGTAGTGTTCATAGGTGTTTACGTTATGGAAGCAAGGGAAGGTTATAATTATACCTCACTAATTAGGATTTGAAGCAGATATATTTAGATTATCTGCATTTTTGTTATTGATTTTAGATCGCTCTTGTAGAGTAATGTGTTTAATAAGAGCATTAAGATATAGCTACTATAGGTCAAAAAGTGATTTTGTGAAATGAGAGGCATTTAAGTGAGAAGAATCAAAACATTATTTTCCAATATTCTGAGTGCATCTATATGTTCAACTATTTTTCATTTAGTTGTAAGCCTAAAATTGATGTTCAGAATTATTGAGCAAAAAGATTTCAATGTTGAGGAGATAAATGAAGTAGGCAATTATCATAAGAATTACTCATTCAATGAGTAGACAACTAGCACAACAATAAGCATTCCCATCTGCATCTTCAGATACTAATCACCCATTATAGAGCTCATACCTAGTGCATTTGAGTTTTAATTTTTAATTACAACACATAGTATAGCCAATCTATGAACATATCTAAGGGTGTTTTTGATGTCTCTGGGCAAGGCAAACCAGAGATAGTGGACAAAGTGTGTGCCATTGTGAGAAAACAACTTGTTGTTCCAGTTGAATCTGCAGTCAGTGGAGCGTCAAAGTTTGTAGCACCTGCTGCTGATTCTGTTGACACGGTATGGATTTTCTACCTATATGTTGACCAACAAATACGCCGTTTGTTGAGATAATAAAGCACAAGTGTGGTGCTCCTATTTGTGTTACTCGTAGATGCTTTGTTTTTTACTTACTCTGCATCTTTTTATTTCTCTCATACTACAAATATATATTCCAAATCATTCACCTAAAATAGTCAATTTTTGCCTTTATTTTGTTTTTGCTAAAGATTATAGTAGCACATCAACTGCAAGTCCTTATGATAAATTGCTTTCCTACTGGTCACTTTGTTAGCTAGGTTGCTGTTGTTCAAGCATATAATTAGTCCTTATCGACTCAACGATCATATTATTGTTTTCAATTAAGTCGAATAATATTTAGCTTTAAGATACTCCCCATAAGACCCTCAACTAATGGAAATTAGTGTTAGGAGTTTCCTTTACAAACTTACTAATAGCTTGCCATTGCATCTATGTCCAATTAATTGTTGAAGCTTCAGCCTGTGTAATTGACTTGAAAGACAGCCTACATTCCATAATCTTTACTTTGATTCATATCTCTTACCTCTCTTTCATTGGTCTCTCTTAATCTCTTGATTTCCGGTTCTTTTTTCTTTACTTCAAAATTTTTATTTGTGCTCTATGATTTTCATCTTCTGCTTTATCTTCTCTTCTTTCCTCTTTTATAGATTATCTTCTCTGTGCAGCTAACTGCTGAAGATTCACCTGGTGTAATTGACTTGCAAGACAGCTCACATTCAATAATCTTCAGTTTTATTCATCCTTTTTACTTCTCTTTTATCGTCTCTCTTAATCTTCTCATTTTCTGTTCTTTTTTATTTACTTCAAAGTTTGTATTTGTGCCCGTGTTTTTGAAGCCCAAAAACTTGGAGGCCAACTCGTTCAATTGGTAGCCAAGTATACCACAGGGAATTGTTGGAACTGAGGGGCTCCTTAGGAAACCAAAGGCACATAAGTGAGACACTACTGATATTGTAATGAAAATGCCAAATGGCGAAAGCTTAGTAATGTGTCTTGGGGGTTTAAGCTGAGTATTTGGGAAAATTGTGTGCAATCTCCATATAAGAATTAATTGGAGTTATGTGCCAGCTTAGCATCCCTAAGTGTGACATAGATTTTGGCCCAACATAGACGAATAAATAGTCAAAGGTGCAAGAAATATGCAAGAACTCGTGCCTAAGGCAAGGTATGGAATCCGATTTCCATTCTTTTTGTTCTATAACTGGCACATAACTCCAGTTAATTCTTGCCCAACCTCAGTAGTCTACCTATAAACTATATAGGCATAGGGGTCAACCACAGGTAGTATCCATCATCTTCATCCATCCGCTCTGCCTCAGTTTTTGTGTCTACAGGTTGAGTATTAATGCATGGAAGGGATCTAAACTTGTTCACAAACTCAATATTAAGTGTCTGCAGGTTGAGTATTAATGCTTGCTAAGGAGCTCCTAGCTCGGTGCTCTTTCCTAAGAGATAAAAGATTTATTTTTCTTTGAAATACAGAAGATAAAATGAAATAGACGAATCTGGGAGAACAGAAGATAAATCAAAGAGATGAATCTGGGAGAAGTTACCGTAGGTGAGTTATCTTTCAATTTAACTACAAAGGGTGAACACAGAAGAAAATCTGGGAGAAAAGGAAGAGGATAAAATAGAACAGAAGATAAGCAAGAGCAGCTTTGGTTATAACCAAAGCAGCTGCTGTGAAATGAAATGCACATGTAACTTCTCTAGAAGAGCAAAGAAATGAAAGCATGGTGTTGTTGAAGTTTTCACTAAAAATAAGGATAATGAAGTAAAATAGAGAGAAATAGTACCTGTTATGCGAAACTAACATTAGCCTTTGTGTTTGGCTCAGTAGCTGTTGAAGTTGAGGTTAGAATGTTCCTGCAAAGTGATTTCACTTAGAAGTAATAAGTTTGCATCTTAATATGTTACTAGGCTAACTATGCAGCAAATAATATGGATGCACAGGTAATAAAAAATAGTAGACATTCACAGAAAAATTTATTCGTTAATAGTTGTGTTAGTACCTGTGCTAGTGCTAGAAGTTCTCTGTAGACCACATTTTCAGTTTCATTGTACGGACCTTCGCGGTCTAATGGGGGTCTTATAACCATTTTTATGTCAGCAGCACGCTTTGCTCTAGAGAGTGCTACATATACTTGGCCATGAGAGAAGACGGGTTCAGGTAAGTAGATGCCAACTTTGTCTAATGTTTGACCCTGTGCTTTGTTTATCGTCATCGCAAAGCTTAAGCGTAGAGGCAATTGTTTTCTCTCAAATTGGAAGGGATAGTTTTCAGTGGAAGGTGGATGCAAAAGGATTCTTGGAATAAACGTGCTCTTACCCTTGTGATGTCCCGAAGATATTTCGGTAAGAATCACATTAGGTTTGAATCCCTTGCAAAGAAGTCGAGTTCCGTTAGATAAGCCAGAAGAGAGATCTAAGTTTCGCAACAGCATAACAGGGCAATTTTCTTTGAAGGATATACAGTGAGGAGGTATCCCATTTGGTGTTAATGTATTAAAAAATTCTTCCTGGTAGTTCTGATGTTTGTCATCAATGGCACGATCAAAGCTGTTATATTTGTAAACATTACCAGATATGATCTCATCAACGAAGTCATTCTTTGGAGTAAGGATGGCCTTGTTTGTCATTGATGTCATGTTGAATGGTTGGCTTTTCAGGTCAGGGTAAATGTTGTTGATTAGTTCGGGAATGATGCAGTGTTTTGGTTATAAGGAATAACCATTTCTCCAGGAATAGCAACATTTTTGCCAACTGTGTGTGGTTCTGTCCCATTGCCAATGTGCATAAGGAACTCAGAGAAATTAGGATCGCAAAATGCACACATATTTTCAGTAAAGTGTAGCTTTATGAATGTTGGCCACAGAATAGACATGAGCAGGCTGTTAGCAATGGTTTCTTCACGGTTTGCTTTAGGCGTAACAGGGAGTACCTGCTGAAAGTCACCTCCAAAGACCATCAATTTTCCTCCGAATGAGATGCCATCAATACAAATATCTCGTAGCATGGCTTCAACTGCCTCAACATTTTATCGTTTTCCCATAGATGCTTCATCCCAGATTAGAAGACACGCCTCTTTAAGAAGAGTTGCTATTGCTGTTTGTTTGCCGACATTGCAAAAAAGGGTTTCCTTATTCTCGAGAGGAATTTTGAAACGTGAGTGTGCCGTTCGACCACCGGGTAAATTTGATGCAGCAATCCCAGAAGATGTAGTGGCTAAAGCTACTAATCCTTCAAACCAAACATTAGATAATAGAACTTTGTACAAGTACGTTTTACCCATTCCACCGGGTCCATCAATGAAGAAGGCAGCAGGCTTTTGGTCACGAACATGCTGCATAATAATGTTGTACGCTTCCATTTGACATGTATTCAGCCTGGACACCGCAATTATGTCCTCCGGAGAAACAGGAATGTTTAGTTCCTCTTCAATTTCTTTTTTGTTTTTGCACAATTGAATATCTTTGTAAGACACAGTAGGCAAATCAAAATCGGCCTGATGTTTTCCCATTGACTCGATAAGCTGTGCTATGTCTGTGAGTGTTTTGTAATGAGCAAGTTTCTCATTTGAGCAATAACTGCGCTGGAAATCCTCAGATAATAGACTGGAAAACTTATCCCACAAGAGTCTTGGATTACCGACCTCACAATGTACAAGAAGGGTCGCAAAGAAACGACGTAGTGCAGAGGGCATTTGAAAAGTAGATGCCTCTTGAAGGCATTCTTCAATAGCATTGTCCCCTTCTAGTAATCCCTATGCCTGTGCAGCTGCTCGAAATGATGAATAAAATACTCCATCTAATGTCTTTAATCCGTTGAATAAAGTGGGACCTCTGACATGAAGAAGAAGTAGGCGCAAATAGTAGCGTTCACCTTCTGTTGGATTGGCACATACTATGCGACCAACTGAGAAAGGCTGATGCCTTGGTTCCCATGTTCGATATCCATAATTCCACACGTAGTGTTCAAGAAACTCAGAATACAAGTACTTAGGGCCATCTTTGTTCAGCTGATTAATTCTAAAAAATTTAGTTAACATTGTACAAAATTTAGTTAACATTTTGTCTGAAGCTAAATGAACAAGATCATCTATTTCGTGAAGGACTACTAACTGTAGGTTAGGCAGATAAAGGTGAAGGGCCACAACAGATGGTGCAAAATCATTTAGTGGGAAGCCAAAAATTCGCCAAGCTGATTCTGGGGGAGATACCCATCTAGCACTTTGACACTGGCTGATTTCATCAATCAAAACACTTGTTTCGTTGCTGACTACTTGGAATAAGACACGGTCATGACCTTTGTATATATATTTGTACAAGTACTTGACGGCTTTTATAGAAGAACAAATTTCTACATTGATGTGGCAATTAAATTTAGCAAACAAGTGCCGATTGTAAGGGACAACCCAACCATTATGCAATGTCGCCTTACGAAGATATATGCTATTCCCATTATTTCTTCTTCGATATATACACTACAACAAAACCAACCTATAGTGACAAAATAGCCTACGGCTTACACAGAACCGTAAATACAAGTCCCCTTAGACCGACGGTTAAGATTGAATCGTGGCCATTGCTTCTTCTCCAAATTGGAACCCAATTGCAACGGTGCTTACCGTGGGAATTGGGTCGAAAATCAAAAAGAGATTGGAGAGCTTTGGCGATCAACCGATCAGCAATCTCTCAAACGCAAACCCCACGGCTGATTACCGTGGGGATAGGAATTGAAGATCAGGCGGGAGAAATTTGCAGGCATAATTTTGGCAATTGGAATTGCACAAAACCTATCTCGAATGAGATTTTGGGGCGCCACAAGAACTTCAGTGAAGATCAACTTCTAGGTATGATGTTCTTCTTGCTTCTTTTTGTAGATCACGCACACCATGCCGATCTTCTTCTCTCTTCTTCTATCGATCACAACGTATGGTGAAACAATTAGTTTTCTAACATATAACAATTAGTTCTTCTATCGATCTCTCTTCTTCTTTTTACTTGGGTTTGATATTAGTTTGCTGATTACACAGTTTTCTAGCATGAACCAGAAATAGTTTGCTGACACAAAGTCCTTCTGTTGGCCCATTGATTAATCATGTTGGCATGGTGGCTGCTCCTTTGGTCAATGCAAATATAAACTGGGAGATTGCTAGGGCTTACCATGACTATGACTTTGATCTTGGGCATATTTGACTTGAAGTTGTTTGCCCGGTGAGGAAGGATTTTAGGGTTTTTACAAGTACTTTTATGTTTTCGTTGTGCTGGAGTGTCCTGTCAGTGTTACCGCGCTTATCGACCGATTGGTTGACGGGCTTTTAGCTTTGCTGTGTTGTTTTCATGTTGGAATTCTAATAACAAAATCATCATAATTAGTGCAATCTGTCATCGTCTCTTTCTTTTCAATGAATTTTATATCACAAAATTTGTAGCACATGTGAGTATCCGAAAATGTTTGTTGTTCGTGATTGTGGGCTGGAATTCAGCTTCTTGGTCATCAATGGATCAAAATGATGTGTTTTTCCTCGCTTTGGTACGTGCCACTAGAGCCAGAACAAACAAGAAAGCACAATGACTCCGGACCTTTTAGATACAATTATTGGCGAACACCGTGTTTCTGAATTAGCCATTGCTAAGGAAATTCTGTTATTGGCACCTGCTCCTGTGGCCTCAATTTCATCGGAATCAGCTTCCACCACCACCAAAAGAACCTCAGGAACCCTCTACTTTTAGTTTAGCTTCAAGAGAATCAGTGCCTTGTGAAATTAGTTGTAACTGATATATAGCTTTTATGCCATTTTCCATATCAACATCAGTGCTTGAAACCTCATTTGAGTTAGTGAAATCATTTACTTCAGCTTGTATTCCCAGACCCGCGTCTTCAGTTTCCAAGTCTCCTTGTCCTGGTGATACTATACCTCTCCACTTTACTCATCATCAATAAACTCTGGATAAGCATTCTCTTCTGAAGGCACTAGTTGGCCTCTTCCACCTTCACCAGCTCCAAGGCATTTAGTTCATCATGATTTTTTTCAAATTTCTCATGAACTTTTGTGACCTAAAAACACCCTTCAACCAAGAGATCCTCTTATTACGCAATCAGGTTATTAAATTCCAACAGTCCCAATTCATTTGCTTCACCAAGATGAGGAATTAGCCTAGATAGAGAAGAGAGTGTTGGATGATTCTATTCATTTGCTGGTGTTGTTTTCTGTTGGAGTTCGAACAATGAGCTAGTTTACCATATATTGTTGAATCTGTCATGTTCCCTTTCTTTCCAAAGAATTTGATACCATAAAACATTATCCAAAGCAATTCTCTATCTGGTTGGATATTGGATCAACCAAATAGTGATCATTTATGATTAATAGCTGCTAAGATTTTAGGTTTTTACCTTACTCGCAACAGGTATGCTTACAAAAGAAGCTAGCCTTGTGCTACATAGGCGATTTCTCAACCTATGGCTTCACTAAGGGAGTATGACGCTACGCTTTTGAAACGTGATATTGCCATCATCCCCCCAAACCCCCCCCCCACCCCACACACACACACACTATGAAGACCCTGAACTGGACTCCTGGAACTGGAAACAATATCAAAATCAAACATTGACGGTGCCTTCACACACACACACACACACAAACACACACATTCACTCTCACTGTACTTTGATTTGTTTAGTTATACATTGTGGTGTGCTTTAAGTTTGCTGGAATCTCACACACTGCTCAATTTGCTGAATTCTCACACACATGGAAAGAGTTCAATTTGCTAAAATCTTACCCACAAAAATACAAACAAATACACAGAGAGTTCAGTTTGCTGAAATCACACACACATGCACCCACACGCACACAGTTCATTCTGCTAAAATCTCAGACACATACATTGTTCAATTTGCTGAAACCTCTCTTTCACACACATATATCGCTTAATTTTCTGAAAATTTCATGCAAAACAATGCTGAAATCACAGACACATACTCTGCTATTGGCTGAATCTGCACTTACACAGCTCAATTTGCTAAAATCACACACTCAAACACACACACACATACACAGCTTAATTTGCTAAAATCGGCTGAAGCTTGGGGTAGATTGATGGTTTGAGCTATCTTTCTGTCTCTCGATATGTATGTATGATTGGTTGGTGGCGGCTGTGTTGATCGATCTCCACATATCTTGAGTGACATTGATACCATATGAAGTTTTTGAGTTTGTAAATAGGCCCTTGAAATGATCTGCTGTAGTACATGTGGCTATCTTCTGGCGAGAAATTTTCTATCCTATGTTGTAGTTAATTTTCTTTTTGCCTTTCTCTAAGAAATGTTAGTTTGTAAGAAGCATGCCTCGCAAAATATCAAACTTTTTTCCTTCATAGATAAAGATTGTGCATCTTTAGATTGGAGTTTGAAAAAGTTTGGATGTTTTCTCTAATTTATTATTTATTTATGATGTTTCATCTAATGGGATGCTTGTGTTTTATTTACGCTTATAATTTGCGGACGCTTTTGGTTTTCTTCTCTTCACCTTTCCTCCTTTTGCTGAGAACATTTAATTCAGGGTGCATGCTTGTTATGATGCTTCCATCAGGCTTAGGTTCTTTTGTTGCAGGGCTTGGCTTGATAGGGGAAAACACATTAGTGTGTTTGGAATTCGTTGAAAGTGGGGCTTCAAAACATTTAAGCGCAATTGAAGGTACTTTTAATTCACTTACTATTTTTTGCATGTACATGAATATCAATTAGAAAATGGATTTTTATGTTTGATGCCTCTTTCAGTTAGAAATCTGATTTTTGATATTTGATGCCAATGATTATAGGCTTAGATTCTTTTGTTTGATGCCACTTTCAGTTAGAAATCTGATTTTATGTGCATATTGTAATGTTCTTGCTTAGCATGTCAAATATAAGTTTACACATAAACGTTCCTCATTACATAAGCCGAAATTGTGTTTTGTTCTTGTTTTGTTAT
Source organism: Escallonia herrerae (assembly GCA_033070095.1). Lineage (NCBI taxonomy): Eukaryota > Viridiplantae > Streptophyta > Magnoliopsida > Escalloniales > Escalloniaceae > Escallonia > Escallonia herrerae. Next base: position 1,229,164 of record JAVXUP010000004.1, on the reverse strand, counting down.
TATAGAAAGTGGAGAAACTTCTCTAAATATAGAATGAACTGAATTTACGAGGTTAAGTCGTCCAATTAAATTGGATTCCATGGTCCAATGAACTGAAATCCTCACATAAGCCAGTAGTGTGGCTTGAGCAGTTAAAATTATGTGGCCAATAAACTGAAATCCTCACATAAGTCAATAGTGTGGCTTGAACTGGTAAATTGGATTATGTGGCCAATTAAACACTTGTCACCAAAAGTCCATCTCATAAAGTTTAATGATGCTGTGTCAAGACCCCAAGACAGATTGATAAGTCATTTTACTACTACTAGAGCGTATACGAGAGTTCTGCTGGGCTATATCGTGCTTCTTTTTAAAAAATATATTTGATGTATCAAAGTGGCTCCCTAATCAAATTATTTAATCTGAAATGCTGTAATAATATGGTATCCATAAGTGACTGCTTATGGGAGCAAAGTCTAGTTACCTTGTGCGGTAGGTGAGTTTGGTATATCTATTACCCTGTACAAGTAACTTATGTTTTCCTTTTTTCACATAGATAATGATTACGCTGCAGCTAATTTATTACTTACATGAAGGGACCTAATATGGACAAGGAATGGCTTAACTTGCCAAGGGCCTCACAAGCTTATCATCAAGGTGTTAATAGATTTCTTGATTTCGCATTCCGTAACGTGGGTACTTCTTCAGGAGAGATTTTGTGTCCTTGTACAAGGTGTGTCGATGGTTTATTCCAGAAACGGGAGACAGTCGAAGAACATTTAGTTATGAGAGGATTTGCAAATTACTATAGAATATGGACAGATCATGGTGAGGTTAATCACGGCGAGGTTCAAGGTGAAGGCAACACGCCTTTGAATGATGTTGACAACAGGGACCCTGTACACGAAGTTGAAGTCGATAGAATGCCTGAACTAGTTAATGATGTTCTTAGAAATCAACTTCAAGATGATCCTTGCACCAAGGCTGTAAAATTTGAGAAGTACATGAATGAAGCGAACCAAGAATTGTATCCAGGATGCAAGTCAGAAACTAAGTTGTCTTTCATTGTTTGGCTTTTTAATTTGAAGTGTACTAGTAAGTGGAGTGACAAGTCATTTGACAAGTTGATAGACAAATTAAGAGTGATAATTCCTGCCGGAGAGCAACTGCCAGCCAACTATTATGAAACAAGAAAATTGATCGGAGACTTGGGGTTTAGTTATGAAAAGATTGATGTGTGCCCAAACGATTGCAATTTATATTGGAAGGAGAACAATAAGAAGAGATCTTGTTCAGTTTGTAAGGAACCAAGGTGGAAGACGGTACAAGGCAAGCCAGATGACATGAGTGTAGTTCAAACCTCTAAGTCAAAACGTCATAAAGTTGCCGTTAAACAGTTGCGACACTTTTCATTAACTCAAGCTTTACAAAGGATGTACATGTCTCCCGAAACAGCAATTGATATGGTATGGCATGATAGAAACCGACAAAAAGACGGGGTAAATGGCCATCCTGCCGACTCTTTGGTTTGGAAACACTTCGATGAAATGCACCCATCATTCGCTTCTGACCCTCGCAACATTAGGCTTGGTTTGTCAACTGACGGTATGGATCCTTTCACCCACGGTTCGAATCATAGTATATGGCCGGTGACTATGGTTGTTTACAACTTACCCCCGTCAATGTGTATGAAGCAGTGTAATATGATTATGCCATTGTTGATACCTGGACCGACTTCCCCGGGGAATGATATTGATGTTTATTTAAGACCATTGATTGAGGAGCTTCAGGCCTTGTTTGCTGGGGTTGAAACATATGATGCTGCTACCAAGACTACAACATTCACAATGCGTGTAACAGTTTTATGGACCATTAGTGACTTTCCGGCATTGGCCATGATTTTTGGATGGAGCACCAAAGGTAAGTTAGCGTGTCCAGCTTGTCTAGGAAGTACGTGCTCGGAACGAATACGTGGTAAGCAATGTTACAATGCACATCGTTCTTTTCTAGAGTTGGATCATAAATTTAGACGTGATAAATGAAGTTTCAATGCAGAATGTGAGTTCAGGGAAGCTCCTGTCGTACCTTCTGGTTTTGATGTAGCTGAAATGATAAAAGACATTGATGTCACTTTTGGGAAGAAAACTAAACACACCGTCCCCAAAGCTGCCACGCATAATTGGAGGAAAAAAAGTATTTTCTTTGAATTGTCATATTGGAAGACCCTTTTCCATCGCCACAATTTAGATGTAATGCATATTGAGAAAAACATTTGTGATAGCCTCATGGGAACATTATTAGGTCTGAAGGGGAAGACAAAGGATAATCTTAAATCTCGACTTGACTTGCAAGATAGGAATATTAGGGCAAAATTACATCCTAGACCAATTGGCACGTCAGGGGATCGATACGAATTGCCTGCTGCATGCTTTACCATGTCAAAGGATGAGAAAACCAAAGTTCTTGAAGTGTTGAAGAATGTTAAGGTTCTGGATGGTTATTCGACAAATATATCTAAATGCGTCAATGTCAAAGAGCGTAAGATCTCGGGGTTGAAAAGCCATGATTGTCACATATTGATGCAACAACTACTTCCACTAGCAATTAGAGGGTCACTTACGCCACTTGTATGCTCTGCTATTATTGATATGTGCCACTACTTTAGAGATCTGTGCTTGACAAACTACTGAGTAGAAGACTTTGAGCGGCTGAACAAGAAGATTGCAGAAATTATGTGTCGTCTTGAGATGATATTTCCTCCATCCTTTTTTTGATATAATGGTGCATTTACCGATTCACTTAGCTGAAGAAGCTAGGCTTGCTGGTCCAGTGAAATATCGTCAGATGTTCCCTTTTGAAAGGTTTGGATTTTAGGTTATATATGATTATTTTACTACTGTTTCTTTTATACAGTTGCAGATATTTGTGGGGTAATATGTTTTGATGCGATATATATAGGTATATGTACAAGATTAAAGGGTACATTAGATGTAGAATTCATCCTGAAGGGTCAATCGTAGAAGGCTATATTGCAAAGCAGTGCCTTATATTTTGCTCAAGATACTTAAAAGATGTTGATGATTCTTGGAACCAAGTCAGAAGAAACAACGATGGATACATTGTACAAAGGGCAAGCTTATCTGTATTTGAACAAAGAGGTCGCTTTCTAGGGACTCCTTTGCATATTCCAATTGATTGTAAGGATATAGAGATGGCTCATCAGTATGTGTTATCCAACTGTGATGAGGTTCAGAAGTACATCAAGTAAGAATGGGGTCAAACGTGTTGTTTAATTATGTCTCATAACGATCTACTCTATATCATTGCCCTTTGTTGATGGGTGCATGTTGCAGGATTTGGAGAGACACCAGTGAACTAAGGATGAGAAAGCGTAAAAGAATGATGCAGTGGGATGTTGATACAGCACAAAAGAAAGAGTTTCCGTTGTGGTTTAGTGATTACGTGAGGATTTAGCATATCTAATTCATATCACACACTGATATATATACCCGTATGCAAACATATATGTATCATAATGTGATTTCCTACGCTTAATATCTTTGTAATCGCAGATTAAATCCACAGCAGATGGGGCCTCCAAAGAACTTAAAGCCCTGGCATGGGGTCCAAATGATATATGCAAGACAGGGAAGGGCTACTTAGTTAATGGGTACCGATTTCATACGGAAAGCCTTGAGATGCAACGTAAAACTCAAAACAGCGGCATTTTTGTGACTGCAATGACCCGTGGATATTCCTCGTCCAAAGACACGAATCTAGTGGATCAACTTTTGGAATACTTTGGTATTCTTGAAAGCATATTAGAGTTAGATTACTATGGGGTTGGCAAGGTGGTGTTGTTTAAGTGCAAATGGTACGACGTTAAATCACGCGATAGAGGGATTAAGATTGATCGCTACGGGTACACGCTTGTGAACAAGACAAGGTTTGGCTTTTAGACAGATCCATTTGTATTTCCCTCTCAGACACCAAGTGATGTGAAAGCGAACATATTATTATATGCTCGTATATAGCGATGAAAATGCAGACCCTCTTTAGTGGTATACAACATCAAGGTTATAAGAGGTAGAGGCGGAGAATTTGTAGCAAGCCTGACCTCTCCATTACAACAGCAGAAACCAAAGGCTTCATGTGCGAAAAGCTTAGCACTGCAATGTTTACAGTAGATTGGAGTTGATAGAATTAAAGGAGCAAAACCTGGTATACCATGGGTAGAACATTGTCGCCCCCTTCTAGGACGCCCTATTGTAGCTATTAATTTAAGATACATTAGAATAATACATAAGAATCTCCTAACAGGTTCGGAAAATAGATTAGCTTACTGCATTTAACTGATGAGTTTGTCATAGCACAGGTGTCCAACATGCCACTTGTGTGTGTGGTAATTGGTTGTAAGAGGCAACATTAAAGAGAGAAATGGTAGAGAACATGGAAGCATTTGAATTACTATTGAGGTGTATCGTAGGAATTACAGAGAGTAACATAATCTGAAAGAGTTGCAACTTTATGGAAACAAGTGGACATACCAACACATAGAGGAGCTGTTAAATTTTCATGCTGAATAGAGTTTTCCTCTGATGTATGGCTTGGAGATGATGTTGGATTAGGGAGTACTACAGAGCACCTATCTCCTACATTTATTCAATTCATAGATTGAAGAAATCTGTGTATCTATTTACATGAGTTAATACCTGAAATAATTATATAATGCAACGTATGCTTTTTTTAGTTGGGAAGAACTTCAAAGAGGCAGTACCAACAACAGGATGTTGTGAGGATGAGCCGCTTTTTTTTGGAGATGATAATATTCTCTTTTATGTTGGAGCAAGGCGGCTTTCTTTTTAGAACTCATGTTTGCATAATAATTTCTCTGATATTCTCTTCGAAGCTGAAGTTGTTTCTCTATATGTAGAAATTAAGATAATGTTAGAGAGGTAAAAGTTAGCCGTAGTAATGTAATAATATTGTTGTATTGACATAATACCTTTGCCTTTGGACAAGCATATATTAACCTCTCTATTCCCTTCGGCTTGCATTGTGATTCAGTAGATACAAGCGTCTTTAGAAGCTCAACATTCTTCTTAGCTTAATTTGCAAATAGTCGCAATCATAAGTTACTGAGACAATATCAAACCAGTAGAGAACCATATGTACAACGTAACGTGAACATGTTACATAAGATGTACACAAGGAATGAATGAGTTATAGTAGTTCATACTGTGAAACTTTAAAGTTTAAGTGACCACTTACGTTTTTCCTATGTTCAACCAGATGAGGAACAAGTTGTCCTGAGAATGTAACTGAAGTAGAAGTTAAAAGAAGAAAACAACATCAATAAGAATATGTTTTGCAGCAGTAACAAAAAGTAGAAGATAATGTTGTCCCAAAAATGGCCTTTTATTTCAGTTAGTGTACAGTATCAGTGATACTGAGATGAGGCAAGTTGGTTTCCCCAATTTGTGCTATTATAAGTTACTATAACATTCTTGCTTCTTAGAATTTCTTTATTTTAAGAACACAGCTTTATTGGGGAATTTTCGTTCGAGCCTCTCAGGATCATATTTGTACCTATTCTATACCTGAAGTTTTATTCCTTCAATTTCTTTGAACCGCTTCATATACTTTTCAACCATTTTTAGTAGATTACTTAGTCTTTGCAGGCAAATCTATAGATATTAAAAGGTACACATTTCAACAATCTTTGGAAACCTTTTCCTGTTACTAAAGCAGATAGTGTGTAAGATATCATGCACGTGTGGTGTTATGAACAATTCATATGTCAGTTGTGAGATTCTTCAGATTTTGGAAATATAATAACATCAATAACAATTTTTTTGCATCAGCAGCCATAGCTCATCTTTAGAATTCATGCTTAAACTATTCTTGAGATTTGAAAAAGTTCTGTTAGCTCACATGATCTAAAGGTCTCTGAAGCTTCCCACAGTGGGATATGGCATATCACAGGTAGATCACAAAATCTCAAATTGTCGCATCAGCAGGTAAGGAACAGAGAATTGTCAAACAACCATGACCAAATCAGGTGGACAGTATGCTCAAATGGTAAATTCAGTATACATACTGCACAGAATTAGTTAAAGCAGAAAGTAGAGCCTGTGATTTCGTGGAAATTGATATGCTTTGCTGGAGCTATTCATAAGTGTGCATGACATCGTGGATGGTTTGCAAAAAGAGAGTGCTCACAAGGGATAAACTCAGAGGGTGGAACATTATTACTGATGATACTTGCTGCTTATGCATGCAACAAAAGGAAACTATGGACATTTGCTGATGACCTGCCACTTTTCTCAATTTATTTGGGCCAAAAATTGAGTAAAGTTGCAAATATGCAGGACATATGAAGCTGGACAGATCTATTACAATTTTCAATACTAAAGTTTAGCAGGAAAAGCTTTAGAGCTATGCTCTAAAATGAGTTATGGTGATTACTGTTTACAACATTTGGGAGGAAAGGAATTTGAGAACTTTCACAGGACAAAAGATGAAGAAAGAACAGGTAGTGGAGAAGAATGAAAATTGGATCAAGTATCAAGTATTGAGCTGGAGGAAGGCTGTTCCAAATGAGACCAACTGACAACTTTACAAAAATTGGAAGCTGCCCTCTTGTGTTTTACAGGTTGGAAAAGGATAGTTGAGTGGAGATTAGTGACTCTCATGTAAATGATGAGATGGAAAGATTGAGTGAGTAGGCAACTAGCAAGCTGATAGCAGGTTGATATATAAATGAACTGTGATTCCGTTTTTGTGCGTAGCTGCAAATAAAAAGACATGTTACCAAAAGAACCCGGTTCGGACTTCTTTCCAGGAAGTCCTTTGCCCGTCTCTTGCCCCTTTGGCTCATTGATAAGGAAGATATCATAGAGGTCGGCTACTGCAGGGCATGGAACTTGATTGGTACTTTACATTGGAAGGTTCTTGGTGTAAAGGAACATGTTGGGGTGTTCGTTCACAACTGTGCTATCATGGATTGTTGATATAATCTCTAAAAGAAAATTGACCGTAAAGAAAGGTTTCTGCAATTTGGCCTGGGCCTTATGTAGCCTCTTTGCCCTTTTATCTCGTTGAAATGAAATTTTTTAGCTGAAGGATTTCATTCTTGAGCCTTTTGTTTCATGGTACTATGTATTCTGACCTCTATTATTGATGCAGGGTATGGAATTTGACCGGTACTATACATTGGAAAGTTCTTGGTGTGAAGGAACATGTTGGGATTCTGACCTCTATTATTGATGCAGGGTATGGAATTTGACCGGTACTATACATTGGAAAGTTCTTGGTGTGAAGGAACATGTTGGGATATTCGTTAACAACTGTGTCAATACAAAAATTGTTAAACCCATTAACAAATGGATGTTCTTCTTCTATCGGGTATTATCATTACCCTCTAAAATGGTATTTCCTCAATTTAGCATCTGTTGATCAAGTGGTGCGTTTACATAAGAAATTGGATTATGCATCATTTAGCATCCGTTGAATGTTCCCTATATTTTTGCCAAAATGCATGGATAGAGTCTCAAAGGGACAACAAATCAGAAAGGAGTTCTGAAAGTATACTGCTACACCCACACACAAACCATCCAGCCGGCTCCTAGTCTTTCTAACATCTCATTCCTCTGCTTTTTCCTTCCTCAGTACCTTATTCAAACTTTGAAAAAAGGCTCCCCATCTTCTTTATTTTAATACCAGCCATGATTCTAGCCTATAGCCCACCCATCCACACCCATACAAAAGCAGAGTGTGTTAAAGAGCAGAAGTCCTAAAACAAAGGCCGCCCTTGCGGCTAACACAAGCTACAAGATCTGTTTTCCATTGAAATGCAGAAGATAAAATGAAAGAGACCAATCTCGGTGAAAAGAACTAAGACGAAATTTGTATCAGAGGAGTAAGAGTGAAAAATGAAAAAGAACAGAGACACAAATCAGAGAGAATATTACCGTAGGCGGATTATCTTCCAATTCAATTAGAAAAGGTGAAGCCTCAGTAGCTGTTTTGTACACAGGAAAAGCTGGAAGAAAAGAAAGAAGATAAAGCAACAGAGGATAAAGCAAAACAAGAGAGAAGGAAGAAAAGAAGATTACCACAGGACTTAGAAAGCAATGAAAGAGAACAGAGAAACGCAAACATAGAAGAAAATCTGGAAGAAAAGAATGAAAATAAAGCAAAAGCAGCTTTGGTTGTAACCAAAGCAGCTGCTGTGAAAATAAATGCACGTGTAACTCTCTCCTGAAGAGCAGAGATAGAATATTCAGCATTTAGTTGGACAGAGAAAGTAAAGAAGAGAAGATAAAGCATAAGAGAAGATAAGGAAGACAAGTCTTTGCTCTAGCACGTGTAAGTTTCTACTGAGACATGAAACCATGGCAATCTTGAAGTTTGTATGAAATCAGATGAACAATTTGGAAAACAAAATGTTTAGACGAACTGACCCTTTAAGTATATGTTAGATATAGAGATATGCACTAACCAGCTAAATACCAGATAAATACCAACTAAAGATAAATACTAAGGAAGATAAATAGGACAGATAAAGCCAAATAAAATCGGCCCACACCAACACAACACTTGTCCAGCCTTTGCCACGTGCCTCGACCTCCACACAGCTACGTCGACTTGCACTAACGCGTTGTGAGCACTGCTTGCAGTGCCGGAAGCCGCATCCACTGCTAGCCCACCACGCCGTTAGCAAGAACCACAGGACAACATTAGCAACCGGACATGTCTAGACCGGACAACCACCATTACCACACCACCGCACATGTCTACACAAGACGACCCCCACCACCACAGCCCCATACATCCGTTTTCACCTACACCACAAGACTGCCGGAACACCATAGCCACCACCGTATTCGAAGCTACCACACTTTTCTGGAAACAAGGGGGGGAACCCTAGAAGCAGAAATCTGTGAACTAGGCTCACCATATTTTCTCCGACCCACAACCACGATGCTCACAACCCCAACAGAGGGACCAACCACATCCACGACCACCCACCCCGATTGTTGTGCTCCCAGCCAGCCTTGAACAGCCTTACCCATCTACACCTCACATACACTTGGCTCCGATGCCCCGCTTCATACTCCCTCAAGGGCACGTACGAGAATTCTAAGTTTCGTCAACCCTCCGAGGGTATTTACATGAGCTATGTGCTCCATTAGCCCTCAAGGGCGCTTATGTGAACTCTACGTTCCACTAGCCCTCTAGGGCGGTCCCTCAAGGGACGAACACCCTCAAGGGTAACACCCTCAAGGGTGACAGGATAGAGCTCAAGTTCTATCCGAACGGTTTAGCTATAGTTCTAACCCGTGAAACGGCAAAACCAAGTGGGAGTTCGTCACCCTACCCTGTTTTGTTAGTTCGAAACCTGGCCGAGCGTGAGTGCGAGGCTTCTTGGCCAGCCCTTAGCTGACGATAAGGGTTCGCGTCAAAGTAAAACGCAAGCATGATGTGGTCAGCTCAAGCTAAAGAACACACACTTGCACAAAACAAACACCCTCCACAGGAGAGGTGACCCCTCAAGGGGACATTCAAACACTTAGCACATGCAACAACTTGCATGCACAGCTCTGTGTCCTCTCTCTAGAGAGGCTAACGTGGGGCACAGCCTCTAATGGATCTCGAGATCCCATTATTGATCTTCCCAAAGATGATTCCGAATAGCCTACTTAGGCGACATTCGAAAGACCTAGCTCTCAAGAGCTAGAGTTCTAGCATCCTACTCGGGCAAAGTTTCAAGGCTTAAGCTCCCAAGAGCTACGGTCCGAGCACATGGAGTAGAGAAATATTATTTCCCCTACAAGCGGATGGAGAATCCCTTACAAATCTGACGTGTGTCTCAAGACACCAGGTATAAACTTCCTCAGCCAAACATTTTGGCTAAGGAAGTGGGGGGCATATGATATACCTCAAATAAAACTCCCAATTATTGGGGAATACCGGCAATCCTAGTTGAACTAGAAGATTGATAGTTATCTTATCAGAGATCAGGACGTGATCCTCAAGGATCCTAATGCGATCCTAACACATCTAGCCTACGGCCCAGTCTTACTAGGGCTCTTCTTCCTACCGCTATATAAAGGGGTCTACCCCTCAGGTATAGGGACAACTACACACATTCATGCTTTTTCAGGTCATTATCATGTAGTTGCGCTCTGACTTAAGCATCAGAGAGTTCTCCGCCGGGAACCCCACCCGGCGGTCACTCGTTTTCTGTCTTCCAGGTCATCGGTCCAGGCTCGGGTTCCGCAACGTACGTGGGACATATTTTTAGCAGCAACACCACACAATAAAGAAGGTAACTACTCTACCTAGTCACAACCCACCGGAGGAAATTGGTGGTGGTTACGGAGAATATATTTGCAGAGAGAAATAAAGGTTGTGCAGATCTTGGGGTAGTTTTCATTATGAAAAAACGTTGGATTTGCTTTTTATTAGAAAATTTTTATATTGGAAAGATACTTGCAAAACCAACAGTAGACATGGCTTAGCAGTTGAATATTTATTCCTTTATTCTACACGATTTAACCGACATTAGTGGAATAATTATGTCTTGTACCAGTTTACCACTCAGATTCGATAGCAATAGCAAGTCACAAAGAGGTTAAAGCTTGCATTGAAGCATATGCCTCGACCAACCATCATCTATATAGATGTCAAATGGTCCAGATGCCCATGGTCCAGCTCAAATTAAGGCCAATGAAACCTTCGCTTCGACTAACCATCATCTGTATAGATGTCAAACAGTCTAAAGGCCCAAGGTCCAGTCCAAATAAAGGCCGAGCCGATCCGGCCAGGCTCGCTCCACAAACAGCACAGGCCCGGGTTATAAGGGCCAAGGAAGCCTTGCCCCTTTTAGGCCCAAGCTCGACTCGACCCTTTATCCAGCCTAAGCCTAGCTCGGCCAGGTCTGTAACTTTTCAATTTTGAATTTTCTCCCTTTCTCTCGAATGGCCAAATTCTGTAAAAATGATAATATGCCCCTTCAACAGTTATATAACGGCTAATTTGAGACGTACTTTTGTTTAACCTTATTTTAACAACTATTTTATGCACTTGTATATATTTACCATTCCCAACAACTATAAACACTAGTTTTAGGATCACTTTAGTCTTTTATTGGAAAATTTTATAAGTTAAAGCATTCTCTTTACATTCTTCACACATCAATTACAATACACAACTGTCTCTAGTCTACAAGCTTTCTTGTGCATTCTTATTTGTTAGTAACGTTCTCAAATTTTCAACTACAAGTATTCTTCAATTATCATGTCAATAGCTTTTCACTTAAAAGTATTACTTAGTTGTTTTATTCTTTTACTATTTAATTAGCCTTACTAGTTTTGTGTTTTTCTTTTTAATTTCAAACATCTTAAGAGATATGTCTACTTCAAGACCATCACATAGCTAAAAACATCCACCACCATGAGCTTCACAACTTCAAGAACAATTACCAGTGGGTATAGACACTCAAAGTTTCGTGGCTTTTAACCAAACATTCCTAATTTTCAATATACACCAGAGGAAGGACCAAGCAATCCCGCCTTAAGCTTGAAGTCCAAAGGATAGATGGAAAGCTGAAAGCTAGGTGTTTAGATCATTTTACAAAGGTTATCACTGATGGCATATTCAAAGCTCAATGCAAGTGTAGGCACCCCCATTTTTGTAGTCATTTATAATTAAATAATTATCCAGCTCCATTATTAATTTAAGTTTAGTATTATGGGTTAAGCCTGATAATACATTAAGCTTAATTAACTTAATCTAGTCCAATAGTCCAGTCAATAATTAGGCTCAGTTCAGTCCATTTAGGTGAGTCTGGTCCACATGTCGAGTGTGATTTACTTATAAGATTTTAGAATTATCTGTGATTTATCATTGATGCAAATGATTTGATTATGATTTACATGAAATATGGAGATAATTTTTGAATCTGGTACATCCCATCTAGTAAGATCAGATATAATTATTGAATTAGAGGCAGATAATGTCTCATAATTCAAGAATTTTTTTTTATAAATCGTGGGATGAACAGTTAGTTGACTTTTCTCATTTTGTGATTGTTATTACATATGTTGTCTTATCACCAAATCACATAATAAAACGGCCATCTTTATCATTTCAGACATTCTAGACCTCTATAAATAAGGCCTTTGGCGTATCTTTTGGGGGATCAACTTTTTCTCCCCATAACTTTTATTCCATTTCTCTTAAAAATGATATGTCATCTCTTAAGAGAAACTAGCAATTCATATCTCATTTTTATATATTGTCGAGCCACTTGTATCATGGATCCTTCGCAAAGCATTCCTGAGTCTTCTAGGTAAGCAGACTTGTGAGGTACGTCTATCGCTTTCTAGGCTAGCTCATGATATAAGGGTCTAGAATAATTTCCTTTCCAGCGATCATGTTTTTATTTCCAAAAACTACTAAAAAGAGTCTTTTTATTTGTTCAAGTCTAAGACCAAAGTGCAGGTAACCTCCCATAGGGTCCGGGTCGAACTATGATGGTTTTGATCTTGGTTTGTCTGACTGGATATTTAGGCCATTTGACACTTAATTTTGAATTCAAACCAATAATATAAAAATAAACATAGTATTTGTTTTACACATGTTCGTATGTGTTTAAAAGGCCAAAAATCAATAAAAGGGAAGTAGAGAGTGAAAGGGTATGGCAGGTACTTAACACCTTACGTGGTATAATTTAGTCCCGAACCCATTTCTTTGTTTTCAATAGGTTAGTAGTCTTTTGGATAATTTTAGAGTTATTTTTAGATTTTTATTATTTTCCTTGTTTCATTAGAAAAAGATAGTGACTCTTAAGTCCTTAACTAGATCCCTTTCTCCGGGGTCCCCGAGGATTTTTTTAAGGCAGTTCGCTACTGTGGTGACTCTGCTGGGGACTAAAAACTAAGAGGACTAGACTCAAAAATTTTCTATTGTGTTTTGGCCTTTTCTATATTTTTTCTATTGTTACACAAAGTGATATAACTGTGATAATTGTGCTCTTATTTTGTTGCCTCACACACGCGCACGTTTGTCCCTAACCCACCCACTCGAGAGCAATGGTTGAAACCCTTGAACTTCGTGGTTACGAGATGAATTTGATTGTGCTCTTGGTTCCAAGGCCTCGTACTAAAGGGACCTCTTGATTTCTTGGTACATTAGAGGTTTTGTACATGTACCGGTGATCACCCATTACTAATTAGTCTGAGTTAGGGCATGAGATATATGGTACAAGTCGAGCTGAAGGAGTGACCTTACACTTGCATTGAGAGAGAAACCACACACCCGGACCATTTCAGTGTTCTACCTTTTTGGTAGGAGAAAACCTGTTTTGGCTTATAGCATATTGGCAGAGGAACCAACCATGGTAATCTCGCAAAAAGAGGAGACTGCCTAACTGGCCAGTTTGTTGACCAAGTAACTGGATGGTTACTCAGTAAGTGTTATGCATCAAATTCAAACTAGTTAATTTATACCTTAAACCCACTAACCAACCAGCCAGTTAACCCGTTGGGAAACCGGATGGTTAGTCAGTGACCTAACCTCTCAAAGATTTTTCTAGTCCAAAACCCTAAACCCACTAATCAACTGGTCGGTTAACCCACTGGGTAACTGGACAGTTAGTCAGCACCATGACCTCTCCACAATCTTTCAAATATCCAAACATAACTCCTTGATCAACTGGCCAATTAACCTACCAGGTTACCGAATGGTAATTAGGTGTCCAGTAGTTAATCACCTCTCTATCCCCCATGGAGTATAAACCTGCCAGTTTTATGTGTGGTCTATGTGATTAAATTTTTAAAATTCTCCAAATAGTTCATGCTAAAAGAGGTTGGTTTCAAGATTTATTTGTGAAACTCACTCAAACCCTAATTACTGAAGGATACCACAGTTGGCAGATTTGTTCTACATCGTCGGCAAACTACATAAGGATTTTGAGGCCGGTTTTGCAGCCCTGGTAGATCACCAGACAACGGACGTCTGAGGAAATTAAAAACCTTAAGAAGAAAGGTAAGGGAGAGCAGGAAGATGACTCTAAAGTTGAGAAGAAATCGGCTCTTAGGAAGGTATCTTATGCTAATAAAGCCTAAGGAGGAAGGATGGCTCATAGACTCTCATGTTATCCCTATTATGAATGGATATTTTGTTAAGGAGGGAGAAAAGTAACCTTGCTACGGATTCCCAAAGCCAGTATAAAACACAGGGATGGGGAAGCTCATGAACGGATGGGAGATATTTTAGGATTGTGAGTTAAGCCCAACATATTTGAGAATGAGAATAGCTCTGATTGGATGGACTTTATAGAGCTGGAGGAAATGAGCGTGTTTCAACGGTATTCACATCCTTGTGCTTATCTCGGAGATGGATGAACAGACTACTAACCCGACAAGCTTGATCATTTCAAGATAAAGCGGAAAATCGAGTACGGATTGCTAGCTGTAGAGGATATCACTGAGGATCATCCCAACTATTCCAGAACCCAGGGACCTAGATGCTCACAAGTCCCTAGACAATATGAATTTTCTTGCCTGCTATGTTTTCCTTTACTTTTTAATTAATAATGTGATGGTCAATTTCAGTTACTCTTTGATTGTTGATTTAAGTTATGATGAATTAATCAACATGGTTAATGATGAGTCACAACTAATGGAGAAAGAAGAGAAAAATACTCAAAAGAAATAATGAAGAAATAGAAAATCGAGATTCTCGTCTAGTTAAGCTACTAACAGAAGAAACGGTTGAAGTCCACATAGGCACGCCCAAAAAAGTGAAAGAAATTAAAATAGGGGCTAGCCTAGATAGAGAGAGAGAGAGAGAGAGAGAGAGAGAGAGAGAGGTTAATGCAATCAGAAAAGAATTAATAGACGTATTTGCTTGGTCATATAGTGACATGCTTGGTATTGACCCCTCAATTGTTTAGCATCACCTACCTACGCTGCCAGAGGTCTAACCCATCAAACAAAAGCTCTGTAAGTCAAGACCAGATTGGTCTCTTAAAGTCAAGGAGGAAGTCATGAAACTCCTCTAAATAGGATTTATTAGGGTCATTAATTACCGTACATGGCTAGCTAACACAGTGCCTGCCGTTAAGTGGACCGGCTAAGTTCGGACGTGTGTTGCCTACCGAGGCCATTACCGAGCTTCTCCTAAGGACGATTTTCCTCTTCCCATCATTGAATCGATCATAGACAACACTACAAAGCATGAGTTGGCTTACTTCATAAATTGCATCGCGGGATACAAACAGATAAAGATGGCTTCCAAAGATTAAGAGAAAGCAACCTTTACCACACCATGGGCCATATTCTGCTACACAGTGATGCCCTTTGGGTGAAAAAATGTTGGGGCTTCATATCAACTAGCCGCTACTACCTTCTTCCATGATATGATCCATAAAGAAGTAGAAGTATACGTAGATGACATGATCATTAAGTCTAAGAAGCGAGAAGATCATTGCACACTTCTGATAAAGTATTTTGAGAGATTGAGATGGCACAATGTGAGACTCAATCCCCAGAAGTATGTGTTCGGGGTTACAACTGGTAAGCTACTAGTATTTATGGTTAATAAGTTAGAGCTAGAGGTTGACCCAGCTCAAATAAAGGCCATAAGGGGATGTCATTGCCAAGAAGCAAGAAGGACATCCGAGAATTTTTGGTAGGATCCAATACATCAACCATTTTATTTTTCAGTTGACCATGATTTGTGAGCCCATATTAAAGTTGGTGGAGAAAGATTCAATTCGACCAAGGAAAAGAACCCCCATGCCACGAAACTTTAATAAGATGAAGCAGTACTTAAGTAATCCCCCATTTCTGAGCTCTCTGATACCCAGTAATTCTCTAATACTTTACTAATCTTGACCGATACCACAATTAGAGCAATGCTGGCTCAACAATTGGAGAACTCACTAGTCGAGAGGGTCATTTATTATCAGTAAGAAGTTGGCCCAGGGAGAGATGAACTATTTGGCCCAAAAGAAGACATGCATATCATTAGTTTGGGTAATGCAAAGGTAACGACATTACATTTTAGCTTACCCCATGATGTTGTTGGCTAGAGTGGATTAGATAAAATACCTTTGAAGTCAATCTTATCCAACCGCACAGCAAAGTGGCTCCTGCTACTTTTTGATTTTGACATCACCTATCGCATCCTGAAATCTGTGAAAGGAAAAGCCGTGGTCGACATGCTAGTAGATTGTCAACAAAGGATACTAGTGGATGGGAAGCAAGATTCCTGGATGAAGATGTTTGTGTCATAGAACCTAAGATCAAATGGCAGTTATACTTCGTTAGAGCCGCAAACAACAAAGGATTTAAAGAAGGGGTACTGTTAATCTCACCAAACATGCCCTATACCCCTATGGACTCTAAGTTAACCTTTGACAGTACCAACAACACTACCGAGTACGAAGCTTGCATCATCAATTTAAAAATAGCCTTGAGCCTAGAAGTAAGAGAAATTATAGTTTATGGTGATTCAACTTGATCATACATCAGATATATATGGTATAGGGAAGATTAGAGATGAATGTCTACAGAGATACCATGCCCATCTGGAAAAGATTGTAGACCAATTTGAAGAAGTGAAATTCTAGTATCTACCTCGACTCAAGAATAAATTTGTTGATGCCTTAGCAACCCTGACATAGATGGTGGCGATACTAGAAGGACAAGAAGTAGAGCTGTTTATGATTCAAAAAAGGGCGACCAACTGACTGTCTCATAATCACACCCATAGAGGAAACCGAGATAGTCAAACTGTGGTACATGGATTTCCGGAACATGATCTGAAATGGTAAGTGTCCTGAAGGATCTTCTATAAAATATCACGTGTCTTTAAAAAGATGAGCAGCATAGTTTATCATGTGTGAACAAAACCTGTACAAGAGACATTTCAATGGGAAACATTTGATTCATGTCACAAAGAAAGAAGTTTATTAGATCATGGAAAAAAACATTAAGGCTAGTATGGACCGCATATGAACGACTGCATGTTAGAAGAAAGTACTTTGATAGGGGTACTATTGGATTACAATGAAACAAAATTGTATCGAGCATGTGAAAAGGTGTCACAAGTGTTAGGTGTCTGCTAACTTGCAACACCTCCCTCTTCAAAAGTAGTATAACATGACATTCCTTGGCCTTTCTTAATTTGAGGAATGGACATGATAGGAAATATCAACCCAAAAGGATTAAACATGCATGAGTTAATATTTGTGGTCATAGATTACTTCATGAAGTGGGTAGAAGGTGCCTTGTACACTTTGCGAAGAAGGTGGCTCAGTTCATTTAGACCAATATTATCTGCTAACATGGTGTTCTCATGAGTTGATTTCTGACGACAGATTGCATTTCAAGAGGTCACAGATTCATTCGAAGAGTTAGGTATAGTTCCACACCAATCTTCACCCTATCGACCACAAACCAATGGGCATGTATAGGCGGCTAGTATGAGCGTCAAGAACATCTTGAATAAGTTTTCCAGATAAACTCCCCTATGCTTTTTGGTGTTATAGGGCATCATTTAGAATATTTACTGGGGCTACCACGTCCTCATTGGTTATGGAATGGAGACAGGCCTCCTAATAAAATTAAAAGTAGCATCTCTCAGGATATCATTCGAGAATTAAATAGCCGAGGAAGATTGGGTATGACATCACTTTGAAGAGTTAACATTGGTAAACAAGAAAAGATTAAAAGCCCTTTATCACATTTAGGGTTACCTAAAGCGAATTACTTGAGCATCAATAAATGGGTAAAAGGACGTGGCTTAAAGGAAGGAGATTCAGTATTGAAAGAGAATATCAGAGAAATCTGGAATTCGTGAGGAAATTCAAAAATAAAACTAAAGCAATATGGATTTTTGAATCTAACTGGTTAGGCCCCTATATGATCAAGCAAACTATGATGAGGGGTATAGTCCTATTAGTCAATTCAGATGGAATCAAATTATTACAGTTAGCAACCTAGAACGATTAAAGACATACTATGCCTGAATGAGAATTGAAAATGAACTTCAAATGACTGATCTTCCTTTAAGAACGCTACTTAGCACACACATTTTGTTGTAACACTTCAAATATAGTTACGTAGGTAGCCTGTAAAGATGCCTCGGGTGCAGTCAAAATATCAATAAAAAGTCTTTATTTTTACTAGCTATGAATTCGACTATATTCTCGAGAAAAATAAAAATAAAAAGCCGCTAGGTCGAAAACCCTACAAGGGGCGGCCTAAACAAAAGTTAGTGCAAAAGAAAAACTTGTAAATCCTATCAGTAACCTAATTGTAAATTATTGTCATCACATCCCTTTGTCCTTTCTCGAGGAAGGACAATCATCCTCATGCAGAAATATAACGAGCCAAATATTCGCTTATCCTTCCTGGAAGTTAGCCTCCATATTACTGGAATCCTCTCCTCTGGAGTCCCTGCTTTAGCCACTGACGCTCCACATTTTTCCAATTTCACCCCATCTCTACGCCTTCAGTCTAACTGGCCTTGGACGTAAGCATCAACTCGTCTTCAAAGTCTAGAGTAGCCTTGATAGTCAACTTCCTTTTTTTGGGGTTTTCCCTTAGCTGGCGGAGATCATATGTTCCGAGGTTTATCAAAATGCAAGGCCCGGATCTAAATCCTGTCCAGATCGAACTTTTCTTCAAACAACTGAAAGCCAATCCAAGATTGCCAGATCTATAGACTCGGGTCTTCTCTTTTGTCTAAGGTCAAGAAAAACCATAAAGTATGCACTGTGTTGATTTATGAGTGTCCTGAGGGTCAGGCCCTAAATGCTTCGGAACGAGCTTCCTCCTCAACTCTTAAGAAACTTGATCTCACTGCTATTGTAAAAGTTTTAGTTCAACTCAGCCCATATTTTGCTCTTAGTAGCCATCACCAAATCCCGAATGCGAGGCCAGAGGCAACGATTGTAAGAATCTTACAATAATGGAGCAATTAAGCCTACATCAGTAACATATGTCCCAACCTCTATGGAGTGATGCCAATAGGAAGGAGTACCCTAACCCTGGAAAATAATCTTGATCAATGAAAGAGTTGAGTTCTCCCACCGTAGAAAAAATCATAGTTAGATGCCCGAACGATTTGCTTATAACTAAACTGCCTCAAATCCAACAAGCGAAGTAAAATGACGAAGAACATATCCTTAAAAGACAAACACAATGATACCCAAAAGTTTGTAGAACGGGTCCATGGTGCCTCCACCAGTTACAATACCAGCGGATGCCCTTGGATTCTTTGACGCGGAAAAATTGGGTCCAAGCATTTATACCCAAATGACCCTTAAAACACAAAAGTCTAAAAGGGAAAAAGAAAGGGTAATACCTCACTTTAGCAGGTACAACTATCGATCGCTTGTCATCCAAGAGCCACATGTGGAGAAGTAAAGGGCTCCCTCAAACATTGCACTAGGATCTCTATGCACCTTGGTAATAGCATTAATAGTTTCAGCTACCACTATCGGGATTAAGGTTTAACCTCACAAAGACATCTGAGGTATCAGCTCAGCTAACCTCACATCGCCAACCTCTCGCCCTATAATATTAAGATACCTGACAACCAGACATAATGCCAGAGCAGCCACTCGGCCATTTGCATATCTTACGATTGTCCAGTTTAGCAAAAAAATATTCAATCACAGGGAGAAAGCAAAATGTATTCACCTTGATTGAAGGATTTAAGCCATTCCGCCCTAACTTCTAATAAGCTCATGAGGGACAAACAATATCCATCTTAGATAACAGGAACAACAATGGTTAAGCTTGCGGAGATATCCAACAAAGCTGAAAGTTCTTCTTATGTAGGGCAAAACTCATTAAGATGGAATTGGAAGACATGATCCTAGGGATCCTGAAATTTGCAAGTGGTCCGAAGAATATCTTTATGGACAAAAATTGTATGCAAACTCATGACCACCCTCAGATGAAAGTGCCCATCCAAATGAATAAGTTCTATCTTGTTGAAGAATCGACAAAACAATATGAAATTGAATCTCATAAATTGTTGAATTGTCTTCGGATGCCATTAGGTTTTTGTTTGGGAGAATGAGAGTCGTTTGCCTCTCCTGAAGGTTGTATCAAGAATATATATATATAAGGAAAATATCCTAAGTAGTATGGATATTTAAAAAATTTTAAAAACTTATCGGACAAACCAGACAGTTTTTAACAAACCGGTCGGTTTTCCCTCTGTTATTCATGTTTTTGAATGTCCATCTCTCAGACAAACCGTCTGATTTTACCAAAAAATGGAATTTCTTCTGACTAACCGGCCGATTTTAGGCCTGAAATAAAAAAAAATTAATGTCCTCACAAATTAACAGCCGGTTAGTCAGTGTTGGTGAACTTTTTGTAGAGTTTGCCTATTTAGAGGCCAAACCATATAAATGTTCTCAATTCAACTCCAACTTAATTTGAAACCAATTTTCTTCTTGTCCTTCTTTCTTTCTATGCAATTGTGTGAATATTTATTAGACTAGAAAAGTTACATACGAGCTTTTAGTAAAAACATAGGAATCTTTACTAGAATTAAGGAGAAGTTCATTGCATAAAAGGAAAATAGAGTTCGATCCATGAGTTCCTAATGGACTCCACCCCTATCCCTAGGCTAAGCTAAACAAATTTTCAAATTTCTCCTTTTAGGGCTCTTTGGGCTGGGCTCCTCTTCATCACCGGATCCTGAAGCTTCCACATCCTGTCGTGCGTGCCTCATGGTCCTCGTCTTCAGGATTAGGGGACAACTCCAACATCAAGGGCCTGATTGATTTACTGCTCGGTTGATCTGCTAGGCTTCCCATAACTCTTGTACAACAAGGTAGTAACCTGGGTTGATAGGTCGACTTAAAGTTTCTTCGATTGTGAGGGGTCTGTGGTTTTTTGGTTGTTTGCGCTTGTTACCTCCTTCTCTTTGGGCATTGCAAACTCCAATTTGTAGATAGGCTTGATGGGGACCCAGCTCATCGCATTCATCTTCTTCTAGCCTCACATTTGCATTACTGGAGTTCCCCTTGTGGGGGTCTGAACGACAGTAGCAACAGGCTCTATGGAGCTCTCATGCTACCCTGCGCTCGATCTACCTCCTAATGGTGGCATTGAGGGGGCAGGTGTAGGCACTTTTGTTGCCTTTTCTGTTGGCCGTACACCTCCACCATGTCTGGCAAAGTGGATACCATATCCTTAAGACCATGAATCATTTGGTAATCATCCATCAGTAGCTCGCGCGGAACCCAAAAAGAAAGATCATTGATTATGGTTAAAGCAAGAAAGTCAACAAGATATGATAAAAGTTAAGAGTCGAGTTTACCATCTTGACGTAGGCAACTCCTTGAGCCCGAGCATGTCCTTGTCCCTCTTCGGTAGGGGGATCGGCTTTGTCACATGGCCCTTACCCATAAAAAATATTGACATCGATCAAGAAAGAAACGAGATCCTATCCACAGCCTCCTCATCCTTCTTACCCTTCCCATTCCTATCCCGAGTAGCCCTGGCCCATTGGATCCTCTTTGCACACCCTACCATCAGATAAGGGACTTGATCCTCAAAAACGTAATGCCTCGTAGGTAGGAGGGTTATTTGACCAATGCATGGAGGACATAGCGATCCCCCAAGTTAATCCCTAGTCCAGGTCCCCGTCTGGTACATCTCCACGGGAGGAGCAGCAGGGATTTGGGGCTTGACATCTAAATGATGCTAAAAAGAGCACCCTCTTACCCAAGTAGAACTCCTTCTATGAGTAACCCACCAATAGAGTCTGACACCAAGTGAGCTCTAGCTCCTTCGGCTAAAACTCCTCTACCTGCCACTTGGACAAGGATCCTTGAAAAAAAAAGAATGGACATGAGTATTGGTAAAATAAACATCAAACGAGAAGGAAAAGGAAAATTTAAATGATAAACTTATCGGGTGCTGAGTCAAGCTATTAAAGCTATCCTAGTAGGCCCCAACTCATTCATCACAAGAATTTCACTGGTATATAACCGATCTAGTCTTGTCCATGCTCCCCTGCCCCAGTCACGGTGAGGGTGACCCCAAAACCTCAAAAGCACAAATTTATGATCAAAAGAAAATTGTGAGCGATACATTAATAGAGTGCATAAGAATAAATAGAAAAAGCTCAAGGGTAGAGACATACCTCCCAAACATCATAACATCCCATAAAGCTTGAGGACTACCCCAGGATACCAAGCCTATTGAGTGTATAGATAGGCCATAGCCGGAGCACCCCAGTCGTACTCCTCAATTTCCCCAATCTCATCCAAAGCCCTCAAGCACCAGAGTGCACTGGATTGTCCCCGTAGCTGAACAACGTCTCCCTTAAGACGTACAACAGGAACCTCCGAACATACTGATCGATTGACGCCTTGTTGGTGTCCTTCGAGGTCATACCTTCATAGTGGGAATGAAGGATATCTAGCAAAATAGAATGCCATGTTTGTAGGACGGCTCGAACCCATGTAATTGGGCCACGAGGCGGCTTTCCTTGTTGAGATCATAGGCTAATGGGATAGGCATCCCTCGAATGCGTCCCTTCAACTCGAATACTAGTGATCTTTGCAAAATCTTATAGGTTAAGCATACCCTCCCCGAACGATAGACAGAACGTACAAGTGGACTCCCACCAACATTATGAAAAACTCAATAAATGCTTATAAATTTGGGTAAAAGCATGTAATCTATTCAAGAGGTCGAAGCCAGTCTTGACTATCCTATTCTTCACCGTGTCTGGTACCTTCCCCCATTATTCATGTACCAGATTGGTGGAGCCCATACAATGGATATTCGAGGGAGGGCTATAAATGTTCAAGAGAAAAAATGAAAGATTTCAAAGACCGTTCGCTTTGTGCATGAGAGGCATGGAAAACAAAAAAACAATAGATGTGGGCCTTTACTTTGATGTGAGTGTCTAGTGTGTGAAATAATGTGTTTAATTAAGAGACAATCGATAGAAAACATACCTCATCCATGAAAAAGTGGTGGCTAATATTTGTATTTTGATCTGATATGAGGATCAAATGATCATCTGTTCGAATCAACGGTCGGAATTGAGAAATTGGCCCAACTTGGAGCCCACCATCATGTGCGTTTGTGGTAAACCACCTCAAAAAACTCAAAAAGAATTTTTATGGAGTAGACATCTTAGTTAATTAGATAAAAATCAGAAAAAAAAATAGAAAATTACTCAAAGATGACTAAGAAAGACGACTAGTCTATCAAAATCAAGAGAGGGTCTGGGGACTAAGTTACGCAATGGGAAGGTGTTAGGCACCGGCCACGCCCTTTCATTCTTTACTTCGTTTTAGTTGAATTTTGGCCTTAAGAACATATAGCATGCAAAATATGATTAAGACTCACCCTGAGTTAATTTTTAGACTTTTGGCTTGAACTCGACAGTAGGGATTGAATTGCCTACATATTCGATCGGACTAATTAGAATCAAAACCGTCGTAGTTTGACTATGGTCGTATGTGGAGTAATCTACATTCCTAGACTTTAGATAAAGAAATGGTAAAAAGACTTTTTTTTGTGGTTTTTGAAATGAAATGTGATTATGGGGAAGGGAGACAAAGAATATAATTAGGAAACCTACTAAAGATTACCTCGCGATGTAGCTTGCCATTTTGGGAGTATGCGTGAGTCAGTATTGAGTTTATAATATCATAGTGTAGACTGTATTCTGATCATTTGATGATTTCGTTTAGGTTAAAGTAAAAGTCTTTCCGGTTAGATAACTTAGCTTCGGATTGAGGTAAGGATTTTTTTTCTGAACCCTAAATTCAATAACTTGTGTTCATTAGTATTGTTTTGGGTTCCTTATGGCTATTGTCGAACTCTGAGATACGATTTGATATCAGCATGTTATTGCCAAGGAAACCCTAATAGTGAACCTGAATTGTTTATTTGAATTCTTATTGATACTTTCCTTTTATGGCATGATGAGCAAATTCAATAATTGTTCGTATTTGTTCTTTCTATTTATTTGTGACTCTTCTTGAATTCTGAGTGATGAATTGATATCAATATGTTTAATTGTCATTGAAATTATCAAAAGCTCACTATCGTTTGATTCCCTTCTGTAAGTAATGATCAAATATAAATTGCTCAAGGATGGTTTAGAGTCTCTATGAGATTCTGGAGTGCCCACCGGTAAGACCCCTAACATGGGTCGGTACTATTAGTTGCTTTGTAAACAACCTAAGTTTGACTATGGATGTTTTAAGTTGTAAAACTAGCTTAAGTTTAAGTTTTTTTTAGATTGTATATTTTTAAAGAATTGGACTTAGTGTCAATTTAGAAGCTTTATTATATTTTGGAAGTTGCGGTTAAGTTAAGATTATTTTTTTAGTGAATAGGGTCTGATATGTTGTGATGTGGTAGGTTAATGCTCCGGGAATTCGAGAGGATGAAGGTCCGGATTTTCGAGTCGATACAGTTGGTATCAGAGCAGTTCAGTCTTGTGGTATAAAGAAATAACGTATATGATTCTGTAGATACGTAACCACAGAGAATTGAATAAGTAACAAGATTCTTTAGAATCGTATTCGGTTAATAAGAGTGGGGTAAGATAATGATAGAGTTTAGAAGTCTGCCTTTAACTTGTAATTGTACTGCTCTCTAGACATGTGTTAGGCATATAGAATCCGGTCCAACTACAACCATATCTACAAGAAGAGAGTATAATGGGTGAGTTTAATAAACAAAAAGCTTCTCACTTTAGAGGGTCATTGGATCCTATGGAAGCAGAAAGCTGGATTAATGAAATGAAGAATTTTTCTTTTGAGTAATTCATCGTAGTAAGAACCAAAAGGTTAGATTTGTTATTTATAAGGAGCGAGGCTCATCAATGGTGGAAAATGGTAGAGAAGAGTCTGATTCATTAGCAATTGATTGATATGATATGACTTGGGAATAATTAAGAGAATTGTTTTTCAGCCAAAATTTTTAAATGAGTTATCGTGAGCAGATGTTAAGGGAGTTTGCTAATATGATGCAAGCAGATCAAGAGTTGGTAGACGAGTTTGGGATGAGGTTTTGTCATGTCGCTAGATTTGCAGTAAGGATATTTACGACGGAGGTAGATAAGTCTGAGTGGGGGTTTAGGCCTGGACTGAAAGATTGAGTGACCTCTGTTCGGTTGATGAGCTATATGAAATGTGTTTACTTTACACGTGCTTTGGAGCAGTCTAAGTCTAACAATAGAAGATGGTATGAGCAAACTTAGGATGGATATAATAGAGATAGATAGGATTTCTCCCAAGATAGATATACAGGGGCTGACAAACATCAGCAATTTTTAGCGCCAGCACAGTATGGTGCCTAAGCCCCAAGGCAATGGTAGAGGCACGACAGACCAACTTTGACTAAGGAATTTGGACCTGGGCAGAGTTATGGGAGTCTACTTGGGTAAAGTATGGGATTCTGAGGAGCATACGATGAAGGAGCCGGATCAGCCCAGAGTATTAGATTTGGACCATCGCAGAATTTTGGAGTTCGAGCTATAGAGAATATTGATCAGGGTGGTGGGTCAGCTCTTTCGGCCACCCCATGTATCATTTGCAGGAGGTATCATGGCATTAAGTTATGCTATAAAGTTACCAAATGATGCTTTAAGTGTGATAGTGTGGAGCATAGGTTTGAGACTGTTCATTTGCTAGATATGATCAATCAATTTTCTGTCTCGCACCTACAGCTAGAGTAGTAACAAGCAGTGTTCCTCGTCAGGGAAGAGAACAAGACCCATAGGGCCAGACTCAGCAGTCTTAAGTCCAGTAGGGGCAGAGGCCCGGGACATCCGCCAGACTTTAATTTAATGTTTGCTTAGGATGCTGCAACATGTAATGACTGGTGTCAGGTACACTACCAGTTAACTCATTAAATGCTCCCATAAAGTTTGACTTTGGAGCATCAAGTTCCTATGTATCTCTTACTTTTACGTGATGATTGAGGGTGAGGACCTGTCCTTT
This sequence comes from Escallonia herrerae, assembly GCA_033070095.1. Lineage (NCBI taxonomy): Eukaryota > Viridiplantae > Streptophyta > Magnoliopsida > Escalloniales > Escalloniaceae > Escallonia > Escallonia herrerae. The sequence continues at coordinate 1,203,165 of JAVXUP010000004.1, read as the reverse complement.
AGAGACTGGCCTTGTGATAGGCACTTTGTTGGGAGAGTCTTTAACTGTTTCAACGGTTCTGTGTGACTGTACAGTCTATATTAGGGATAGAGATTTTCCTATGGATCTCATCCTGTTTGTTGTTCAAGACACTAATATCATACTGGGTGGGGATGAGTTATCCTTTAATCATGCGTCCATGGATTGTAATGGAAAACTTTAGTAGTGTTTCAAAGTTCGTAAAGAATGAGTAGTAGTTTAAGTGAGTGATTTGAATTATGAGTGAGAATGGTAATTTTGGGAAGTGATTGGTGTTAAGTCTAAGGTTTAGTTTGAAATATGATAAGAAATGTGAAATCCTACCTCATCATCAAGTTCATTCTTTGCGGCTTAATTGAACGCTAACTTGCTCTGAGACATCGAAGAAGATGTCATTCTTATTGAGTTGTCTTATCCTTTTTCTAGGATATTTATATACTTCTTTCAAATCGATTTAAACTTAGTGGGATAGTATCTGATCTACTGGCCATGAGAAAGCAATGAATCCGATTAAGGACCAATAATTCATACTAATCGTATTTACTTCGAGTCATTTACTTTGCTTCGTCATACCTACACCATTGTTTCTGTACTCTCATTTTTCTGGAATGTCATAAAACTGTATTGTGAATCTCGAGAGCCAATACCTATGATTTCGTTAAAGATTTTCGCGTTTTGGTCATCCAATTATGATTATTGTTATTATTTGATCCCTAAATATTTAATTGAGATAATTATTCGTTGTGATTATTATTAAATGTTTTGTTGTATAATCATCATTATTTCTTTGTGATTGTTTTTTTTTTTTTGAGGTGTTACAAAATGGTAACATGTTATGACTGTTATCCATACATAATCAAATATTTAGATTAGCAAAAATTTACTATGTTCTATTTTCAAACGATTTTGAAATTGAAAATATATTGTGTACGTGTATTTTTACCTAATTTAGGATTTGTACAGTTTCATTTGCCCCAATATGAGATTATGTAGATTCCTAAGCCTCAGATAATCTGTGATTGAGAGTAGACTTTGAGAACATGAATTAGATTTTGACAAATTATTTGATGTTTTGATATAAGGTTGAGAATTGGATGCGCACGCAGTAATAGACCCTATTTTACTTGCCTTTAGAACTAAAAGATTTTAAATGTTTAACTAGAGCCGATGATCGAAGAATAAGAGTATAGATTTTTGGTAAGTGATGTGATTGTGAATCATAAGTGGTGTGACCACTTAGAGCTTTAAATTTTAGTGAAAGTGCGATACATGATTGTGCAGAACCATATTTGTGCCATTTTAAAGTAAAACATTTGTCTATGACAAATTCGATAACAGTTTGAACTTTTTTTTTTATTTGAGATATCAAAGTGCACAACAAAAGTCTAGTGGATACATTTTTCTATCTTTTGTAATGTGTAAATGCTTATAGCAATTGGTTATCCATATTAGTGTTTATAGAGCGCAAGTGATAACCTGTTAGGTTTGAACTTAGCATTACGATTTAAAATTTAATTATTGCGTTTGGGTATTCGTGGGACATGAATTTGGTGCGAAGGTTAAATGTAGCTCAGCTACTCTGTGGTAGTTATTAGAGTTGCGGAATGAAAGTGTAGTACCTACATATTATATGTAATATGAAATCTGAGATCAAATTTCGAGGTCAAAATTATTATAAGGCGGGGAGAAGGTAATTTTCAGTACTTTTTTGAGTTGTTTAAAATAATCATCTGTGCTCCAAAAAAAAGCGCATTAATTTTGAGCAATGCTCAGGAAATAGTAGAGAGTGAAATGATAAAATGATTTCAGGGTCAAAATATAATTTTAAAAACTTTTTGGGTCATTTTATAAATATGGGAAACTTTTGGGGCTATTTTGTAATTTCGGTACTTACGTGCAAATTTTGGAGAGAACTCTCTTACTAGGTTCCACCTCCTATTTTTTTCTATGGTGACTAATGGGATTTTATTATAAAATAATGAATTTTGCAAGTCTTTACAAAATTAAAATAAAAGAAAAACAAAATTAGAAAAAACAAAGATACATAATAAAGAAACAGTAGAAAAATAGAGCAGAGAAGAAACAAAATAGAGGGAGCTCGAGCAGGGGATGAATCAGAGAGACTGAGAGTTTTATGAAGGGTAATCTCTTTACCCCGCTTTGTTTGTGTAATTCCAGCGCGCGCGCATGTGTGTGTATTTAGCACCACGCAGTGTGTGTTTCTATGTGTATGGCGTGTGCGTGTGTGTTTCTGTGTGCAACATGTGTTCTTAAGTGTATGCGTGTGTAACATCCCAGAAACCCAAGCTCTATCGCCCCGAACCCCTGGTGTGTTAACCTACCACATCATGTCAAACCTGTCAAATCCTATTTAATGATACATACTTCAGAGCACTAACTAGACATCAACTCATATTATTCAAAATACAAGATTATAAAATTACTTAAACTATGAAACTTAGGCTCTTTACAAACTTGAGATCTTATAGAACGAGTAAATAGTACTGACCAACGCAAAGGTCTTAATATACAGTAGTGGTGGGTTCTCTGGTATATCATAGAGACTCTAAACCCATTCCTGAGCATTCTATAGTTGATCATTATCTGCAAAAAGGAGTCAAATGAAGGATGAGCATTTGAGAGCTCAATAAGGTCATTCAAGGATAACTGAAGTAATTACAAACGATTTAGGAGTGTCCATTCAATGATAATGTGTCAAAATATTTCAACAATCATGAACAATTTGATAAATTCTAAAACGATCATAAGCACATAACAAAAACGACCCAAGACAATCATAGACAAACAGTAAAACAAACATTACCCAACATCGCAGTTTCCACAAAGAATATTAATAATCATAACCAAATATCGACATGATCATTTGAAGATCATTTTCAAAGCCATCATTTTAAAATATATATTTGTGAATGGTTTCAAAATGAACATAGATACTTTAAAGGAAAATGGCGAAGCGTTTCAGATAATCACAAACAGTTTGATCACAATGTGGGGAATAGTTTCAAGTCAATCCCCTTCAATAAGATAACAAGACATTCATTTGAACATCATTTTATGTGACACCCCCGGTCCATGTAACGTCACCGGAGCTGAGATGTCGATCCTGTCAACGTTACAACCTTAAAT